>BROG01000088.1:1245000-1650000 GCA_030159075.1 Atrina japonica | reverse complement strand
ATGTGAATACGAACCCGAATTAGACCAGCCGGATACCTCTACCAACGATATAGGTCTACATATAAATGTATAAAGCTTGAATCGTTATTTTAGTTCTAGTGTGCTGTTAAACAAAGAAAGTTTCAGTTTCATTGTTTTATGTAATTTTATCTATTATTCCTAAGATTTGACAATTTATACATAAAGTAAAACTTAGACACCACGATTTTACTTATCTTTTCACATTCATCACGCAAAAAATTCTGCTCTATTCTAATAATAAATCTTTTCTTTTCTGATTCAGAAAATTCAGAATTAAAATAAATATTGCTATTGCAAATGAACGTATGCATTCTCCTTTACAAAAAATTGAAAGAATAAGCTAAAAGAATAATATTCATTAAATGATTATCATCATTATTATATAAATTTGAACCACGAAGTCTAGCGCCTCTGATAAGCGTTGGTTCGAACCATGCTGGCGGGAGGCCGATGACCTCTTCCAGGGTACAAATGTATTTGGGTTCGGATTTCTGTTCGACCCTTGAAATTGGTCATCACCATCAAACGTAACCGTGCCGTCAGTCTCTTCGATTTGACTAACGAGGACTGTTATCTTCTGTGTGCGCCACCATCTGACTGAAAAGTTTTGGAATACTTTACGTTGTAAAGAGGGTTCACTGTATTTGGCGTCAAAAACCAATAAATAAAAAGACATAAAACCGCGTTTAATGTCAACGTTCCGCAAATTTTATGGTCGGTATAATAGTCTTGTTTGCGACTACTCTGTTTCACTAGTGAAATGTTGAGTTGCCTTTTCGTTGGCGGTTGTTGAGACGTCTGTACCAATTATGACGAGGATACACTCCTCACGTGTTTCATTGGACTTGAATGTGGACTCACGGCGGGGGTGACCGGTCGACAGGGGATGCTTACTACTCCATGGCACCTGATCCTACCTCTTGGTTTCCAGAGGTCCGTGTTTGTCCATTTTCTATGTCCTGGACATCCTATTGATTTATACTTTGGTATCTGAAATTTTTATATTTTGTTTCTTTTCATTAAATTCTTGTTATTATAGATACTATCAGCGATATATAAGTTAGTAAATAAGTGTTATCTATCGCTGATAATATTCATTACATTTTTAAATTAAATTTATCAATTAAATAAAAGCTTTATTTTTCACTGTTATTTTCATTGGTTTGGCTTAATAAAAAATAACAATATTTTTCAAATAGGCAGGAAAATACATATATATGTAACACCAGCGATATTAGCTTTATATATCGCTGGTAACACTCGTGTTACGCACTTGTGTTAAATATGTATTCCCCTGCATCTCCTCACTCAATGTAATAAACATGTTATTAAAAAAACAATTGTTAATAGGACGGTACGATTTATAATGTCACGGAAATGGGTAGATAGTTTATAAAACTTGCATAAGATCCAGGGTTTAAAATAGGAGCAATTTTTTATGTTTGTACTTTTTATTTTAACTACATACAACCTGTAGTACATACACACCTTTTGAAAAGAACTTTGTCGGCTTCACATTCAAAAGTATATCAATAGGTAAGGCAATGCGAAGTTGCATGTTTACTTACGGGTTCGTTGTGATTAGTTATGTTCGGATTTTTTTTATCATAATCACACACTAAATTATTATTTACCTATATAAACATAACGTTTTGTCAGAAAATATTTTACACGCAAAATATAAAAAGCCTGAACTTGATATTACAATCCGAAACCCGTGTTTGTTGACGACGTTCCCTGTGCGTAATGGGAATGAACCGGTTCCGACGCCATAGCCCTTCCTCGGTATGACGCCATCTTGCAACTTTGTTGGAATAATCTAAAGTATTTTAGCATTGATGTAAATGGGAAACATTTTACTCAGGACGCAACAAGGAC
Source organism: Atrina japonica (assembly GCA_030159075.1). Classification (NCBI taxonomy): domain Eukaryota; kingdom Metazoa; phylum Mollusca; class Bivalvia; order Pterioida; family Pinnidae; genus Atrina; species Atrina japonica. The sequence continues at coordinate 1,648,101 of BROG01000088.1, read as the reverse complement.
AGACTTGACGATGTTCAGTTACGACTCCGCGTTTTTAAGTCGGACAGCACAAAAATGTTTTAGGTACTCTGCTAGATTTTCTTGAATTTGCCATTTTTGGGGGTTCTATGTTAGGATTCACAGACAGTAGGTAATTTCACGTGTAAAGGTATATCAGAATGTTGTGTAATCAATTCACTTAGTGACTGATTCGACTAATTATGCTACACTCGTCGCAATGTCATATGAATTATGAAAAATAGTGTAATAATTTCTGATTTCTGAAGTGAATTACACGCATTCTTATCATAATTATGATAACCTAAGTAAGGGAGCATAGCTTGTCTTTCAATTTCCATGCACCACACTCGTCGCACCGTTGCGATATTTTTTATGTATGTGAAGTTAGAGTTTCACTGAAGGTCGTAAACGTTTGTTTACACGTTAATCAACACGTAGTTACGTGTGACATTAGTCATATATTTACATGTTCTCCTATTCACTGTATGTTAGGACATATTTCCGTCATACTTGCATATCGGAAATTGATTCCCTTAGTGATCTGCATGTGTAGGCCTATACACATATATCACCGGGGAAAATGAGTATACTTTTCCGGCGAGAATGAAAAACGGAAAGATGCTTCTGTTGATAATAAGCGCTTTATTGTATAGGTCGGTTAGGTGAATTCTGGATATCCAAAATTAAAATCTAACTAACTGAAAAATTACAAAAGATTTGTACAAAGATAAGAAGTACAAACAGTCTTCAGATGTAACAGTCTAATTCCCGTGTTCCGAAAAAATCCCGACATTAAATTTTGATAAGAAAATGAAAAATGAATAATAGCAAAGTGTAAGATAAAGTTGAATAAAAAAAGTCCGAATTCAGTTGTTTATTACAAAATTTCTTTGTGATACATACATGAAATTGAACTTCTTGTGAGACTTGTGTTGGAAATCTTTAATAATTAACAGCAAATTAAGAAATATGTATAAACGAAATTCGAAAATGTATTTTCAATTCATAAAGTAGAAAATAAAAAAAATAACATGGACTATCAAGTAGATACCGAAAGCCATTGCTATTCATCCTAGCAACATGGACTAAATAACCCCGTCGAATGCATGTAAATATAAGGCTACCGCGCTTCATTAAAAATGCCCCTATACCAATTTCCGATATAAAACCATAAACGCAATAAAAATGCAATTCCAACTTTATATGTAGTATTTGGAGCAGACATAGACACAGAAGTAAGTACATTCCAAGTTTTTTTTTCTCTGTTTAGCGTCCGCTGATATAAAGGTTTGGAGAAGAAAAAAAAAACATCTAGGGAAAAATATGGAACCGAGCCCGAAAATGATCATGAACATTTTATTTCCACAATTATGAGAACTATCATTTTATAGGTTATCTTCAGTATGTGACAAAATATGTGTTTTTATAAGATAATTTTTTTTCTTTTGTTAATACATGGAAAATACTTAAATGAGCATTAAATTGCACTAGTTCTCTTTATTATTTTTTCTTTTTTTTTCTGGATAGAAAGGTAGGATTTTGATTCTGTGGTGAACACTAAACATAAAAAACTTGAAATGGCTTAAGTTTAATGAAGGAAGATAGATGCGATCTTTATTGAAACGTTATTACGAGTACGTCTATATTTATGTCTACAAGCAAGGTTACAAGCTTTAGCGAAACTTGTCCCAGTATTTTGATTCAGGATGTTTTAATAACTAGTTCGCTGGGCTAGTCCCTATATCACGTTCACGTAGTTCTCTAGTAATGTATTTTTTATTATCAGATGACAAAACGCCGTCATTTATTCTAAATTAATGTCAAATAAATTTGAAACACCACAACCAACTGTGATTTGTAATTTAGAAGTTCCTGAACGAAGTCTGCTTCGTATGAATAAACATATACACTTCAAGTTGGATTCTATGAGACTGCCGACGGTTTGCTGAAATTCCTTATCTCCTAATACTACAAATATTCTAGCAATGCCAATTAAAAATCAAAGTTTCTTTTTATATCCACTTTAAACAGTGTACTTATGTCTAGAATGGTGTTGAACAAAATATGTATCATGATAATCAAAGGCAAAGAGAAGGCGAGAACGACTGCAGAAAAAAGTGTCGATGCCCCCTCCCAAGAAAAATAAATGTATGAAGTGTCTATACTCTACATGTTTTGATTCTATTAATGGCGATAACGGCTGTTGAGTCACCTTTACAAACTGCGACGAAGATTTATAATTCCTCACATATTTCATTTGAATTTTGATTGGGCACTTGCGGTGGACGTGGCTGGTCAACAGGGGATGCTTACTCCTTCCTTGTACCTGATCCAAACTCTGCATTTCCAGAGGTCCGTGTTTATTCAGTGTTCACCAGAATTGTATATTGGTCTCCTGGACATCCAAAAGATAAATACTTTGGTATCTGTTGTTTTTATATTTCAGATATGGTGCGTCATTGACTTGTATAGCGTACGACCTGAATATGCTGTTGTATTGTCTCAATTTGACCTTAACCACTGTCTTTATCTTGGTTTAGGGTATTTAGATAAAAGTTTGGTAGAATAGTAGACTCTTGCTATTCATTTCTAGATTCTAGGGCATACGTATCTAATACAAATACGACAGTTCGAAATCAGTATGAGTGATAGTGATACATAATTTTGTTAAGTTTCGTCTTTTGAAAGTGGAGTACGCGTGTAATTACCAGGACTGCAACTAACATATCTAGTTCGATCTTCTCGAAGACAACTGAAGTATTATGATGTTGCTTATCAATAAATACTCAATGTTATTTAGAGGCTTTGTTTGATATTGGTCACTTCGTACATTTTCAACTCTGCCAACTCCTTCTGGCGCTCTGAACAGTTTTATTGAGCTTTTTATTTCGATAATTTGTCAACCTTCGCACAAAATCTTTAACGATTGTGACAAAGTGCCTGGTTCCGAGTCTTTATATTTGAACCATCGCCTGGGACATTCATCGAAAGAAGTTTTGTTGTGAGGTGAAGGACCGAAATTTACGACCCCACCTGCTTGATGGCGGTTGTTCAGACGTTTGCACCAATTGTGACGAGGATTCGTTCCTCACGTATTTCACTTGGGTTTGACCCGACTCACGGCGGATGTGACAGGTCGACAGGAGATGCTTATTCCTACATGGCACCTGATCCCACCTTTTGATTTTCAGAGGTCCGTGTTTGTCCATTTTTTGCCAGATGTGTACCTGTATCCTGGACATCCTAAAGATTTCTACTTTGGTATCTGAGATGTTTTATATTGTAGGCTACCATTTTCAATGACAGTAACATTGACTGTGATGACACGATTGATACGATATACTAGTAATTATAGGGGAAAGAAGCACATGGACGTGTGACAGTACTTCGCTAAAGATAGTTGATATCTAAGCAAGGCAAAATCTGTTTGATGTTGAAAGTTTGGATGCGACAAAATATTTTGATTTGATTTCTGAGAGGGAAACGACTCGCCAATCAACTACTTACACAAGGTTACGTTGTTGAACGCTTGAGATCGTCGTTTAAGAAGTTTTATGGTCGATACGGGGATCTTGTCAAACATTATGAAGTCCCCCTCTCAATAATATTAGAGAGTATTCTGGAGCACGACCAAAGACAATGACTCCCTTTCGCCAATCGTGCTTTTCACCGAACTTGACCTCTTCAGCAAACTTGACCTTTCCCCGAATTTGACCCGTTCGTCGTACCGGGAAGAGACCAAGGGTCTTGAACTATCACATACAAAGTCAAACAAAAGTGCATAAATGTCAGTTTCATTTAATATCGTACAGTTATACATTGTAGTGATTTAACCCGTTCATCCCTGAATATCTAAGTGATATGTTCTATTCTATTGTTTAAGTACAGACTATTATGGTCTGTAGAGTTGAAAAGTTTAACCCTTTCATCACTATATTTATAAATGGTACTCTCTTTTCTATTGTTTAGACAGGTCTATTGTGGTCTAGGGATGAAAGGGTTAAACTGAACTATCACAACATTCAGAGAGAGTGACCAAATAGTGGGATTGTTTTAATGCTAGGCAATCCACTCTTCGTTCTTTTTCCGATACGGTAATGTCCGTGAAGTTTACAACATGCATTAGTAACAAGATAATGTGGCACAAAAACTAGCCGGTCGCCCTATAATGATTACATGTAGACTCCATATGTTTGTAAACATGTGCAAAAAAAAGGTGGACCTATAACTTTCAAGATTTCATATCGGTAACTAGCCTATCATCCCTGTTACGTTTGATCAATTAAGACTCATTTTGTTTGTGATCATGCGCCAACTCAGTTAGGTAGAACAATAGCCGCTGTATATGGCCCAGCGGGTAAAATCACGAGTTTTACCGAAGAGATTTCAATTAGGTTGCATCAATGGTAGGTTTTTGCCTTGTAGAGTCTAAATATAAGTGAAAATGCGGTCTTTACCAGAATAAATTATTTCATTTTTTTAATTTTACTACATGTACTTGTACAATACCAAATACGAGCTATACACATGCATAAAAATATTAAATTCCTATATATTTTGTGAATATAAGGTTTTGTCCAATCTATCTGTCAAAGATTTTCATATCGTAGTGTGTTCGGTTGGAATGTCTAATTAATGTTAATAAGAATTCAGAACAAAAATCAGGTCAGCTGTTTTTTTCAATTGGCCAAGAGAACCAGTATTCAAGAAATACCTGTGTATCTCGTGCGTTAATACCAAAAATTTATAGTCAGGAGAATAGAAATGTTATTTGATCCTTTGTCACGAAAGCGTTTTACAGCAAATTACTATTTTTAGATTGTTTTGTGTCGTTTCGGATCCCATTGATTTCCACACAGTTTCCGTGCTTTATTTGTAAATTACGCTGATAAACGCTTTTTGACAACTGGTACCTCTCAGATGAGAGTTGCGTTTTATTTTATAATTTATGTATGTTCGTATGAGGAAGCGAATTAGAACATAAAGTGTGGTATTCGTATACCAATACATGTAATAATGTTGAGTTAATCAAGTGCAATTTAAAAGTCTATTAATGTTAAAAATAATATATAGGAGTTTAAGAACGTTTATGCCTGCCTATATCTCTTTTTGGTGTTGTATAGTCATCTAAGATGAAGAAAAAACCACAGCTAATACCCCTATACAATAATATAAAAAATCTCAGATACCAAAGTATAAATCAATAGAATATCCAGGACATAGATACAAATCCGGTAAAAATGGACAAACACGGACCTCTGGAAACTAAGAGGTGCGATCAGGTGCCATGGAGGAGTAAGCATCCCCTGTCGACCGGTCACACCCGCCGTGAGTCCACAGTCAAGTCCAATGAAATACGTGAGGAGTGTATCCTCGTCACAATTGGTACATACAACTAACAACTAACATATACACTGACAAATTATTGACACAGGGATATCGAAAACCGCGTTTAATGTCAACGTTCCGCAAGTTTTACGGTCGGTATAATAGTCTTGTTTGCGACTACTCTGTTTCACTAAGTGAAATGTTGAGTTGCCTTTTCGTTGGCGGTTGTTAAGACGTCTGTACCAATTGTGACGAGTATACACTCCTCACGTGTTTCATTGGACTTGACTGTGGACTCACGGCGGGTGTGACCGGTCGACAGGGGATGTTTACTCCTCCATGGCACCTGATCCCACCTCTTGGTTTCCAGAGGTCCGTGTTTGTCCATTTTTTACCGGATTTGTATCTATGTCCTGGACATTCTATTGATTTATACTTTGGTATCTGAGGTTTTTATATACAAGTCATGGCCCGAAGTCATCTCATTTGATAAAAATCCAAGTGCGACTAATTTTGTTCATGCTGCTACTGGATATTTGTAGTCTATTTTAAGGCATAGAATTGTAAATATTGATTAAATGTATTGTTATTTTAAGACAACTGTGGAAATATAAAAATAGTATATTAAAATACAATTAAAATAATTATATTCAAAATGTTTTTGATGTGAATAAAAATACCAATGACGCACTTCCCATTCAGTCAAATCCAAAAATTTTACAAACATCTATGTAGCCCAAATAATAAGATAATATTTAAGCTGGAGTATGAAGTAAATTTAGTGACTTCGGACCCTGCCCTGTACATTTTCGATGTGTAGTGAAAAAAAAAACAAATAAAAGGGTACGCACCCAACTGAATAATTTTAGCTTTTGAAATTAACATTTCACAGTCATAATGATAAAAAAGAAGTTATTATTATTATTTCAAAATCATCTGATGGTATTTTCTTTGTCTTAAATGAAATAAATAAATACAAATCACAAAAAAATTAAATCTATATCTGTCACCAACGTGTGGTTTAATCCTTACAACCTTACAAACCGTAATGGACTAGTTTTAAACAATAGAAAAGAGCCACTCAGATATTCAGTGGTGAAAGGATTAATAATAAAATAATGATATTTGAATATTTTTAAGTACTGAGTCCAACAACACTATTATATAAATCCGATTTATGAAATTGAGTATTTAGTTGTGAAATGGATATGTAATATACAGTGTAGCTCTAAATACAAGGACGAGGGAATACTCTGACTGTGTAGTGTTTAACTTAATCTCTGGATGTCAATTTTGATTTGTGTAGATCTTCAAAGAGTTGAGGTAGTCATTTTGTAACTGTTTACTTTAGATGGATTTGACATTACAATAAGGCTTATTATTTGACCTTGTATGATACCACTTGTCGCTTTTCGATTTTAAATTCGAGCTCGACTAATGACGTCTAATTGACAGGAAGGAACGTCATGCGCATTTGGTTGACAAAACTGTAACATTTGTACATGTATTATGCTCAGGATATTGATCAAGTTTATGATTTAAAAAATTCAAATGTTACACAGTGTATGTCGTTAACTTGACAGATGCAAGATTAAATTTAAAGTAAATTAAAATCTAAAAAATATGCATTTTTTTTATCTTAAATGACATAACTCGTTTTAACGTCCTCCATGGCACCTGATCCCACCTCTTGGTTTCCAGAGGTCCGTGTTTGTCCATTTTTTTAATCAGATTTGTATCTATGTCCTGGACATTCTATTGATTTACACTTTGGTATCTGAGTTTTTTTTATTTAAAGGGTTTATTTGTAATTTTGATTGCAATGCTTCAAAACCCTATTCATCTGACTGAATTTTACCAGTGTGGTATCATGGTGTTACCGAATTTCGATAACGTAACCTTTGTTCTCCTTACCGCTTCAATTTTACATAAACTGTTGACAAATAAATGATACAAAATTACAATTTTGTTGTATTTACAAAGATATAAAGTGTCTACTTGGCTACATTTGTCAGAAATACCTACCGCCCCCATTTGAATTGGGACGGCCATTGTCCGACCTTGCGGACGTGTCGTTACCTTTTTTCGATAACAATAGTTATGGAATCCCTGGAGGAACAAAAGTGAAGTATATCGAGGTATCGAATGAAATCAAAATGTCTAGCGATATTTTGTCGAATTATTTTATTCAGAACATATAAATTATATATTCAGAATTAACGATTACGTATAAAGGTTCTAACAATGACTGCAAACGAACCTTTTCCCTACCATAACATGTATTTGTACAGCATGCACAGTTTAATTTTTTCACAAACTTTATTAGTAATAACAAATGCTGCCTTCCATAAAAAGTATTTCCCGCACGTGACATCATATGGTAATGCATTCCATTCCAAAACCAAAAGCTTACACTAGCACCAGACGATTAAAGAATAATTCTAACAGCAGTGTATTTATTTATATATTCAAGGTTTTAAAATGACTCAGAAATGGTAATAGCTGAAATCGCCGCCATTACGTATATAGTAAGTAAATGAAGCAAGCATTCCTCTTGAATTGTCATTGTTCACCTGATTCGGTACTGTGTTAATAGGTCGGCAGGGAAACCTTCTTTGCTGAAAATATCTTCGACAATGACGCCCCTTGTGACGTATCACAGACAAAAATACCGACCTATCGAAAGTAAGGTTACTACCGAAATTAGGTAACGTCACGATATTAATGTGTAATAGCAATGTACAAAATTAAAATAATAAAAAGCGAGAACTCCATAAAAAGTCTTTTCGTGGAAAGGATTTGTCACATTTACAAAAAGTCAATTTTAGATATCTTTAAATCAAAAAGGTTTTTTAAAAAATCAATTATGGTGGTAAATGTTGCGATTAAAAATTGAGTTTTGGGATGAAGCAACTTTGCAAAAAAGAAACCGATAGAGACTGAATCGCCAAATGAATTTATATGTACATTTGTAGCAAAATACGGGTATTTCATTTTTAACAATTTTCCCCGTATTCATTGCATCATATATTCACGTTTCAGAAATTCAAAATCTCAAAACTCCACACTGAGAAACTGGCGAATAAACAAAAGCATTTCCTTTGTTTAATTACATCTTATCAAAGTATCGAACACCCTGATAAACCGATCCCATTTGTTGACGACACGTATCGAAAACAAAAGAACATTCTTAATGAGCATTCTGTTAACCAATAATTGGAGAGACGGCATTTGGCTGTGATCCTGAAAGTATATAAAAGCAATTTTTGCAAAGAATGTTCTATTACTTTTTTGTACTAATTTTATTTTATTTTCATTATCGGTAGATATAAATTACATTAGAACACGACGAATCAGATGGGCAAATGGTCTCAGCATGAAGAACTATTGCGAATCCCAAAAGGGATATGACCAGGTGTCCGGAAGGATTCAAAATTCGGAAAACGTTTTAATGCGAGAAAAACTTTGTTCTTTTACTAATTTCTAAATTCTTCAAAAGTTAAGATAGTCATCTTTTTACAGTGGCTATTCTTAGACGGATTTGGCTATGCATTTAGATTTAATATTTGGCCTTGTATGATACCACTTTCTCTTTAGAGAATAAATATCTATTTTAAATTGGAGCTCAACTGATAAAGTCTAATTGACAGAAACGATCGTCTTGAGCATTATAACTTTGGTATTGTGTTTTTAATATTCAAAAGATAAAATTTTCGAATTTTTAATACCCACCACATAGCCCACAAGACTTCTTGCAATAGATTGCTGATATCGGATCCATACATATGTACTCTAATGCCTCTGTATCTGCACAATCTCTTGGCGCTATGTCAGAACATGGTGGTGATGACCCTTATTAAAAAGAATAGATCATAAAATGTCAATCGATTGGAAGTCACGATGTCACTATTCAAGTTAATTATACATCGGTATGTTTTTCTTTATAAATCTATACATTTTTTTTTTTTTTTTTTTTTGAAATCTTTTGAAAAAGAACTATTAACCGCTAAGTAGCTTCAGGAGCTATTTACTATATGTGAATATTTTCTTGTAGGCTGTGTTCTCATTGGAAGATTTACGGTAAATGATTTTTCGGAATGCTTTTATTTTACTTAACCCGAATAATATGTATGTAACATAATATTATATTCCGCCGATCTCCGATTGCTCAATCAACTCGAGAAACGATAGTAGATAGAATGCGTTGTAATTATTCGAGTTATTATTTAACTATTAGAATTGACTCGGCTCCGAAACTTCTAAATGATTGTTGAATAGACTAGATGGACACCGATGCATAATGCAGATTAGTATCACTCCTCGAGGTAGATTTATAAAAAAGATATCCGACAACCGAAATTTCTGTATAACTTAATGCTTATTTTGCCGGTGTGATATAGAAAAGTGACCCGCACAAAAAAAACTACCCGTGGGCAATATTTTATGTAGAAATCATACACGGACAGTTGTAGAAAATTCACCCATACCTGTAAAAAAATGACCTGGGTTCCGGGTCAATTTTCTTCGGATTTAGAGACATGCACAACGAGGGAAATGTGAATAATGAGAGTTTGACATAAAACCACCACCTGCGATTTCTATCGGGTCACTTTTTCACGGGTCGACTAACAGAAATGTAGAAGCGGGTCATTTTTTTACGGCTACCTGGGTAAGATTTCTATCGTAGAAAAATCACCCATAGTAAGATTTCTATTGTAGAAAAATTACCCCGGGTTCCATTTCTACGGCTGATCAATTTTTCACGTTACACCGGCTATTTGGACACCTATTGCCTACCTCGACAACAACTAATTCCCTACGTCCGGAAATAGTTAAGTGTCTCGAGAAACAATAAACTTGGTAATGTCTTCGTAGCCAGTAAATGAGAGTGTAATAATGATGTGTTTTTTCCAAAACAATTTTTCTTTTATTTTACTTTTTAGATTGAGGCACAAGAAAAAAAAGAAATATATATACATATCCATTAGAATTTTTAATTTTACATATATTTTCTGAAAATTGCTCGAGAAACCCAGTTTTGGAAATTATCCGCATGCAAATGATTAATTCAACCTCTCTATTAGTAATGAACCATAAATTTACACTGAACCTGATGCTTGTTTGTTTGTTTATTGTTGTTTAACGTCCCACTCGAAATTTTTCTCTAGGGCATGGAGACTGACCATCGACAAAGATGCCGGATGAAATGCTTCAAATTTTGGCCTATGCTCGGCACTTACAATACAGATAGCAGTAGGGTTCTAAACATTGCCAACACCTACATATACATATGCCTCCAGCTTTTACTTCTCATCCGAAAAACAGGAAATTGCCTGAGCCGGCCCAGACTTGGAAATCACGCATGCACGATCCATTAGTCGAGCTTCGCTACCGTATATGTAGCCAGCTGGACCTGATCGTATTGTCACAATATATATAGGAATATAGGAAATGTTATGCCTATGTAAAGCTCTTATTTGTACATCCATCGAAGTAGTAGAAAGGGATTTTTTTACACACAACTTTTTATCCCTTTAAAACCTAATTTCGAACAATGAACTCGACATTTCGGTATGTTGAATATGAAATAAAATAAGTAAGGATGATTATTTATTAATAAAAAAAGTAGTGATAATTATGATCTATTGGACGATGAACTATTATTATAATATTAGATGACATTTAACACATTTTGTGATTTTGAGGCCAATAATACCCTGAAGGCATAAACCACATGTGTCTATAAAATTGTTACATTGTATGAAAGATTACCTATTTCGCAAAACTTTCCACTGAAATCTGTCGGGCACAAACAAAATACCATCTTCAGCATAGGAGGTTGAATACAGGAACCACCGTTTTGGCATGGGTTCGATTGGCAGAGATCTATCACTGAGTTTGAAAAAAAAACAAGTTAGTGCAATCTTAACCATTACATTTACCACACACACACACACACACACACACACACACACACACACACACACACTTACTTGTAAAAGAAATCCTCTTCAGACATTTGGTTGTTGGTTATTAACTGCCACATTTAAACTGGACTGATGAAGTCCGTCAAATGGTGGAGATATTTCAAAGTATATTAAAAACTCTTCAAACACCTTTGGGTGTTGCTTCATAACTGTTACAATGTACCCTTTCACCTTCACCTCTTATTAACTAGATGGTAATCTTTTCTATTGTTTCGACCAGTTCATTATTGTCTGCAGGGTTTAAATAGTTAAACACGACTTCTGAAGGTCGATCGTCAAGTATTTCGAAAAAGTGTTGAAGAGGGGTGGTGATAATGTATAAGAATTCTTAATGGCTATCATTTAGGCCAATTTTCTATATTTCTGTGATCTTAGAGAAGTAAAAATGAAGAAGTGCCAATGGATATTCGAAAGTTTATTATATTGAGACAAATTGGATAAAAATGGCCCCAACATGACGAAGAAGTGCGAATCCGGTAGACCAGTTGTTGGGAAGGAGTCAGTGTCCCTTTTTACCACGTCACATCCGTCGCAAATGTGACGTGGAAACCTCTCGAGAAGAAATGAATAAAGACAGGGATTTTTTCCTTGGTTATTGAAATGTTCCCTGGTTCAATTTAATATCAATAGATTATTACTTTTTCTGTGGACGTGTGTAAATACAGTGCCAATATTGTATTGTGTACCATACCCATTGTGAATTTTGATTCAAGATCTTATTAGATATACCTGTAACTTTTACTTGTGAAAGGAAAAACTTGTTAGAATCGTTTGTTTTTAACACCGCCAAAATTAAACCCCGAATAATCGAGAGAGATCGACACTAAGGCACAGAGAGAAAGGGCACAGAGACATAGACAGAGAGACAGACAGACAGAGAAACAGACAGGCAGACAGGCAGAGATCCACTTCAAAGAATTTTAACAGGATTTCTCATTATGTTGCGATTTTTGTATCGATAACGAAGCTATTGGACAATCAAATTGAAATGTATTTGTCTCAAATTAGTGATTGGTATTTTCTCTCAGACGTATTTATTTATCATCATCATTTAAGGCGTTTCACTAGGCAAAGAGAGATAACTAGTAGAGCATTTGTAATTCGTCAAAATTCATCGGGTCACATTTGTCTCATGCCTAGGGTATGATAAGGTAATGTTTACGAGGAAAATTAGTGAATTTTTCAGTTCAATGTTTGAAAAATACTTCTATACTTACATCTCTCACACCTCTTTCCTTCTGTGTTTTTTCCACAATGACATTCAAAATCACGGTTATATTCCATTGGAACACATTTTGCACCGTTTTTACATGGTTTGGAGTCACAAGGATCTACAAACATAAAATATCAAGTCAATTCTCGCCGTGTCAAATACTGTATATTTGTTTAATTTCACGGTGAGAAATTTTCGCGGTTTTCTGAGGGGAACTTAGTTACTGGTATTAAATTTCGCGCAAGATACGTTACGGGAAGTATCTTTCTGATACTTCATAATTGTAATGTATTATGTTCGCGGGTATTTAATTTCGCGAAATTTTCTTTTGAACGGGAATAAAGCGAAATTAAATACCTCGCAAATAAAAGCAATAATAGAGTATATTGTCCTTAAAGTAAGAAAGTAGTTATGACGTAATTTATCTTTCAAAAGGAAAATGAAATGATACATTGAAAACAAATGATAGGCTAGGCAAGATGGATTGCTGACTTTGAAAATTCAATTTTCCATCCAATCACTTCGGTAAGGATGTATATATAAATCATTAATTTCAAAATTATGTTAACACTTTTTCGGGGGAATTTATTTATTTATTTATTTTTTTTTGTTCCCTGGTAAATCCTATTAAGAAGCAGAAAGGGCCTCTATCACTCAACGGAGCACGATAAACAAAAGACTGTGTAGGCTAAATCAAAGACAACCTATGACGACCTTGGGGCAATGGGTATAAAAAGGGGCGTGTCGAAGGAGTGACTCCTCTGCGAGCTAGTTTGCCAAAACTCGTATAAATATTTGTAGGGGATTATGAATATTTCATCCCTGCCAATTTTCTTCAAAATCCATTTCATCTATACTGTAGACCTGGATATTTTCGTTGCAGTTTAATTTTCGCCATTTCGGCCCTAGGTGAGAGGGAGTTGGGACGCTTGTCATTACCCACTTTATGGTAGCTTATGTTTGTTGCAGGTAGGCGGACGAGGACACTTGTGGAACGTAGTGCTTGGATGGGAGTTGGGTGTTTGGGGGGTAGGGGTAGGTGTGTTGAAGTGTCGGTGTTTTGCTGAAGGGGCGTTGTGGTTGGTTTGTGGGGGTGTGTCTGTGTGTGTGTTTGTGTGGTTTGGTGGTTTGGAGTGTTTTGGTGGGTATGGTTGGGGGGGGGGTGTTGTTTTTGGTGTGTGTGTTTGTTGTGGGGTGTGGTTTTGTGTGGGAGTTCAGTGTTTATTGTGGTGTGGTTTGGTAGTGTGTTTGTGTGGTGGTTGTGTTTGGGTGGTTCGTGGTTCGGGTTTGTTGTGAGTGGTGTGGAGTGGTTGGTTGTGTGGTTTTTTGTGTGTGTGGTGGTGGTGGTTGTGTGTTGTGGTGTGTGTTTTGTGTGTGGTTGTGTGTGCTGTGTGTTATTTGTGTGTGGGTTGCTGTTGGTGGCGGGGGTAGTTTGTGTTGGTGTGTGGTAGTGGTGTGTGGTGTGGTCGTTTGTGGCGTGTGTTTGGTTTGAGGGTGTCGTTGTTGTGTGTGTTGTGTCTTGTGTTGTTTTGGTGTGGTTTGGTTTGTTTGTGGTGGTGGGTTTTTGATGTGGGGCTTGTGGTTGTTGGTGGTATGTGTAGTGTGGATCGGGTTCGGTTGGCTCGGTTTGTGTTGTGTGGTGTAGTAGTTGGTGTTGATAGTAGTGGTTTGGGAGGTTTGGTTGGAGTTAGGGTGTGTTGGTCGGTGTGTGTGGGTCTGGTGGGTGTGCTTGTGTGTGGTTGTGGGATGGTTTGTTGGTATGGTTGGGTGGTTGGTGGTGTGTGTTGCGGTTGGTTGTGTTGTTTTGCTGGTGTTGTGTTTGGTGTTGGTGTGGGTTGGTGGGGGTCTGTATCGTGTGTTTGGGGTGAGGATGTGGTTTGGGTGTGTGGAGTGTTGTTGGCGTGTGTTTTTGGTGGTTGGGGTGATGGTTTGTTTGTTATGTGTGGTTTGTTGTTGTGATTGTGTTTGTGGTGTTTGGTTTGTGTGGTGGGTGTGGTGGTGGTTGTCTCGTGGGTGGTTGTGTTTGTGTGTGTTCGTGATCGTGTGTGTTGCTTTGTGTGTGGGGTGTGGGTGTGGTTGTTGTGTTGTTTTGGTATTGCTGGGTTGTTGGGTTTGTGTGTGTGAGTGTTGTTTTGGGTGTGGTGTTTGTGTGTTTGGATTGTGTGGTCGGGAGGTTGGGTGGGTTTTTCTTGTGGTTTCGGGGGGGTTGTGGTTGTGGGAGTGTGGGTTGTGTGTGGTGGTTGGATGTGTGTGTGTTTGTGGTGCTTGTTGTGTGGTTGTGTGGTGTAGTTGTGATGTGTTGTTTGGTGGGTTTTGGGTGGGGTGGTGGCTTTGTTGTGTTGTGGTTGGGGTGGGGGTGTCTGGGGTCGCTCGGGTGTGCATGTGTCTTGTGTGTGTGGTTTGTGTGTGGTGTGTCGGCTTGGGGGGGTGTGGTGGTGTTGTGTGGGTTGTTCTTCGTGTGGTGTGGTGTTAGTTGGTGGGTTGTTGGTTGTGTGGTGTCGGTGTGTGTGGGTGGTGAGTTGTGTCTGGTGTGGTTTTGTGGGGTGGGGTGTGTTTTTTGTATGTTTGGTTGTTAGATGTGGTGTGTGTGTGGTGTCGGCTGTTGGTGGCGGGGGTGTGTGTTTGTTTGTTCGTTAGTGGTGTGGTGTGTGTTTTTGTGTGGGTTTGTGTGGGGTGTGTGTTTGTTGTGGTGGTTTTGGTTAGAATTTTATCATGAAAACCAAAATATTAAGCTAAATAATTGAAGCATGGACATGCGTCTCGGCCATGAGTCTACAGCAATTCAGGGCGAATTTATAAAGTTGTGAATATATTTTCTGTCGTAAAAGGGCTAAACAGACACACACACACACACGTGTGATAGATAGTGTGTGTGTGTGTGTGTGTGAATTTTTAATATAAATATATAATTTATAAAATATATATATATAATATTTAATATTATAATATTTTTTTATTAATATATATAAATTTTTTTTTTTTTTTTTTTTTTTTTTTTTTTTTTTTATATATATTTATATATTATATTATATTATAATTATATATTTATATTATAATTAATATAATAAATATATATAATTTAATAATATATTAATTATTTATATTTAATTATTTTATATTAATTTATTTTATATAATTTATATTAAAATTAAATATTATATATATATTATTTATAAATTTTTTATCTTATAATTTAAATTAAATATATTAATATATATATATTTATTAATATTAATTTAATATATTAATTATATAAATTATATTTAATTATTTTTAATTAATATAATAATTAATTTTTATTATAAATATTTTTTATATTAATATAAATAATTATTATAATAATAAATTATATAAAATTTATAAATAGGGTGTGTGTGAATATTTAATTAATTATTTATATATAATATTATTATTATTATATTATATATTATTAATTTAATAATATTTATTAATTTTTAAATAAATAAAAAATATTTAAAATATTATATATTTTATAATTTATTATAATATATTTTATATAATTATATAATATAATTAATTATATATATTTTAAAATATAATTTTTATTATATATATAATATATATATATAATATTAATTATAATAATATATAAATACTTTCATATTTATTTAATATATATAAATACATTAAATATAATATACTAATTATAATTTTATTTTAATTTATTTATTTTAAATATTAATATAAATTGTATTATTAATATAATTTATAATTATTTATATAAAATATTATAATATTAATATTTAATATAATTAATATTTTTTATATTTCATAATCTATATATTATAATTAAATATATCTATATTATATTTTTATTATAAAATATAAAATATATATTAATTATATAATTAATATTTATTAAAATAAAATTTAATATAAAAATATAATATAATATTATTTTATATATATAATTAATTATATATTTATTTATATATATTGTGTGTGTGTCGTGTGATAGATAGTGTGTGTGTGTGTGTGTGTGTGTGTGTGTGTGTGTGTGTGTGTGTGTGTGTGTGTTCAAAGGGATATATTTTGGCTCAGGAATATTAAACTCTGTCGTTGATTGTAATACGATTAAATTCAATTTGATTTAAATCATTCATTTGAACGTAATCAATTACAATTCATACCTTGATCCAATACTTTGATATGCATACATTTTTCTATGGAGTTGTTTCTATAAATAAAAACAAACACAAATTCATAATTTTATAAAGTTCAGATTACAAAAAATTATAAGTTAACAATGTTTTATAAATTCTTTTAGGAGTAAATTACGCAACGTCAGTTAATAAGAACTTGATTGTGATACAAAACAAATATGATCTTATCATTTTGCATTTTCAAATTCAAGATATATTTAGACATGGGACGGGAAGTATAATTTCTGGGAAAAACAAAATATATTAAAGTTTGGGCGATCATATCTTTTATATCACTTACCCATCCGAGACCTCAAAACACATCGCTTTCAAGCCATAGTGAGTATCTTTAAACTCCACATCGACGACACTGGTATGTCGGGATTTGACACGAACCCTACTTACTATTTTTGCTGATGCAATATCCGTTGATTTGATCGTAATATTAAGTACCGCTCTGAAACGTGAAAAACACTTTCACTTTCACTTTCACTTTTACATCCCCTCTAAACGGTTAGTTCATTTAACATACATCTATATATATATATATATATATATATATATATATATATATATATATATATATATATATATATATAAAAATAACACTATCAAAATTATACAGATAACAGTGATGATGATAAATATCACGTACCAAATTAACATCAATATAAAACGGTAAAATATGTTTTTAACTAAATTATTCTCTGTTTTAAAAGAAAATGTTCCTACGTGAAATTTGAGTTGAAAATTCATTGGTACGCTCCAATGTCGAAAGAAAAAAAACTCATGCGACAATATTTTTTGTCTTTCGGCCGAGTATCAAAATGTTAGTAGACATATATTTATCATTCTTCATTGAAATACAATATACTTTCGGATCACCAGAGGTCCGTGTTTGTTCAATATCAACAGATTTGTATATGTATCCTAGACATCCTGAAGAATTAGACTTTGGTAACTGACATTTTATATCTATCATATAGTGAAGAAGTACCAATGCATATTCGGAACTCAAAGACCCTTAGAATGCACAAAATGCGACATAATAACGGTCTCCCAATGAAGAACAATATATTTGAAATTAATGAAAACCGAGCACGGTAAAATACACCCAGTAAAGTTGCTGAAATACTCATGTTTGTTTTGGTTTGTTAATTGAAATGTAAATAGTTTTATTTAAAACCATATACGTACCCTACTGTCTTAGAAACAGCATACACAGGAAATCGACAATTCTCTTGGACTTCACATTTGAAGGAACCATATTTAGGAAAATGTACGAATCCTAAGGGGGAAGCCTGTACTTAAAAGCAGTAAATTGTCCAGATTTAGATTTGTTATCAGGGAAACAAACAACTCAAAACTATTCATTATGTTATTGTACAAGAAATTTCAACCAGCGGTATATATACTAAAAGATTAAAAGACAGACAGAAAAAAAGAGATAGATAGATAGATAGACAGACAGCCAGACAGACAGGTAGATAGATAGACAGACAGACAGACAGGCAAACAGACAGATAGATAGATAGATAGATAGATAGATAGATAGAGATTGATGGATGAATGGATGGGTGGATAGATAGATAGATAGATAGATAGATAGATAGATAGATAGGTAAACAGATGGATAGAAAAAAGTATGGATAAATGGATATCCTTATAGAAGAAATAGTAAACGATTATCTTATTTCACGCACAGAGGAAATTATATCGTTCTCCGTCAAGCCATCTGTGTCGAAATCTGAAAAATAGAAATGTAAAAGTATTCAGTTTGTAGAGTTGATTAACATTTTCTGAATTAAATGGAAATATGTAAAAAGCAGAATTTATTTTTTATATCACTTATATAACTTTGGCTGCATTTACATAGTAGGGATTATTTAAGCGTTGTTTGAACCATCAACATTTTTTCGTATTTGATTTATATTCTTTTGTGAATTATCAAACATTACTACATGTTTTATTACCTGCGATAACGACAGTGTGACAATTCATCAAGGTTGATTTGTAGCTGAAAATGTACATAGTAAAGCATTATTAAACATAAATAAATGAATTTTAAAGACGAAAACATGCCATAAGTAAGAAATTACAGAAAGCCTTATTTCGTGAGTAAAATTATACAAATACAGCAAAATGGTATTGATATTGATTTTTTAAATTAATTTTGAAATGAGAAAACTCTTCTTTTAAAAAATATAAAAATTGAAACATTGACACAGGTCATAAATATCATTAACATAATACCAAAGTGATAATGCCCAAGACGATCGTTTCTGTCAATTAGACTTCATCAGTTGAGTTCCAATTTTAGATACATTTTCAAAACAGAAAGTGGTATCAGACAAGGCCAAACAATAAATCCATACGTATAGCCGAATTCCGTCCTAGAGTAACCACTGTAAAAAAAAATGGCTATCTTAGCTTAAGAAAAATTTAGAATTTTAAATGGTGTTAACAGTGCGAAAAAAATTTCTTTTGTATAAGATTACCAGATGGTGCCGAAATACTAGGTCCTAGGTTTATGTATACCATCGGGGACCCAAACGGTCCACCAGCAGTGGCAACGACCTAGGGGACCTAATAACAGATGGATTTAAAGAAATCTCATAAAAAGAAACACCATTGTTACCCCGCGCTATCCTCTGCAGTTGCACATATGAGATGATTATCCCTATCCACAGGTATCCAGGAAACAACTGAATTCGCTTTTTGTGACATGAAGGTGAACTTGGAATTTTTCGTGACTGGTGAGTAATCAATCTGCATGTTGATTTTTATGATTTGCCTAAAGAAAAAATACATCATTTGCATGTGCGTTACCTGGAATTGAAGAATTTTGGGTAGTGTTTAAATATTATAAATATAATACAAAAGGTATAGTTTTGCTAAAATTAACCAAAAAAATTATGGCTCAAAACGATCGTTTCTGTCAATAAGATACATCTGTTAAGTTCATGTTGAAAAACGATGTACGGGTATTAAACAAGGTCAAGTTCTTTACCTGAATGTATTTCAAAATCCATCTAAGAGTAACCACTATTAATGTCGCAGTTTTTCTTTGTGTGTGTGTGTGTGGTTTTTTTTAATAAAAAAATCGTATTATTCTTCCAGAAAAATGAAAATATTGTTTTTTAACTATGTTTTGTAACTCATTTTTGGATATATTTACTAGTATTTGCAAATTCTTCATGTATAGAATTGTAAAACTTGTATTTCTCACTACCTTTTATGACACCAAGATGTTTCTTTTGAGAAGTGGAAAACTCATTTTACATGCACCAGTAAAATGTTCCCTAGGTAACTTATAGGGGTTTAAAAAGAACTGAAGAGGTATTTAGACGTGAGACTACTACCGCAATGTGAATATGTATTATAATTATTCTTCATACTCGAGAGAAGGTGTGTATAAATGCGTGGCACATGAGTTTCTTTGATAACAGGATCTATGAGTGTTCCTTTTGTTATATGCTTACCTCGTAGGACTGGAAGACTCTGCCGAAAATGTTTCATTGAATGTGACGCCATTGTATAGCACATGACGCTCATTAGAAGGGGAGAGAAAAATGGGTGATTCGTCCACACTAACAATCTCAACAAAGAACTGAAAACAGAATAAGATTACATGTAAATAGCGCAATTTTTGAACGATTTTCAGCTGTCTTGGACATGTGTATAATTCATTTGAATTATGCTATACTTCATGTGCATAACGTTATCTGATTTTGTATTAAATGATCAAGTTTTGGAGCTATTACCCGTAATAGTGACTTGTTTTCCTTTGAATGATGTTGTAAATATCATAATTTCGGTTGAGACTATAATATATAACATAATAGTTGGTTTTAAAACTTGCACTTCAGCATACTACCAATATAAAAAAATCTCCGATACCAAAGTATAAATCTTTAGGATGTCCAGGACACGAATCTGGCACGAAACTTGCACTTCAGCATACTACCAGTAAAACAAATCTCTGATACCAAAGTATAAATCTTTAGGATGTCCAGGATATAGATACGAATCTGGTGAAATCTGGACAAACACGGGCCTATGGAAAACAAGAGGTGGGACCAGGTGCATTGGAGGAGTAAACATCCTCTGTTGACCGGTCACACCCGCCGTAAGTCCGCAGTCAAATCCAAAGTAAATATGCGAGGAACGAATCATCGTCACAATTGGTACAGACGTCTCAACAACCGCTATCGAACAGGTAACTCTACATTTCACTTAGTGAAACAGTTATCGCAAACAAGACTCTTATACCGACCCTAAAATTTGCGGAACGTTGACATGAAACGCAATTTTCGATATCCCCGTGTCAATAATTTGTCAGTGAGTAGTTTACATGTGTATATGAAATGTTCATATGTTGAACACGCCCTAGCATATCGGATTATTTATGAAATATAAACGCCATATGCAGGCGATTTTGGGATATTACTACTTAAATGTGGAAAATACCGATGGGAAAGCCGAAATCGTGGAGTTTCTCGTATAGCATAGTTGTTAATTATTTCCCGTCTGTGTCTATAGCAAGTAAAATATCTAAGTGTGTGCTTGATTCTGTTGTGTCTTTAATTTTTAGTTCAATGGGGTATATCACATTGGCATATGTATGAAAATTGTTATTATTAATTGACAAAACGTCGTCGATCTATCTAAATGTCAAATTAAAGGAAACCTCTAGCTTTTTCTTCTTTCGATTTAACAGTTTCTGAATGAAGTCTGATTCGTATGAATAAAGGAACAGGTCGGCCAATAAAGGGGCACAGTTAGTTCCCATAGGAATATCGACAGTTTGTTGAAAGACCACGTCAACGAACATTACAAATAAATTGTTTATTAGAAATTCCAGCATCTTTTTTATATCAACTTCAATGTAGAATCAGAGTGGTGTCGGACAAAATAAGTATCATGATAACCAATGACTAGATATTTAATTTTTCGAGTACCACCTTTAGCGAAAAAAAAGCAGTTGTCTATGATGCTAAAAAGTCTTTCTTTTAATTTTCCATGTGGAATTGTTGTGTAAACAGTAAAGAAGTTGTTTGTTTTGATACTGTGAATTTTAGAAAAATTGTGTGCCTTCGAATTTTCTAAAAGTTGTTCTGGAATAAGCAACTGTACCGTATTGCTGAAGTTTTCTCCTTAACGGCTGTCAGTATTTTGGTAAGGAATAAAGATAAAGGTTTGGTAGAACATTTGCTGGATACTCTATGTACCTCTGCTTATATGGGGTTTTGTGAAGTTTAGGTATCCAATATAAATATGGTAGCTCAAAATCAGTATCGGTTTTAGGTACAAATTTTGATATATTTAAAATATCAAAATGAAGAAGTACCCATGGATAACCGAAACACAATGTCACACAACTATAATACGACAGATCAGATATACAAAAGGTTTCAATATGAACAAAAATTGCGATTCCGAAACGGGATAGGACCAGGTGTCCGGAAGGACCCAGCGTCCCCTGTAAGCATGTCACACCCGTCGCAAATATTACATGGAAAGGTGAAAAGGTCAATCTCGGTGAAAATGTTATCGAATCGAATTTCGTGGATGTATGTCAAAGAAGTTATGTTACTTACTTGTACCGGAACTCGAGCAAGATATGTTGTAGGGGCCAGTTCTGTAGTTTTGTTCCCGGCCTCAATGTCAATTTCTTTCCTGTTCATTGAAACTATGGAAATTGATATTATGCCTGTGTCGTGTGGTTTTAGGTGCTTTGTTGAAATATAATCACACTGCAAGTAAACAAACAATAAATTGATATGTCCAATTGTTAAAACCATAGAAAATACAGAGTTCAGCTGCCATTCTGAAATGGGCTGATAAAAGTTTGTATGATTACTTAAAATGACGGAAAACAGTGTTTGTAGTACCAATGTTTTCTCTGATTATAAGATCAAAGCAAAAAACAAATAAAATACCAAATCGGTTGATCGTTTTGCTGGCGTCTTACGACAAATCTTCATTTTTTTAACTTTTACGGTGGCGGCCAAATTGTGATAATGAAAGAGAAAGTGGGCGAAACCATCAGTCTTTTACGGGTAAATTGACATTTTTTACCCTTAGAAATTTTGAAAAGCCAAAGTTTTCTAATGGGATTTTAACATCAGATAACCAAAGATGTGAAACTCCGTGATTGAAAGAATATTGCGATCACTTAAACAATGGATTGTGTGGTGAAATGCAATACCTTTGAAACAAAGATAGCTTTGAGATAATTGTGGAACATAATGTTTTAATTATTTTGACATAAAATTTGCCATATATTTACTACATTCCGTATCGTCAGTAAGGTGTATGAACATGATTCTTGTTGTGTTATAAATGTGATAGAATTAATTTGACTGAAAACTCACATTTCTTGAACAATCAGAAATACCAGGGAAAGGATTATTTCCTAACTTCCGGCCTGCCTCTATGTACATTGATCGATAAATTAGTAAATAATCGTCATCAGGGTCTTTAGCACGTATGAGATCCCACATGTTATAAGTTTTGTCCGGGAGGAGTCTGCAAATTATACAGTGAATGTTTCTAATGTATACCATGCGGCATTTATGTTTTCGTTATTTCATATCTATATATGAACTTATTTATTTAAAATGACGCCATGCTACAATTTGTAATAATAATAATAATAATAATAATAATTATAAAGATGATAGTGATGATAGTAATGAGAACACTGATGATGATGACGATGATGATGGTGGTGATAATGATGATGATTTTTTTTACCTGTAATATGGTTTCATGACCACTTCCGGGACTTTGTCGGCTCGCTTTGTGTCATTCCGAATCATTGGTTGTTCAATTTTAATTTGCAAATGAAATTCCTGGACGGAGGATTGTAGAGTAGTTAAGGGCCATGATCTGCCCTCCAGTCTGTAAAGGTAAGACATAAAGATCGTTTCTTTATTACAGTTTTATTAATCTTTTATTTGTTTTATTCGTGTTTTTCGCCACATTCAAATATTGTTTAGTTCTATGGTTGCAGCCAGTTTGCAATGGTGAAGGAGACAACCCAGATACAATGTATACCTTCCAGATATATAAAATGTACTTACATTATATCGGCATATGACTCATAGGACGGAAGATCCAAGATAAATTCAGTTCGGCTTAATTCCCACTGTTCCTCCACGTTTACATCTTCCACTGTTTCTACCATGATATCTGTAACGTTCTGTGTTATATTGAGAGTCTTCACGAGGAATGGCGATGTCTTGTCTCTAAATTCAAGCAACCATGCACCAAAATAATCTAAACCACGTGTTCGTTGGATTACTGCCCTGGTGTTATTTGTCGCCATGCCTATGCTAGCCGAGGAACAGTTTGGACCACAAGGCCCTGTCCCTAATTTCCATCCCGTAAGAGCTGTGATTTTTGCCTACAACAAAAAGGACGACTTGGTATTGTTGCATTAGTGTACATTTGTTCACTACATTATTTTACAGATAATATTTAAATAATTTACCAATACATGTACATGTATATTGCAAATGGATAAATAAGAATAAAATCACCGGACGTCCAGTGATCTGTAACAGCTGACATGTGGCTATATGATAGTTGACGACGTACTTACTGCTGTAATATTAGTACGTGCTTGTTACGTTCTCTGAGTGGCGTGCAAGGCAAATATTATCGTTGTCGAAATCAGGAAAAAATCATAATGATGATTTTCAGTATAAACATTGTTTTGATAAAACTTCTTGTACATATTTACACGTATATAGATATATTTCAATAAAACGTAACCTTGTGTAAGTAGTTTATTTGCAAGTTGTTTCTTTCTCAGAATAAATATTCATAAGGCATAACGTGTAAATTGTGAAATGAAAACGCCATAGGCAGGGGAAGATGGAATATTACTACTTAAAAACGGGAAGCTCGTGAAATGGAAATTAAAATCTTCGCGTTTGTCATAAAGATAGGTGTAGTGTTAACTGTTAACCGTCCTTTCAATAACATACGAAGTATGACCACATTTACAGATTAAGAATACATATTACAAATAGAGAATATCGAAAATTAGATAATGATATTAACTTCACTGGCAAAGGGGGCAAATAAAAAGCTGGACCAATAATTATTTTATATACATTTACATTTGGAACAATTTCTTTACATGTTGATAATATAACATTTTGCTTATCTTATATGTGAAACTGTGGGGGCAGAACCCCAGGGTCCTTCGCCGATTAACTTTAGTATTACTTGATATATAACATTCTATCGGCATTCAAACACACTTTAAAACAGCGAGTTCATTATTAATCTAAAGCAACTAGAGGTAATCTGAATGCTACCTATCGATAACTTACCCTCACGATGACGTCATTAGATTGAATAACATCACATGACATTGTCCCTCCTAAGAAGACGGCGGCATGAGCCAGATCCACACATGACAACACAGCAAATACGATGTATACGGCTAGCATTGGAGACATTTGGCAGCTGAAATTTATTTCATAATAATGATTTTTTTATTTCACGAACACCTTATATAACATATGGCTGAATTCCCTTACTGATTATGTCTATGCATGGGAGTTTTTATCCAAGATTCACCTTTAAGCTCATCGCTAACCTTCATTTTAGTTCACTAAGGTATCTTCGGTCAACGGGTTATGGCAGGGCATTTTCATTCACGTCTAGTTCATATTTTATCATGTAATTTAACAAAAATAGTTTTTCGCATATGGTTTTAGCTGTAGATTGTCATTTTGAATATCATTTTCTTTATCTGAAATTGTTATAATCTGTAGGCAATAGTTTATGTAAAATAAAATCGTTTCCGATAAAATAAAAACCACAAATACATTTTAAGTAATATTGGTCCGGAAATTATAAAGACAGCATAAAATAAATTGGGCACTGGGCCGACATAGATCCCTGGGAAATCCAGAGACGGGATCAAGTGGTACGGGGTGAGCATTTCTTATGGATCTGTCTCACCTGCCGTGAATCTGTAATCAAACTCAAATTAAAATACTACCAATGCTTGGTAGGTATGCTCCTCAGTGCATCATTTGTGCAGTCTCGAGTCCCACCGGAACCAAGTATGTTAATTATGTGGAAAAGTGTGGTATTTTCCCAAGTAAATCATAACGAAGATTTCTCCTCCATCATTTAAAATTGTCGTCAACAAATCAACAATCAAGCAAATGAAAAAGTTATGAAATTTGCATGATAAATGCTTTCATTTATATGAGAACAGATTGGACCTAAGCTTAGAAAAGATAAAGCTACTTTAAACTTGTTCCATGAAGTAACGATTAGAGTGACTTCAACGGTGACACAAAACCACGTCATCTAATAGACCTATGTCATTCATTTCTAATGGTGAATGTTTAGATAAGACACAATCATTTTGTACATAATGTCATTCCCTTTTTTAAATTGCTGTCACTGCCATTTATCTTCTGCGTCATTGTCTGTCCCATATTTGATACCGCCACTATTGAAACCAAACAACTGTTTGTTTGAGAGATCTAATTATATTTCAATGTGAATGTAGCTATCCAAATTCCGAACTTGGTATGTACATCAGCAGCTTCACAATATGAAAACAGGTTACATTTAGGGGCAGTATCATGATTAAACCGTTCATTAGCCTTTGCTTATTGGTGCTTGGTCATGTATCCTCTTTTGGAGAACATATTCAAGACAGCATGTCTTTATCACCAGTCATGTTTAAGACAACGATCAGGGGAATGTAGTACTATCTCGTTGATAGTTTAAACCTGATATATATAGCACAAATACAGAAATAACAAGGCACCTACAAACTCACCATGCTTGCGCATGGGGGTCAGGCGGTTGGTGCCAACGGTCGAGAGTTCGAATCCCAGCCGGGGCATGGAGAGTTTGTAGGTGCCTTGTTATTTCAGTATTTGTGCTTTATGTATGATTTATTTACGCAGGCAGTCTCATTTGTGATCCAAGGACTTAGTCAATGTTCAGTGTTGTAGTGATATTTGTTCGTCATACATACTCACACACACACACACACACACACATATATATATATATATATGTGTGTGTGTGTGTGTATATATATATATATATATATATATATATATATATATATATATATATATATATATATATATATATATATATATATAAACTGTCGATTAAGTACAATTTAGGAAGATTTGGAGCGCATTTATGTATAATTAGCCAAACACCAGCAGGTCAAGATGTGACAATAGAAAGAACATGAATCAGATATAAAACTCAAAGCTAATGTAAATTTAAATGTTTTATATTCATATTTTGAATTCTGTATTTTTTCATATTGTTGATAATATCCTTGTTCTACTGTTTCAATATTCCAATGAATCTATTGCGCATTTAGTAATTTATATAAGCATCAATATAGAATATAAGATTAAAAATATTTCATTTAATCATATATTAAAGTTTCAAGACAAACGTAAATTTAATTTAGCTAATTTGTTAATGTTATTCTCATTGTATTGCATCAGTACTTCTAGGGATCTAAAGTCAATCGTGTCTATAAAGGTCACTGAAGGGAACAGGAAAAAGTTGTCGTTATAGACAGGTGGACTTTATAAAGAGATTTATTCATTATTATAAAGAAGTTTTCAAATGTTATTTATGAATGGACTTTATAGGCAGGTGCCCTTTATGCAGAGGTGGCATTTAATGCAAGTAAGACAGTATTACACAATAATAAAGTAAAGAATGTAAGTTTCATATATAATATAAAACTAAATTATTTTTCGCTGTACATGTATGTCAATTTTTGAGAGATCTGACGTTAATCGCTTGGTTATTATTTTGCATTAATTATCATGTAATAGGTTTTTGATCTAGTAATTGTAGACCAGATGTTCTAAACTCTCTCTCTCTCTCTCTCTCTCTCTCTCTCTCTCTCTCTCTCTCTCTCTCTCTCTCTCTCTCATTGAATAAAAAGAGAGCCGTTATTCCTGTTGATGTTGTTGCTGCTGCTTTTATCGTTGTTGTCGTTGTTGTTGTTATTGTCGCTGTTGTTGTTATTGTCGTTGTTGTTGTTGTTGTTGTTGGTGGTGGTGGTGGTGGTGGTGTGTATTATTGTGTGTATGTATACTTGGGAAGTAATAGGACTACAATGTCAGTATTAAATTATAAAACTACATATTATAATTACCTTCAGTTTTTTTTTTAATTTCTTTTCATGATGGTGTATCTTTTCATTAAACAAAAGAAATTGTCTTACAAATGGATAAAAAAGTTAAAGGCGATAATGAATATTCCTTTAGCTTGAAAATAACTAAACTTTAATTCATTTTATGGTATTGATTACTGCCAATGCGTGCATAAGGTAAATAAAAAATATATAATTTATTTACCATATTGGAATAAATTCAATTTAAATGCTTTTGATTTTAAGTTGAACTCTATGTTAGTTAACAGTCGTTTTTGTCAAATAATTCGTAATTCCCTATCAAGAATGGAATGATGATATTTAAAAATGAAATTGATTACAAATTTTAAATCTTACCTGAAACGTGTCCTATCAGATAAATCAAGAAAATAATATCCTATGTTATGGAATTTATACTGCTGGTGGACTGTTATCGCTAAGTTAATTTGGTAACTATGGAATTTTGTTTTGCAGGTAATTATTTGCCATGTATCAAGGACACATGCTCACCATACAAGGTATTGCGGATGAATAGATACGAGATTTTGTTAGGAAGTTTGACATGTAACTTATTCATGATATTCCCCGGATTGTACAAATTCAAATTCAAATTCAAATTCAAATATGTTTATTGTACATAGATAGGCCTCCAGCCCACGGTACATATCATAGAGTTCAACATACATAAGACCAACTACAGTAAATATAATTATGCATATACATGAAACCATATAATGAACAAACATACACATATATCAATATATATACACACATATTCAAATGAGTTACATACTTTGTGAAATAAGTTTGTAATAAACAAATGCCCATTTCTGATATGACTGCTTTCATAACTTTGAAAATGTTCATACAGATAATACCTCTTCACGTATTAGTTTTGCTTTCTTTATATAAATAGCTATATTTCTTATAATGTCATAATTTTCAGATCTGAAAAGCAGAATTAATTTATTTATACTTGGATTTATATAACACCATGAAGGAAGAAATTTCTTCGCACATCTGATAAAAATTGGACAAATTAGTATGAAGTGAAATTCATCCTCGACTGCACTCATATTACAAAGTTTACATAATCTATATTCCCTTTGTTCGTTTTCATGTCTACCTTGTTCGATAGCTAATTTATGATTTGAGCATATGATTGACAAAACTTCAAAACGCAAAGACAATGACAGTTTCTGAATATTTTCATTTATAAATAAACCATCCTTAATTTTTGAATACAAAAAACATTTTGATGAACTAGAGATGTGTTCTAACCAGTTTTGCAAGTTAATGTCTTTAAGTCTTTGGCAAAATAAACTCATGAACATAGTTTCATCCTCTACTCCTTGTATTGTACACCTCGGGGTCAGAACTGCTTGATAACAGTAGTTAGGTTTTGATACGTGTTAAATGACATAATACAGTAAAACCTGTATATAGGGGTCACCCAAGGGACCAGAAAATATTGGCCTTTATGTACAGGTGACCCTTATACACAGGTTCAATTTAGTTGAAGTATGCAGTCAAGGGACTTGAAAAAACTGGTAATCCTTATATAGAGGTGGCCGCTATAGCAGGTTTTACTGTAGATTAGACTAAAATAATCATCTTCTTCATTTATATCTTACTTAGACAAATTGATTTTGTATTAAATGAAAGGACTTCTGATAAGAATGAGGTCTATAACCTCTACTGATGCTACTACTGCTAATATTACTAGTTCTATCATCATCATCATCATCATCATCATCATAATTGAGAGTCACCTAACTATTGATAATTTGATTATATTCTACTCTTGTTTACTATTTATTTTGTTAGTATTATTATTATTATTATTATCATTATTATTATTATTATCTTCTAGCTCAAAAACGGCTCGACCGTTTTCGCTCAAATGTTCATGTCTTCTGAAGGCTCAAATGATCTAGATCTGTTTTTCTCATTTTTTTCAAAATTCCCTCTATTTCTTGAATTATCCCCTTTTTCACCTTTTTCATGACCACTTTTGTGTCCTTGCTTCCTCCATAACTTTTAAAGCTAGAGTAAATCTGTTTATTTTCTAGAAGCCAAAATACCATAGTTATTATTATTATTATTATTATTATTATTATTATTATTATTATTATTATTATTATTATTATTATTATTATTATTATTATTGGATGATGATGATGATGATGATGATGATGATGATGATGATGATTTCTCATCCTATCGTAACATCCACACCATCATCAAAATATTAATGATGATTTTGACAATATCTGTTCCAATGTTCATATCGATACATTGGGGCGTAGGTAAGTGACCATGATTCCATCACGTTTTCTTGTAATGTAATTACACTGTACCGTTGTCCTGACAAAGAATATGACCTTAAGTTCACATTGATTATCAAGTCCGAGACAACCAGCTATGTATTTATTTGAAATGTATTCCTTTTAAATCCATGTTTAAATATAAAAAGGGCATAAGCTGAGTTTACAAAACAAAATCGATTTTATGCTTGTTCTTGATGTACAATAATATAAAAATCTCAGATACCAAAGTATAAATCAATAGGATGTCCAGGACATAGATACAAATCCGGTAAAAATGGACAAACACGGACCTCTGGAAACCAAGAGCTCAACAAAGACATACCATATCGTATATTCCTATATATTTTGTGAAATATAGTTCAGACTTATTGTTGCATGCATATACAAATAGAAAGGTTGACTTAATCATTCGCAAGTGAACAATTGCCAAACTTGGGTTTTTCAAGCAATTTTCACAAAAGACAAAGTACATTTTTATGTATATACCGTTATATGGCTATGTATATACCCTTATATGGCTTTGCATATAGCCTTATATGGCTATGTATATACCCTTATATGGCTATGTATATACCATTATATGGCTATGTATATACCATTATATGGCTATGTATATACCCTTATATGACTATGTATATACCCTTATATGGCTGTGTATATACCCTAATATGGCTATGTATATACCCTTATATAGCTGTGTATATACCCTTATATGGCTATGTATATACCCTTATATGGCTATGTATATACCCTTATATGGCTGTGTGTATACCCTTATATGGCTATGTATATACCCTTATATGGCTGTGTGTATACCCTTATATGGCTATGTATATACCCTTATATGGCTGTGTATATACCCTTATATGGCTGTGTGTATACCCTTATATGGCTATGTATATACCCTTATATGGCTGTGTGTATACCCTTATATGGCTATGTATATACCCTTATATGGCTATGTATATACCCTAATATGGCTATGTATATACCCTTTTCCTATTGTATATCAATCTAAGTACCGGTAGCAAAACAGGAAAGAAAATTGTTGTGTAAAAAAAAAACACACAGCTTATGTCCCTTGAATGATGACTGGAGCAGCCATGTCCATTTTAATAAAAAATGTATATGAAGAAATATTAAGATATTCATACAAGTAAATGTGCAACGTGTACCAGAAACTGCAAATTCATTAGAATACAATAAATTTGATATAAAAACGGACTCAATATGAAGAACAATTGCGAATCCCAAACTGGATGGGTTCAGGTATCCATAATGGCAAATTGTTATTGCTCTCAGAATAAACATTATAAGAGAAGCATGTCCTGTCATAACGTTTAAGTTGTGAAATGAAAACGCCATAGACAAGAGATGATATCGCTAACCAGGAACGGGAACTTCGTGATGTAGAAAATGAAATCGTCAGGTTTGTCATAAATGGAGATGTAATGTTGATCGTTCTTCCCAATCGATAGGAGTAAATCTAAGTGAAAGGCATATGTGTTGCTCTCTGTCATCTGATTGGTTATCAAACTAAGCATGATATAAAGTATATGATTACTATAATTTCAAAATTAATATATAATCATATTGTTTCGTTTATCATCTGGTGTCGTGCTTCTTGGTTAGATTAATAAGTCCAAATAAGTCCGAAATGGAGGAATATGTAAAAAAAAAATTTTTGTATTTCAGCTTCATTTTCCTGAATTCTATATTGATTCAGAATAAATCAAGAGTATATAGTGACGGAAAATTGCACTTACATATCGACTTGTTCACCTGTGATATATCCTAAAATATGCATTAATTTTAACCGTAACAAGATAAAAAAATGTTTCATGTGAGATACACATGAATAGATTCATCTGTTTATTTCCTGTTTATGCAAACTCTTTCATAAAATAACAACAGTAAACATTATCACATGTATCTGTGTAAAAGCTATTTATCATTTCTTGTGAAATAAATCGGGTTTCAACTCACAAAATGCCAAAAACAATGTTTCAAGTTTTTTTTTAAACCGATGAAAATAAAATCCATTCTAATAAAACGTGGTTGACATTTTAGGCATAGTTTTTGGATGCTTCCTGAAACTGATTATGTTTGTATGACACCAGTAAACGAATGTATTAGAAATGTACAGATAAAAAGACTACATTTAATCCCATTATATGACACCAAACACCATGGTGTATGTCGTTCTACTTTAGACAGCTGGGCCATAGAACTGACATTCCGCAAACATACGGATAGAGTAAGTACAAAACAGCGTGGTATAGGACAGACACCACCAAATATTTTCCCATAGGCCTCAATGCTAATTTACAAAACTTCAGGTCACTGTCACTCCCATGTTTATTATATCTGGGTCAAATAAGTACCCTGTGGTGAAAGATCAATATTTTTGATAACAAAATTTGCAATCAAAAGTATAGGTTGCCGTTGCATTTTTACTTCAAATTTTCACTTGTTTACAACTCTTCATTATTTTCGAAGTATTCCGCACCAAAGGAAAATATCTATTCTCATATGACCCCTCCCTTTCAATTTTCAACCGTCAACCCTATAATTTCCAAAGTACTACCAATATTCATGTATCTTTTTTATCACCTTTATTTCACTTATTAATGGCAAAACTAATTTTTTCATTTAATGACCAATCAGATCACTGGGCTCATTTTACCCTCCGCACAACTTTGGGTGTCAAAATGTCTGCGCCCATGTTGTAAACAAAGCTGGTGTTTTTCCTATAGGACAGACACCACCAAATATTTTCCCATAGGCCTCAATGCTAATTTACAAAACTTCAGGTCACTGTCACTCCCATGTTTATTATATCTGGGTCAAATAAGTACCCTGTGGTGAAAGATCAATATTTTTGATAACAAAATTTGCAATCAAAAGTATAGGTTGCCGTTGCATTTTTACTTCAAATTTTCACTTGTTTACAACTCGTAGTATTCCGCACCAAAGGAAAATATCTATTCTCATATGACCCCTCCCTTTCAATTTTCAACCGTCAACCCTATAATTTCCAAAGTACTACCAATATTCATGTATCTTTTTTATCACCTTTATTTCACTTATTAATGGCAAAACTAATTTTTTCATTTAATGACCAATCAGATCACTGGGCTCATTTTACCCTCCGCACAACTTTGGGTGTCCAAAATGTCTGCGCCCATGTTGTAAACAAAGCTGGTGTTTTTCCTGGTATACACTAAGTGTTTATTGAGTTTTCATGTTCTTTTGCAACGTATGTATCGATATGCAGCTAAACTTTACAGGAGTTGTGTTTTTCTGAAAAACTCTGGAATGTACTGATTTAAATATAAAAGCATTATCAAAGTTATATATATGAAGAAACTAAGAGACTAAATAATTGTTTCTAGTTATAAATATCATACCCAAAATTGTATTAATCAATGCATACCATTCTGAGTCATTGTTGCTTTACAGTCATCTATGATTATTTCACTTATATGGTATATTATCAGCATTTGGTGAAGTTCCGCAAATTTTGACGTGGACAATTGACTGATGTCAATCCAGAGAATGGTCCTTTTACGTGCAATACTTGCCATAGGTTTAAGTCTCGATACACCAGGTTTAAGTCTCGAAACACCAGGTTTAAGTCTAGAAACACCAGATTTAAATCTCGAAACACCAGGTTTAAGTCTCGAAACACAGGTTTAAGTCTCGAAACAAAAATGACTTTCATCTCTGATATCAAGCACTTGATACAGAACAGTCACTACCTCCTTAAATATCCTAACTACAGCCTGTCACCGGTAATCGAAACTGGGATCTCCAGCTTGCGAGTCGGACGCTCTAGCAC
Source organism: Atrina japonica (assembly GCA_030159075.1). NCBI lineage: Eukaryota > Metazoa > Mollusca > Bivalvia > Pterioida > Pinnidae > Atrina > Atrina japonica. The sequence goes on along the minus strand of BROG01000088.1, from coordinate 1,614,057 downwards.
TATAGACCACTGCATTTGACAAATACATACAAAAAGCAAATAAACTCTAATTCCTATTACCCTTAGTTCAATTGGGACCCTTTTGGTCATTATCTGTTGTTGGGTTTTCTATTTGTCCTGACATTCAGTACAATCTCACTCTGAATACACGTCAATTGGATTTCGGGTAATTGTTCTCTTACTTTATTTGTATTTTCTCAGTGTTTGTCCAATGTTCACCAAATTTGTATAATATTTTGGTATCTGTGTTTTCAGACAACTCGTTATTCCGACATCTAATTTATCTAATATTGTGTTCTAATGTTTGTCGAGTTCTGTCGATATATGGTTTTCAATTCACAACTCAACCGTTATGCCAGGGCATGCTTCCCTGTACGAGTGTTTTGTTCTGACAGCCAATAAACTAACCACACAGGGTTTCGTTGATGAGCGCATGGAATCGTCAATAAGGACGTTTTATGGTCGATACAGGGAATCTTGTTCAACAATAGGAAGTTCTCCTCTCAGAAATGTTACATAATATTGTGGAGTACTAAAACATACAATGACTCCTTTCGCCAATCAGATCTTAAATGAAGATGACATTTTCTCAAAGCTTGACCTTTTCACTGAACTCGGAAGGTTTCCCATGTAACAATTGCGACGGGTGTACGTGGCATGATAACACGGGACGCTGACAGCTTCCGGACATTTGGTTCCATCCCGTTTGGTTTTCGCAATTGTTCTTCATGATGAAACCATTTATATATCTAATCTGTCGTATTCTAATTGACTGTGAGTTACGGTTATTAATTGTCACTTCTTCATTTTTACTTACAAGAAATTTAGACATTTAATGAATTGTTTGTAGAATTTTATGAGGACAGATGTACAATTATTTAAAAATCTTTATTAATGGATACGTAGGTCATATGCAAATTAGAAACTATGGAATAATTGACAGAAGGGTTGGATAGTAATGATATCATTTTAATTTACTAAAAAACCACCACTTTTAGTATGATATACAATAAATAATATTATTCTATTCATTACTACGAGATAAAAAGTACTGATTAAGAGTGTATGAATGCTTGGTTTTAAAGCGAATGGATGGTAATATCTATCTTAATTTTTCAGCATAATAAATCCCTGAATATATTTAAAATTTTGTTAAAGACCTTTATTATATTGCAGTCATAGCACACTTCAAAATGTATAACACTTCACTTAAAGCTGGCGTAATATAATCAATTAGATGACAGTTATTACCGGACGTAAAATACGACAAAACAAGAAAGTGTTATTTTGACATATATATTGATTTGAGAAATGAGTTCCTTTGCACAAAGTGTAACGGGTTATGTCTATTTCTGCTGGGGAAAATGGATTTCATGTGGACTTGCAGCAGGTGTGACCGTTCAACATGGTATGCTTACTCCTGCGTGGCTCCTGATCCCATCTCTGGATTTCTAGATATCCGTGCTTTTCCAATATATATATATATATATATATATATATATATATATATATATATATATATATATATATATATATATATATATATATATATATATATATATACATATATATATTCTACCCTGTACTTCCTTAAGATCTATTCTATACGATTAAACTGTTTATATTTACAGTATTATGACTTTCACCTTTCTTGAAAGAAAAATTACATTTAAAGAAATGGAAATAATTTTTCGCTTGAAACAAATGATGTAGTTGAAATTTATTTCTAGTTTTGTGTACCCTATTGACTATTTTGAGTATAAGAAAAATATAACTTCTTTCACAATAAAAACAAGACTAAACGCAACCGGACAATACGTATCAATTGTCGAATTGTATTTCATGACGATTAGATTTCCTTATCATGTGTTGTTTGTTTGGTAAAGTTTGAAAATGTCTTTTGAACTTGAACTCCAAATGATGTGGCCAAAAACTAGACGTTCTAAGGTCATTGCTGTCAACTTGACCGCTGTGAGTAAATGACATAGCAAACATCACACATGTTTACCTTGGTCGTGTATTACATCCCTCAGTAAATGTTTGTGAACTATCTATCTATCTATCTATCTCTCTCTCTCTCTATCTATCTATCTATCTATCTGTCTGTCTGTCTATCTATCTATCTTATAGATATATATATATATATATATATATATATATATATATATATATATATATATATATATATATATATATATGTGTGTGTGTGTGTGTGTGTGTGTGTGTGTGTGTGTGTGTGTATATACTTCATTATAAGCGAATATATATAATATATATATCCATAGAATACGTCAAAATGTATGAGACTTCACTGGCAATATAATTAATTTGATAAAAATTACTGGCGGTACGTAAAACAAGATTTAAAAAAAACAAAAAAACAAAAAAACAAGTGTTATTTTTAAATCTATATTGATTTGTGAAACGATCCCTCAATGATGAGTTCCTATACATACAGTATGACAAATTATGAATATTTCTCCTGTGACAAAAAAAAATTCACTGTGGACCTGCTGAAGGTGTGACCGGCCAATAGTGGACACCTACTCCTCCGGGGATCCTGATCCCGCTTCCGGAATTCCAAGCATCCGTGCTTTGTGTTTTGTATCCTGGACATTCTTAAGATCTATGCTTTGGTATCTGTGAGTTTTATATTTATATCTGTTTATATGGAAACGTATGTATAGCATGTAATTTAATTTACTTGCATGCTTTGATAATATGGCAACGATTTATTGAATCAAGGAACTTGCATTTTTCATACACGAAAGGTGTTACAAAACAGGTTCTTCACTATTTTGAGATTAACATAAGATTTGAAAACTTATTTTGGCAGTTCGATGCACCTTACTTTTGGCCTTGATGACTCTCACTTGAAAGAGATATTACATTTAAAGAAATGGAAATATTTTTTTGGTGTAACTAAAATTCATTTCTAGTTTTGTGTACTCATTAGAATAACAATATTGACTTTTTTAGTATAAGAAAATTGTAGTTTTTGCAAAAAAAGCCATTTCATTGGAAAGCAATAGGGCAATACGTATCAATTATCGAACTGTATTTCATGGAAAGTGGGCTTGATATGTTGATCATTTATTTGGAGTTGTCTTTTGAACTTGAACTCCAAATGAAGTGGCCAAAAACTAGAGACGTTCAACGGTTATTGCTGTCAACTTGACCGTACTGAATAAATGACATAGCAAACATCGGTGATGGTAAAGAAGACACATGCTTACCTTGGTCGTGCATTATATCTCTCAGTACATGTTATAATATTATTGTAAACCATCTGTTCTACCTCTGTCTGTCTCTCTGTCTGTCTCTCTATCTCTCTCTTTCTCTCTCTGTCTGTCTGTCTCTCTCTCTCTCTCTATTAGAGAGAGAGATAGAGAGATTATAATCAGAATATATACATAAATTATGTTCCGCGTGGATTTCTTACATTACTCTAAAGATATCTGAATAACAAATTCCGGCCATAACGAACTTTATTGTTGTCTTCTTCCTTATAAGTGGTCTATATACATATGTAAATTGTATTTGATAGCATTATATACCTATAAATAAATATCGACCTCGTTGTAATTAAAGATGTTGAATTTAGATATGATTATATCCTGCCTATCACCTTTCTGTCTTCATTGAGAAAGTACTCGACTTCGTTTATTATTATTATTATTTTTCAAAGAATCTTTCATGGGTTTGATGTGTGCATAAGGGACCCCTCCTGAATATTAAGATTCTGGTTTGGACTTTAAGATTCTAACCAAGAGTGTTGAAATTATTTTTATCTCATGCTTCACGAGCATGTACACAATAATAGTTTGACTGTTCATGCTCTTCTTTCTTATTACACAGATGTCATAAAATCATATTGTTACCTCATAACATGTCTTTACCTCAGAAATTCCTACCTGGAATGACGGAAGATAAAGAGAATAGTAAGTCCAGTCACAGGGAGATTTTTTGTTCGAAATTGTGCATTTAATTATGGGGGACAAATTTAGAAATATCAAATTTAGAGACTGTTTCAATGTAAGAAATATCTCCATGTCACCATACCATATTGGACCGATGCCCTGTAGACTCTCTTACAGTCAATACTTTGTTTATATAATTTTAATCAAATAATAGTTTTCTGAAATCATGTATTTATTATGTGTAATTATGAAAATACTACTTTTGGCCGTGATGACGTCCTACTGAAATTTTACTTTGACTTTGTGATTGCAGAGATCGTTCGTTGACAAATCAACCTGGTTACCACCAACCCTTATAAATGATTTACTGCATATATCATTACAAATTACATCAATAAAGTGTGTGTGTGTGTGTGTGTGTGTGTGTGTGTGTGTGTGTGTGTGTGTGTGTGTGTGATGGTAACCAGTGTTTAAAGGTGGAGGAGAAAGTCCGTGAACAATGTATCTTCAACTTCAATTCACGTCAAATACTTCAAAACAGCGGAAGGACAGTCTGACCACAAAAATTAATATTGCATAAACATGTATAGGTCATATTCCATTATGAAAGGTTAAATATTATTAAAATCAATTACGAACTAGTGAAATAAAGTTGGATACGACCAGACATTTTACGACAATAAACCTTGAGAAAACCATAAACCTGCACCTGTTAGATTTCCGGTAATGGCGATCATTATGGAGTTATAATAAAGGTTTATAATAGGGACGCTTACCTTGATCCCTGTTCATGGATTTATCAATAGATGCCCCGTCCGTCAGTAACTTGTATACTTCGTTGATATAATTCACAATACTTTGTCATGTTGTACATGTTATGCGGTTGGTTTCATTTGTGCACATTTGCCAGTATGTTTTCGTAATTTAGAACGGTAATGGTGAGAACTTATTATACGCTTAATGTTGCTGGTTTGTTTTAGCGTTTAAAACATTTCACTTCTTTCCTTACAATAGATGGGGTCTTATATTCTCGATTTTTATTTTATAATGCCGCATCCAGAAAGATCCAGGTTACTTCCATGGTATTTTGCGACAGCCACACTCATTCCAACATTTAAATAATGAGACATTATTCTTTGTGTTCTTGATGGATACTTTTTATTATTCAACATCAAACAGTTGAATAGATGGATGGAGTTTAGCTATTCAGCTGCCCAACTGTCAGGTGAATAAATAATTAAGAAAGCAAAACCATTTCAACCTTCAAACAAATTAATTCATTATTTCTGTTATATCTCCAGCAAGAATTATATAAAGGAATGTTAATACTTAAGTCCCCTTTCCCGATTTTGATAAATCCATGTTGAGATTCATATCAGATTATCATCGTGTTTTCATTTAGATGTTTTTAATTTCGTGACATGGAAATTGAAATCGTCAAGTTTGTCATATAGGGTGTGTGTGTATCGTTATCACTCCTCGGTGAACATTGCAAGAAATAAAGTAAAATCCATATAACCTGGCGGAGTGAAGACCTAGTCAAGAGAGACAAAAGAAATCGGTCCAACGTGTTACCGTATCTATGAGTATCCAGTGAGGAATACAATATTTTTCTATGCTTGCCATAATCGAGTAAATGAGTAGAATCAAGAGGTTACTCCGCCCCGCCATCTTATGTGAATTAGAGTATACTTCCATGCCTAGTAACATAGAATTCTGTTTAACATATCTGTTGAGACCTTAAGATGACTCCTGGCAATTCATTGGGACACAGTAAAAGATTAAAAGATTGATAAATCACTCAATGGAGTTGAATAGTACAGAGAACAATACCCCGGTCCTAGAGTGGGTATATTTTATCTGAATTATTCAACTTCCGTGATTTATCCATGGACTAAATCTTACCAAGCCACGTTGCTGTAATTTTTGTCCCGTTTTTAATATGCATAATGATATCAATAATTATGTCAGGTTCAGGATATACTTGAAGTAGCACGAATATTTTATTTCCTTTATCTATCTTTTCTATACAATACACAACTTTTAGACTCACGTTTAAGATGGCCACATCTGTTTATAACGAAATAACTTTTAGATGTTGCACCAGGTAAAGTGACCAGTAATGTTGACCATTAGCCGTATTCATTAAAAATATCACTGCTTCAAATAATAAAAAAAACGTTGCCTTTAATACTGATAAACTTTCCAATACCATTAATTCTATTCTAGCGATACCGGAATGAATCAGCTATAACTATGGCGACAGATGTCATTATACTTCACTACATGTCTCCCAGATTCCAAATTGACGTTTGACCTTTCCTGCGTCTGAATATGGTTTAACTTAAAAGTTTCTTACACAGTAAAACCATGGTGTCTCTTATTTCTGGTCATCACAGGTTCTAGTCCCACTGAAACCTAAGCAGATTTTGTGAGAATGATTGCCAGTTTTTGTAAGAACGCTTGAGGGAGACCAGTGGACTCTTTTCGTGTAAATTGGAAGAAGCTGAGGCGTCAAACATCAATACTAAAAAGCAATCGGATTTAATTCTGTGGTTCCACTGGCAGAATTACAATTTCAGGAAATTATATGGAATGTTAATGTAAAAATAGGATACACACATACGACAAATATTTATACAATCAAAATAGAATAAACTGCCTCTCATTGAAATTAGCTATACAATATGATTTTATTGTATGCTTTTTTCAGTTATTCAGCAGAATTAATCCTCGCTGTGTCGCTCTGTGGACTCACGGCAGGTGTGACCGGTCGACAGGGGATGCTTACTCCTCCATGGCACCTGATCCCACCTCCTGGTTTCCAGAGGTCCGTGTTTGTCCATTTTTGCCGGATTTTTATCTGTGCTCTGGACATCCTAAAGATTTATACTTTGGTATCTGATATTTTTTATATTTGTTCAGTGATGTATACTTTTGAAAATGAAACAATAAAACATTGAATACGTCATGTTTAGATGTTCAATACTTGTTTTAACTGCAGTACATTATCTTATCTAACATGGACCAATTCCCACGAAGGATTCAACAATCTATGCTTTGTGTAAAACAAATTTCTTAGTTTCCTTATATTTTATATATTAAGAGTTACCCATGGATACTGTTTGCATTATATAAATAATAAAAAGAGGATACCAAAGTTCCTGTTTTCTTGTTCATTTTATTTGAGAACATCTGTATGCATACGATCCCGTGGAAATATACTCCACTATCGTTTGAAGATCCGTGTAAGTTTAAGTATGACTTATACTATGACCCATATGTTTAAATAGTTCTTTTTTAAAGTTCTTATTTGTGATCAGTTTGGGGGGTTTTTTTTGGGGGGGGGAGGGGGTATATCAATGTACAGTTTCTGTGCATCAAAATTAACTGTATCCAGAAAGCGGGACACAGACCAATAGATTAATCTTATCCTTGGGGTCAAATTTACTAGAATCATAGATACACACAATGATCGTTACTATGTTTAACTGTTTTGCCTTGAACATCTAACAATAGGTCCCTGAATATAGGTCATAATGACCAAGTGACGTAACTTATCCTAATCTCTGTCCTAATGATTTTAAGCCCAAACGCACTATTAACATAGCAACACACATTTCTAACGAACCTGTGTATACTTAAAATCATGCCTACATGCAGTGACAAATAGCAAAATGTCAAAACTCGTGAATAGACACGTTTTTCATAATGTTTTGAAACTGGTAAAAATCAATATCATTCAGTTCAGCAAAATATATATGAAACAGGTACTAAAATGTCAAGGTTTGGCATATAAAGAAGTGTATAAATATTTTACGTGTGTGTGTGTGTGTGTGTGTGTTTGTGTGTGTGTGTTTGATTTATTTTGTTTTCTTTTGTTATATGATTTTAATGTTTCCTTGAGAACAAGAATTGAGAAACACTGCCCCCCACCCCCGAAAGAAAAGTCATTCATGAATATTTTAAGGTCACAAAAACTCTTACGAGTATTGCCTAGTCTTGACCATGATCTGAATCGTCCAAGCTCTAAGTAATATAAAGCAAGTTACCAAGTTACGGTTTGAGTTATTAAATGGAAACAACAAAATAATCGAACAAACAAGTGGTAGAGTGTTCGAATCGCAAGCGGAAGGTCCCCGGTTCGTTCCCGGACCGGGTCATACCAAAGACTTTTAAAAGCTGTGCCTTCGCCAAGCGCTCGGCATACGAAGTGAAAGTGACGGGTCTTCCGGATGAGACTTAAAAACCGAGGTCACGTATCACGGAATGCGTGGCACATAAAGAACCCTCACTGCATTGGCGGCAGTTCATAGCACAGGTCATTTTTTATATAAATTTTTATTGATACCCAAAAAAACAAGATACAAACCATATTAAACATGACTATACATTTTTACATAACATAAAGGTATCAGTTTTTACTACAATACACAAAACATGGACATTCCAACTACACAACATTCGCACTGCATTCACACCATTTTTCATACTGGATATGACCATTGAAATGAAATATTTTTTTAATGCAAAGTTTAAAGTAAAAAGTAAGTAAACCTTAAAGTTTTTTCCTACTCCCATGACTGTGCCAGGACTAGAAACGTTTTCCACTTTGATTCGAAACCTTCTGTATTCATATTTTAAAAAAAAAAAATTACATATTTTAATTTAATAGTTTATAGCGCTTTTTAGGTCATTTCCTGAAGGAATTTCCATTTTTAGCTTTTGTCAGTAAATGTATGTTTTTGCCAAATTAGTTATGATGTTCATACATTTATCTTCTGTCCCAAAAATGACATTAAATATATTGAAATCTACATTTTTGTTAGTTGAAGTATTTATCCACCGTTTTATTGATTCCCATAAGTTTAAAATTATGTCACAGCTCCAAAATAGATGGGTGATAGTTTCTTTATGATTATGACAAAAAGAACAAAGATTTGTATCAGTAATCCCCAGTTTAAATAATAAATACTTTGTTCCCCAATGTTCTATGTAATATTCTATATTGCATCCATCTCAGGTAAGCGTCGTTTAATTTTGCAATTTCCACCTTCTTTTCCAGGAGAAAAGCACTAAAAATTTGTAGCACTAAAGCCGGTGACATCTCAAACATCTCAGTGAAACATTCTTGACGCGACGTAAAACAGAAATCAAACAATCCCCCTATTGTTCATATCCCCCTTTTCATCTATCAGAAGTTGTAACTTAATCATCTACCTCGGAACTATTGTAAATTAGTGTTTAATAAATTTATGAGAATAAGGTCAAATCCATCTGAAAGGGATATGACTAATATGTAATCAGTTATGGGATAAAATACTGTTAAATGTTTCGCGTGCCAAATCCGTCTTTTTTCAAATTTCCAGTACACGTGCACCGGATCTCAAACTAGCGTTAAGATTATCAAATGTAAGATGTACTTAAAGATAGATAAAAGTGTAAAGACGTCGAGTTAAGGTCATTTTGCACGTCCTTTAAAAACTTTTTGTTTGGTATTTTGTTTGTTTATTGATAATATCAAATTGTAACTATAATCCTGCAGAGATGAATACAGGCCTATACTACTACCGCAAGAATAAAAACAAAATTTTATGAGTTCTGACGGAACATATATCTCATCGAATATGGTCTATTGTCACAAGACAGTCAAATAAAATTTCTTTTGAATGAAAATTATAACATCTGTTAAATGTGTTCAGATTCAAATTTCAAATATTATATATCATCATCATTTGTTGTAATCGGGATATCCATTTCCAAACATGTACATGGTGTGATTCATGGATTGTTGTGTTCCCAGGGACCTAATATTTTGGTTGATTATAAAAATCTGAATAATGAAAAAAATGTCAACAGATAATTGCAGAGAGTATCTTAATTATTCATACACTGCGACTTTGAAAATCAAACATGTACATAACATTGACGTTCGTATGTGACGCGACGATTTAGTCTTCAGTATATACGGTACTGGTGTGGCAACATTAAGGTTGAGTTAATCAATGGGTGTCTGAAAAAAAAGGAATTTAAGATAACTGTTGCCCAGCCGAAATCTGTTTGATTTCACTCACTTAGTGTTGAAGCTGTAGTTTTTATCTTTAATTTTTTTTTGCATAAAAATCACGTAATAAAAATGGATGAATTCAAAATGGTAAATTAATCTTTTCTGATAATTGCAGAGAGTATCTATTAATTATTCATTTCAAATGTTCATATGTTGAACATGCCCTGCTATATCGGATCATGTGTGAAATATAAACTCTATATGCCGGTGATTGTGGGATAATTTCTACTATTACTACTTGTACTTGATGTACAATAACAAATAAGAGCTATACACAGGCATAAAAAATCTTATATTCCTATATATTTTGTGAAAATAAGGTCAGGTCTAGTGTGGTATTCATATACAAATTGTAAGGTTGAGTTAATCAATTGCAATTGCAATAGTGCCAAACCTGGTTTCTCAAACAATTTCCACAAAAAAGGAATTTAAGAAATTTTCTGACTTTGTGTATCAGCTAATGCCCCTTTAAAAAGCCGAAATCGTAGCGTTTGTCGTATGGTTCGGTTGTTAATTTCCTGTTCGTGTCTATAGTAAGTAATATGTCTTAGTATGAAGCGTGTGTGCTTGATTCTGTTGTATCTTTAATTTCTAGTTCACTGGGATATATTGCATTGACATATTGACAAAACGCCGTCGATGTATCTAAATGTCAAATTAAAGGACACCGTTAGCTGTTTCTTCTTTTGATTCAGCAGTTTCTGAATGAAGTATGCTTCGTATGAATAACGGAACAGGTCAGCCAATAAAGGGGCACAATTGGTTCCCATAGGAATGCCAACAGTTTGTTGAAAGACCACGTCTTCGGACATTACAACATCGGTTTTGTCCAGTGGACCAACGTTTCACATCCGTTATTTATCAGTTCCGTTGTGTTCCTTGGCAGTTATCGTATGTTGAACATTCGTAGCATATCCAGTAGTAGTCCGGTCGTGTATTAGGTCCACTGAAAGGATGCAAACCGGACAAGTACCGAATAAGCCACGCGAGAGTAACGAACAAAACGCACACCAGCCCACTGCTACCGTATATCTTACTGACAAAACCTTCCACCAGATGGAACGTGCGAACGTGCACGAACGGAATGAAAATTTTGTTTTAAGTTTGACGTCCGTCAGCGATATACGGTGTAGTGTGACAGTACCTTTAAAGTAGAAAAAAATCTATTTTTTTTTAAACATGGCTACTGCTCCTTTACGTATTTGCATATTAAACTACCGCAAGAAATGAATAACATTAATATTATTACAAATGCACAGAAATTAGACATTATTTAAAACATGTTAAACTATCACAATATCCATAAAAGTACATGTATTACACTAAATTTGTATAGCAACAATTCAGACCTATATTTCAATTTGTTTTGAAATTCAAAACTCACTTGAAGCATTCGCTCAAGTATTAAGTGTGATTAAGATCCTAATTTTGATTACGATTTTTTGTTGATGATGTTCATATAGATTTGCAATTTCCAGTTATTGAATGTACTGAAATAGTGATTTTGACTTTTTCTGATTGGAGATACTGTACGCTGATGTACCATGCAGATGTAACAAAAATATCTCTTAAAATCTATATGAGATATACAAAACAGACGAAACTCAATTGATATTTGAGATATACCGATATCACCCATACAAAGTCATATTAGATATATTTACGTACTTTGGTACGTTTTCTGTATAGTTATGATAGTGTATCATTTGCAAGAAGACTGTCCTACCAGCAATAAGCTCCATGTATACCAACCAAATGCAGAAAGGAGGAGAAATTTTGCTGAAAATTTCTTGAGAAGCCCAGCTTTGCAATTATTCGTTTGCAAATTATTAATCCGATCTTATTTTTTGTATATGCTTACGACACTGGACCTGACCTTATTTTCACAAAATATATAGGAATGTTAGAGTTGTTATGCTTGTATATATCTCTTTTTTTTATTGTACATCAAGAACAACTAGTTAAAGTAGAAAACAAATGTAAAAAGTTAAAACAAAATAATGTTTTTTGTTTTGTTTTGTTTTTTTTTTGTTTTTTTTTTTGTTTTTTGTTTTTTTTTTTTTTGGAGAACACAGCTAATGCCCCTTGATATTATGGACTTCCCAAAAATATATATTTAAACTCATAGTTCTTTTTAAAACGCATTTTTAGGTAAAGTTTTGCCCTTGTACTATTACTTTTTTTGAAAACCTTTAAACGGTGATGATATGTACATGTATACATTTTAAAAATCCACAGGGTTTGCAAAAGTTTTGAAAGCAAAATATTTTTGTTAATATTGTTTGAGCAGAAAATCAATACAGTGTAATTTCCGAATAAAAATCGCATTTGGATCGAAATGTTTATTCAGTTATATCCCAAAAATATCAACTGACATTTCGGTACCACATGATTGTCTTTTACTGAAGCGTCCATCGTTTGGATAATGCAGTTGTTCAATTCATGAACTCTTAAAACATAAGATGGTTACTCTTGGTCGGTTTTGCTAATAGCGAGCGCAGCTCGAGCGGCGCGAAGCGAGCTTTTCTGGCAATATGTATGTGTAAGTACAAATAGGTCAAATTTACACATTTTTGAGCAAAAAAACTTTCGTCTAACAGTCCCGGGTCAAGTTCGCGTTGAATATTGCATTTTTATCGACAAGGTCAAAAACAAAATTTGTGATCATATAAAAAAAAACATTTTAAAAAATAGTACGAAGGCAAATAAGACCTTATTAATCGCTAACCGGATTTTTAAAAACTGGTTTACAGCGTCTCCAAGCAGACGCAATTTTTTACCTATATCGCGCCAGACATCGGATATTTCTTAAAGTGTTAATTCCAAAATAAGTTTTTGTTTTTTTTAAATTGAACTGACATTTTATTTGTGAGAATATTGAGATGTACTCATGTTGCAATTATTTTGTTTACGAGAGTCCTACTATTGCAAGTCCCATGAGGTCATTTCTGGGTTTCTCTCCCGGTGACCGAAATACTCTCTCGTATCATACCATGTATGATTTTAAATTTTACTATCGGTTATTAACGTAAAATTATTTTGGAATCAATTTCACTAACAAAAAATATGATGGCATTAACATTAACATAGTAACTGTGAACGCTTCAGATGAAGGATTGTATCGATTTACTGACGTAATAATTAACAGTAAATTTCGACAAACATGACAGATTAGCTACTTTATAAGGGGGAGAAACTCGGTCATCCTGCAGAAACATTTTTGAAAATTGTGTGCACATTTACGGTAGAAAATAAATTAGACGATACCAGCTTTATATATAGGTTTTTAACACTTCCATAGCCATACATAAATTATTAGATGAAGATTAAAGAACAAGTGAATAATTATCTGAAATGAAAATTTAATTTAAAGCTCCCCTCTCCCCTCAAAAAAAAAAAAAAGAAAGGAAAGGAAGCGCTTCGGAGCACAAGGTTTGATTAGATGTTATACTAGCTACACAATTTCATTCATACATTTATAATTTGAAAAATCTCAGATACAAGTAGAAAGATAAACAACAATTTTAAAACATGTTATCTTTGTTGACTGATTTTTATACAAAATAAGCGCCGGTGACTGATTTTGAAAACTGATTTCAAACTAATTTTGTGATTTCAATCTGCCCAGGGGCATTGGGACCGCAAAGTATTAGGCATTAGTATGGGGACTATGCGGAACGACAAAGTGTAATGTGTAGCCTCGTTCTACACATGATCACATCAAAGTTATATATAAAGGAAAATTCGTAATATTTGATTTTCCGAACGTTTACATGCGTTTATTTATAATCAAACTGTAATCATTTTAACACATCAGTCGTAACAGACATTTGAGAAGACATTAGCTTTGAAAAATCTATTGTTTACTACAGACATGTTTTTTCATTTATTTTATTTTCAAAAAACTTTAAAAACCAGAAGCAAACCCTCCACTCCGTCGTAATATTTTGGTATAAGTTCCTTTCTAATTCTCTTCCATTTCCTGTTGTTTTCCATTTCGTCCATTAATGGTTCTAATTTATTGATATACTTTGGAACTGTCGTGAAATGCTTAGGGTTAGCCACGATGACAACTATACCACCTTTAAAACAAGCATTATATATACATATATAAAGGTATATTAATTAACATTGCTTAGCGTTTTCACTTACACGTAGTCTTAAAGGGGCATTACCTGTGTTTTTTACTTCCTCGATTGATATACAATAACACGAAAGATATACCAATGGATAAAAATTCTTAAATTCCTTTATATTTTGTGAAAATTACTTAAGAAATCCAGTTTGGCACTTTTCACTTGCAATTGATTAATTCAACCTTAATATTTGTATATGCATACCAAACCGGACCTAACCTTATTTCCACAAAATATATAGAAATATAAGATTTTTATGCCCGTGTAAAGCTCTTGTTTGTTTGGTATAATTGCACATCAAGTGCAAGTGGTACAAGTAGAACAAATGGGAAACAATTTTTTTTTTTGGGGGGGGGGGGTAAACACACAGCTAATGTCCCTTTAATTTGATGTGCAAATTATGTTATCTTACAAAATCTTCTTTGACACCTGTATGCTAGTTTTCATTTTAGTAACTCGTGATATTTATACCACAATACCAAACGGTGACCGTTCTGCATATTTGATTTAGTCTGAGGAGTGACCTGAATAAAACTATAATACTAAGCTTCGACTATTTTAAATCAGAATATCGATTCGTACGAAAAAATGGCCTCTAGGTCACAATATATACCGAAGGGACATTTGAGAAGTATGGCGTAAATTTAACATCGTGTAAATATTTTGAGTTTCGTGTATGAGCAAGTGAAAAATATAATACGCTAGTGAAGAGGTAACTAATTACCTGGTTTTGTTATCCGAATGAATTCATTTACTGCGTTACATGGAAGATGTCCATTTCCGAATGATCCACAACATGTTATTGCATCATACTGATCTAAAGATAAAAAATAGAAATATCTTTTGATTACAAATATTCAAATTTAGGAAGGCTGATCAAGGGTTTTCGTTAGGATTGTGTTAACAATGACTTGGGCAACAAATACGTAATTTGTTTACAGTGCCTTATATAATCAATCACTGTGTAAACAGTGGCTTAAACAACAAAAACACATGTGTTAACAGTGGCTTAATTAATAAATACGCACCTTTTTAAGTGGCTTAGGCAACAAATACGTAATGTGTTAACAGTGGCTTATAAAATAAATACGAAATGTGTTAACAGTAGCTTAAATAACACATACGTAATTTGTCAGCAGTGCCATAAATAACAACCATTAACTTAAAAAATGTTGACTTTATATCCTTTAAAACTTCCAGATTTCAAACTTTTTAAATTTTGAAATTTTGGTATGAAAAAGAAATATTAGTCTTTTAGGGTGAAGTAGACCTTAGTTGTTAGTTTCAGACTTTTTCAAGCTATTACATTCCGTTCAGTTTGCCGTAATAGTTTGTATTCCGATCAAAATCGGGCGAGGTCACATCCGGTTTCGTAATATTTACATTCAGTGATACAGTGCTTTAGTTCATCTGCGAGGAATAAAGTTTAATAGATTGATGTTTCTCTTGTAAAGATGACAATTGATATCACTTTCTTATAGACCGCTTTTCAAATTTGGCACATATTACTAAACAATATCCAGATATACATATGTATATATGTATGTATATATACCCGATAAACTGCTTACAGGGAATTGATGTTATCCAGCATTTTTTCCCTTGAAACTGCGTACTATTATGACAAACCCTGACGGAACGGAACGGGAAAAGACGTATAGAAATGTTTACGAACGAAACACACGTATTTGAGTCTTCTAATTTCTATTCTGCCAAAATATGTCACATTTACATAAGCATGAACATTGTCATTATCAAAGAACTAAACTCGAGGATACATGTAAGTATGTAATAATAAAAAAAATATCAGTTAACATTTTCTTTTTCCAACTTTGAATATTTTAAATGAAGTAATATCATAAAAGCAAAATTTACATAATATATTTGGTATATTCTAAGTTCTATAAAATGCAATTATCAGGTATGCAATTAAGTGGAATCGGCTATATAAACGGTGAATGTGATTGTATTACGAAGAATACTCACTCATATGGGACACCTGATCTCACTAATTCGGGTTTTATCCAGACTACACTGTTTTCCCCAGAGATTTTATCTGTGTTGACACTTGGTTTTAATGTTTTAATTACAAATACTTTTTTTCTGATTAGGATATCTGAATCTCTATATACGTACCATCTGCAACACTTGTTTGTCCTTCTTCTGGTACAGATTCACAGAAATACTTTGAATAAAGGTTTTTCCCTTTGGCAACGGCTAGCATTCCTTCATTTGGCTCTAAGGCGTCAATCTCCTCAAAACCCATAGCACGCATCTGAATAGACATGAGGTCATGTTTTAAAATTATAGCCTATTCTACGACATTAATATTACCTACATATGAAACAGAAAGTCATAACCTACACTTTAAATTTAAACAGGAAAACGGAGGACTGAGGAGGCAAATAAAAGTCTGGTTACAGCACGTGAAATTCTCTAGAATTACGTAAATATGCAAATTACAATGTACTGTGTAAAGTCAGATTACATCTGAAGAAGAGACAGGCAGAGAATTCCATCAAATAATCCTTATGAACTAAACGTTTGACACGTGTTTCGTACAGAATTACATGTAAATCTTCAAAGATAGAAACTCTGTTTAACATGTACGATGTTGTCTAGGCCGAATATCTGCCCCGATTTTAAGTTACTTTTTCTTTAAAAAAAGTAACTTAAAATCTGGGCAGAAATTCGGCCTGGGTGTTATCTTACTTCTTGTGAAACCAATCCCGTCCCGGCACCAATGTCCAATACAGTTAATTCCTTCACTTCATCAGGAAACAAACCGGCTAGTGTTTCAGCAATAACCCTCGGACCTTTATACTGCAGATGTCTTAAATCCTATTTGCAAAAATACACACACCAATCAGCGACATTTGGGCAAAGTATGTAAAAAGGAAATGAAATTAAACAAAACAGAATCAAACAAGTGTATAACATCAAGAGCAACAATAACAATCAATACAACAAGAGTATTAGTGAAAATGTTGTATGCTAAGTAAAAATGAAGAAGTACCATTAGGGAATAGAAATTCTACGTCCATAAGAATACGACAAATTTGATATAAAAATGGTCCCAGCCTGAAGCACAACTGCAAATCCCAAATGAATTGGACCAGGTGTCCGGATGGAGTCAGCGTCCCCTGTTAGTATGTCACATCCGTCGCAAATATCTAGTTCGGTGAAAAGGGTCAAGCTCGGTGAAAATGTTATCACTTAGATTTAGATCTGATTGGTGAAAGGGGGTCATTTTAAATGGTCATGGTCTAGAATACTATCTAACAAACTTGAGAGGGGAGCATGCCCTGGCATAACGTTAAAGTTGTGAAATGAAGACACATCTGGCAAGTGAAGACGGGATAACACTACTCAGGAAAAGTGAGTTTTGATATGGAAATTCTCGTTTGTCCTAAAGAGAGGTCTGAAGTGCAGTTGACCGTCCTTCCCGATCGACAGGCGTAAAACTAGGTAAGAAGCAGATATTTTGTTATCCGTCATGTCATTGATCTCAAACTCACAAGCTAGATGACCGAGGTAATTCTGAAGTTCCGGATTATTTCATTGGAACTTAATTGGAAACCTTTTCTATTAAGCATTTGGTAATACGGTCAAACCTTGTCTACAGATCACCTCGCTCAGAAGACCACCTCGTATTTAAGACCGGGAATATTCCGTTTTTGAAAATTTTATTAATGAATATTATTTAAATCCAGAACCTCATTATAATAGAGAGCACTTCGCTAATTAGACCACTTTGAATCAGTCAGTTAGGTGGTCTTGATAGCAAGGTTTCACTGTATACATGACATATGTCGGTAAAACATCGTTAAAATGGTGAGAGGGGAGGAATATTCAATAATATATAAACGTATTACATACATATATTTGTTTTTGATATATAGCAACATATGCTTCATCTATAAAAATGGGTGCATATTTTACTGAAAAGTTATGCATTTCGGACACCTGTGGCCAGTTTCACTAAAGGTCGTTACTTTACGTGCAGATGTAAATCTAGATTTACGTCTAAAATGAGTTTCACTAAAGATCGTATCTTTCGTATTTTTCCTCTCTCTAATATAGAGACTGTGGTTGAGTTGATTTATCCAGGGGTGTATTGTACCCAACATAAAACCTTATAGGTGTAGGTTGTGGACATGTAAAAAGACGAATGAGTCTTTAGTTGAAGTTTATGTCTGTTTAATTTGAGCGCACGTGTAGAAGTGATGCTACAGAACCTCATTAATATGCAACTGAGAATTGTGGATCAATTTTAATACGACTGATTAATTGAAAACTATCTAAAATTTGAGTAAAGTAAAAATTAAAATGGAAAAATTGAAAATTAAATAAAGTTCAATGATAAATTAAAAACTGGTTACAATTAAACAATATTTCTTGGTGACAAATTTCATTTGCAAACTTTTAAAGTTTGCCAGTTTTCTTGCGGAAGGTCGGTGGTCTTTACCCGGGTAACCGGGGTTTCTCCTCCACCTATAAAAACTGGACGCCATCATATGACTGAAAGATTGTTGAGTATGGCGTAAAACAAAAAATCAAATCAAAATCAAAAACGACCTTTTGTGAAACAGAAACTACGTACACGTATTGCTAAATAAAATCAAACTCGAGTTACGTCTATGTTAAGTGAAAGTGTCCTCTGGTCTCATTCCGTTTATGTTTGGAAATTGTTCTCCGTGTTGAGACCGTAATTTTATCCATTTTGTCGTATTCCAATGTAATTTCGAATATCCCTTGGAATTTCTCCATTTGTACTTAAGACAACTGTATGTCAGCTGTTAACACTTAGTCTAGCTAAAATATTGGCACATGTGTATTTCACTCTCAAAATTTTTAAAAGGGGGCATTAATTATATAAAGAAGGGGGTTGTTGGCCCTGAATTCAACAAACTACTGCACCTTAGATCAAAAGGATACTCTATCCCGTCATGTTATATAAATTACGCAATATAAGTACTGTTTCATCAAATGAAAAACAAAATTCAACTTATAAAAATCATACCTTTGGAACACACTAATAAAATCGTATGAAATTCCGTTTTCACAATGAAGAAAATAAATGTTCATGTTTAACTGTTCTTTTTAGGGCTATATTCCAAACTTTTCCCCCAGGTGTCTATATTTTTTCCCCGTTTTATGGTTTCATAACCTATCTAAAAGCGAACGCTAAACAGAGAAAAAAACTTGGAATGACCTACTTTGGCCCGCGAATCAACATCATTGCAAATGAAACTGGATTTCAACGTAACAGAGTTTAGTCTGTGTAATAATGTATATTTACCTGATCGTAAGTTGGACCCCATGAAGCATATATCTCCTGTCTCTTTGCATCATCCAGGTCTTTCTTTAACACTTCTCTGACATTTTCCATAGGACTGTAACTCGTCTCATCCATTCTGTTTGTTTCCTGGTCGCACTTCTAATGTATATATTGGTATAAAGCTCTATAATACACTTGATATAGGGTTTACGTTTGCATATGATGTTCCAGTATGATCACGTGATATCACTCTTTCTCATGATCAATTATTTTATTTTATTTTTTCGGTGGCATAAACTCGAGTGATCAGATAAGTAAAACTGTCACCGAAGCGTGGGCGCAATTCTAGTTCTATATCTGTTTAAATGGATGGAAAATGACCGAAACCACGAATTCGACTTTATATATATATATATATATATATATATATATATATATATATATATATATATATATATATATATATATATATATATATATATATATATATCTTCATTTTCATTTCCTTTTTTCCCCTTATTATAATTTGATGCATTCGCAATACAAATTTAACATAGAGTAATAAAAAGAAAGAATATCACTGTTGAAAAGAGATGCCAAAACCAGTGAATAATGCGTAAGCCTGTGTGTGCTATAATATCAAATTTGAACTATTACCATGTTTCACCAACTGTGTTGATGAGATACTTATTCGATATTTGTTTGTTTGATGTTTACATCTCGTCAAGAATTTTTCATTTATATGGAGATGTCACCAGCTTTAAATAAAGTGCTACAAATTTTGGCCTGTGCTATGAACTGACGCCAATGCAGTGAGGGTTCGTAAGACTTTAGTATGACCCCGTACGCTCTTCCACTGGACCAATCTCTTACACGGAGTTGTCGGTCCTTGCACTGCGAATCAATCTCTGTCAACGTCTAGAAAGAAGTTCCAAAACATGAGGTCATGTAACCCACAAAATCAATCTGTTACACAGAGATTGTCACTGGACCACCGCAATCGATTCTCTGTATTTACCGGAATTCCCCGTTTGTATGTGATCTAGTACTCTGTGCTTTGGGTTGATTTTGTTGTTTGTAATTTTAGTGTTAAAAATACTACTGTAAAAGTAATGAACTAATTTATGCAGTTACAGGTATATATAACAGATACAATGTTTATAACAACACTGAAATAAAATAATATAATTGTGTTTACAAGAGTTATCCCAGTTTTTATATCTTACTTGATTAATTTTTTCATCAAATGAACATCTGCATTAGCCCAAGTATGATATTTAACTATGTGACCAAGAAAAGTCTTAGATCAACCGAAAGGCTCAGAAAATGCATGCTGGTAAGACTAGTGTTTCATTGTGCGCTGTAAGTGTTTAGTAAACTTACTTTTCCATTTGCGGTGTTCCAGTGGTGAGTTTACCCCCTACAAGCAGGACGCCCCGGTTTCATTGGTCAATCGACGAAACATTTTTGAGAGATCATTCTAAGTTTTTTTTTATGTTTAGTGTCCACCCCAAAATAATAAAAAAAAAAACGTCTTTCTCTCAAGAAAAAAACCCACAAAACGACAGAAAAAAACAAGATATATTAAGGATAACAAATGCACATTTATGTATTTTCTTCAAATGTTAACTAAAATCAGCGATATATAAAGCTTTATATATCGCTGCTAAAATTAAATTTATAAAAACCATAGCTTTGGTACATATTAATAAACAATAACGAAAGTAAACTTTCATGTTTAACTGTTATTCTATCTAGGGCCATGTTCCAATACTTTTTTTAATTATTTATATTATTTTTTTTTTATTTTTTTTGTTTGTTTGTATGTTTGTTGTTTTTTTTTTTTATTTTTTTTTTTTAGGTTTGTTTGGATTATTATTAATCTTTTTTTGGGGGGGTGGGGGGGGTCTCAAAACACACCTATCAGCATACGCTAAACAGAAAAAGCACTTGTAATGGCACACTCCATAGCTGAAGCCTCTTACGCGTGAAGAAAGGGAAGCAACTCTTAGTATTACCTTTAAAATCGTTGTTAATAAATGTAGTTATTAATAAATGTAGTTATAGACCTGAATGAAACTTCCCGTCTGTGATGCAATAAAATATGTATGGTTCACAAATCATTGTAAATAAATGTAGTAAAAGATGTATGATTCATTAAAAATTATGCATTTTCCACGACTATTTCAACCTAATGAAGTTACTGGAACTAAGCATGAGACATGATACTGTAATTTTCAAAAGGGTGACAAATTCGTTATCCATATTGTCATACGGGTAATGTATCACATGCCAGAGTTCCTGCGGAATTTTCCTGGCCTCCCCCGGCTCGGTGGATACGGTAACTGCGGCATGTGATATGAAACCGCATCGCACTGTATGGCAATGAAGATAACTTACAGTACCGTATATTGATTAACATTTCCTAGTTAGAAGTTTTTGCTTGTGGAAATTGAAGAAAATGAAAAAATTATATAAATATCTAATAATGTTGAAAAGTATTGCTCGGTTGAGGACATCACTGGAAATCGTCAAAGCATTTTTTTTATTTTGGGTACATTAGTGTCTTCTTTAATGTAATTATGTGGGAAAATCACAGATATGATCCAATATTTTTATGTGAAATGAAAAAATAAAATGATAATGTGTTTTCTACTCAATCCATACCAGAAGTTTTGTTATCATATAGTCAAAATAATGAAATAAGACTTGGGGTCCTAAGTTTTATCTATATATGGTATGATTTTACAGAAGTATCACGCTCTTACATTTTGATTTACCAGAGGTATTACCAAAAAGTGAAGACTCTATGATTATCATTTTGGTATTATCATATTCTCACTTTTAGATATTATCATGTTGTCTTTTTCCCGTATAATCATGTTCTAACTTTGGTATTACCATGCTCTATTTTTTCCTTTTTTTTTTTTTGGTATTATCATGTTCTCACTTTTTGGTATTATGTTCTCACTTTTTGGTATTGTGGTCTCACTTTTTGGTATTATGGTCTCACTTTTTGGTATCACGTTCTCACTTTTGGTATTATGTTTTCACTTTCTGGTATCATATTCTCACTTTTTGGTATTATCATGTTCTCACTTTTT
Source organism: Atrina japonica (assembly GCA_030159075.1). NCBI lineage: Eukaryota > Metazoa > Mollusca > Bivalvia > Pterioida > Pinnidae > Atrina > Atrina japonica. The sequence continues at coordinate 1,591,549 of BROG01000088.1, read as the reverse complement.
GGTATTATCATGTTCTCGCTTTTTGGTATTATCATGTTCTCACTTTTTGGTTCTGTATTATAATTGGTTTTCACTAAAAAGTAATTATCATGATTTAATTTTTTTTCTAAAATCCATGGTAAATAAAAAAAGGAGAACATGATAATGAATATGCTACTTTAGGTAAAAAAAATTGTCTATGACATCAAAAACTCCATAGTTCTACGTAATAAATCGAGACAGACCAAGAATGATATAGGGGGTCTCTCGGAACCCTCAGTCATAAGGCTCGTATATACGGGTGGGTCCATGACGTCAAACTAGAGGAATGCGATCCTAGAATATTTTGGTAATTTGTTATTCATTTTCCACATTTATATAGAAAACTTAAAGGTTTCAGGCATTATGTGCCGCGCCTGGATCCCCCTCATATAGACCCGTAGGATAAGTAGGCCTTAATTAAAAACATGTATTACGTCCCCAGCTTTAGCGATAACCTGTCATTTCATAAAAATATTTTGTGTATTTGTTTATTACGGAAGCATATTTCTGCAATGTGTTAAAAAAGGTATTATCCCGAAATTTCGAGTTATCTCAGACCAACATTGTTGTGATGACCAGAACATAATACATCTATTTAATCGAAATTTCGGGATAATTTTTTTTACACGTGGCAGCAATACGTTTTCGTAGTTTGTCGTTTATCATGATCACCAGTTCTTTATTACAGATACCTGTTTACACAAACGAAAACTCTTTTTCAAATAAGTTTATAGGGAAGTCTGCAGAGAGAGAGAGAGAGAGAGAGAGAGAGAGAGAGAGAGAGAGAGAGAGAGAGAGAGAGAGAGAGAGAGAGAGAGAGAGAGAGAGAGAGAGAGAGAGAGAGAGAGAGAGAGAGAGAGAGAGAGAGAGAGAGAGAGAGTTAATTTTGCCTTAATTTTTATTCAAATTTTTTTTTCGCTCTATTAGGAATAGCAGGAGAAAAGTTAATGAAATTATTGGAAGATTATGAGAAATAACACTGAATTTTCAAGTTGGGTTGCAACTATTACTACGATAAGGCAATTCCGGTCGAAATGGATTGAACGCTCTCACGGCTGTACGGTTTCCGGTTCTGCATTTTGTTACTACATCCAAGATGGCGAACTAGAGTAACTTGAAAACATTCCCGACACAGGCCGAGATAAATAACAAAGAAAACAGACCGATGTTCCAAGTTTTTGTGTTTGAAAAGGTCTTTACTTTATGATTTACTTATATTAATATCAAAATATTCCTTAAGTAGCGTCATCGTCACAGGAAGCCCGAAAGTTTCCATTCATCTTTTATATCAGCTGCTGAGTGCCGTTTCTTGTATCGTTACGGCTGACAGCAAGTCCACACTGGCATCACTGCCCAACTTCTACTCATAATTCTGCTTCTTTGTTAGTAATCTGCCTTTGCAGTTGCTGTACAGTAACGATGCTAAACACAGTTGTCATGTAAGATGCTAAAAGATGGTAAAAATGATCATTTTCAGCTCCCTTGAACTCTTAACTTTCCTTGACGAAACTCATATGTAACTGTGCAAAATTAATATTTTAATAGGCTAGGTAAAAATGTGTGAGCAAACTGAGAATCAAACCCAGGATCTTTTTAACGCTAGCAGAAATCTCTTTAATATGAATCGAACTAAAGCATTGCCTTGAAGGGAGTGTAGCTTTCTCATTGTAACATCATAATGTAAAATTAAATTAAATGCAGGCAATGTATGTACAGCTCATTTTCCACCCCTTACCATAAAGTGCTCGCTTCGCTCACTTATAATCATGCTAAAAGTGTTGCCAAATTATAGGTAAGATGTATTTGATGTTGTTTTATTGGAACAATTTAGATGTTGGTAAGTCGTCTAGGCTGTTACTAATCGGGCTATTATGGTATCGGGCTGTCATAACTAGGCTGTTACTGATCAGGCTATTACGGGACCCATTTACTCAACCAAGTGTATAATTCACCCAATTAGATAACACAGTTACGGCAGTCATATTTCTAGGAACCTATATGCAGAGCCTCATTTGCAATGTACCTGTTGAAACCTTTTGAAGCCCATAGTACACACTGGAAGACTCAGACTGCAAGAGGGCACTGTAATTAATGGACTTGACTCAAGTTGCAACATTTCTTCAATAAAGAGTTTGCTGCGCTTGCATACTAAATGAGCTATCTGGGCCAATACCTTCTGCACCATGTGTGTACTTCTAATGTAAGCTACATTTTATTATTAGAGTTGAATCTAGGATCTGAAAAGGGCACACAAATCAGTGTGAAAGGACACACAATTTCAGTGTGAAAGGGCACTTTTAACGCGTAAATTGATTTTGAAGGCACTTGCACTATAACATGTGTATCCTCCATTAACAAATTTTAAATACTTTTCTTTAAATGATTAATAAAAACAAAAGATATATAGTTTTTCTTAGAAATAAATTTTTTAAAGATGAAAAAAAAAAACCAGACAAACAAAAAGGGCAACCGGGCAAACCCTGGCCTAACATTTTTTTTCCAATTCAGAAAATTTGATACTTTATCAATGTTTTTTTTTTTTTTTTTTTTTTTGCCACAAAATTAAGGCAAAATGATGTTTGTTAAGTTACTGTAGTGTGTTTAAGAATAGAAATCTTTTTTAAAAAATGTCTTACATATGCCTTTTATATTAATAAATTTATTTTGACACTAATAAAATTTGAAGTTTTAGCTATAGGTATTATATTGTAATATAAAAAAGTAGTTGTCAGACTAGTCTGTTGATTAATTAAAACAAACTAGTAAAGTTACATATTTGATACATGATTTACACTTTGATATGTAACAAAAAATAATTTCCTAATCGATTGTCATGATTAAAGTATCTAAATAATTTCAACAAATTTGTTAGAGTTAGGCCCACTTGAATTTATCCTCACTGTATCACAGAGGAAAGGGAAAGTCCCGAGAAATTTGGAAGACGTGTGATACGAAGTCGATAAAGTCCAAGAACAAATTTGCTATAGGATTTGGCGGAAGACTCGGCTGTTTATTCCTATTTACAGTATTTTCCCGGCAATTATGGTTTTGAAAAGTCATTGGCGAATTCCTATGTATTTTAATTACTTCGTACGACATGCAACTACAAGCAGTGTGCATGAATCGGTTAAAAATCCATGTGTCTGTGGACACAAGCTATTTTCTCATGTGCGAACTGGAGACTGCTTCAAACGATGAATTCAGTCACATAGTAGCACAGAACCTTCTTTAATGGGATATTTTGTACCAAGACATCGTTTTATTTGCATGTACATTTATTTTTTACAAACATTTTACATGTAAATTAAAATTTCTAGCCATTTGAAAACAGCAGAAATTGAGCAAGTTTGCCAATATTCCCAATCAACCTAGGCCTACTGCAGTAGAGTCGTCTGACTGCCCAATCTCGGATGATTACCTGAGGCTATTTAAATTGATCAACCGTGAAATAAACATAGACTTGACACAGGTAATTGGGGCAATTAATAGATTAAGGAATACACGATAGGGAAGAGGGATTCGCAAATAGAATATTTTAGTCAATTTCGCCAGTTGATTTTTTTGGGGGGGGAGGGGGGGGGCTATTGGCGATTGACAGCATGAAAAAGGGCATGGTATTTAAAAAAAGGGCATGGCGCCACACCATGCTATGTTGCTCTAGATTCAACACTAATTATGTATAGCTACCTTCCCATAATTATACATTGTACAATGTACATACAGTAAAACTTGGTTATAACAATTTCAAGGGACCTTCTTTTTCAATTCGTTATAAGGACAGTTTGTTATATAGTTATAGGGAAGTGGGCTGAAGGGTTGCAATTCATTAAGAACAAAAACACTCTAAATTCAAGCTAAACTGTTTGTTTCTTTTTATTTACACAATTAAATTAATCAGCGAGTATGCTGCCACCTTAAGCAGTGCACTTTTGTTGATAATTACAGACATCCCTATAGGAAAAATATCAAAAGTACATATTTTCCTCACTCATGTGTGAAACAAAACTTCAGCGTCATTTTTATACATTATTGTAACACCATCGTAATTTCCTGATTTGTTCTTGAACCCTCAGAGTTTCCTTAATTCAATATATAATTATTGTATACATACATGTACTATAGATTAAAGGTTTATAGGAAATTAAATAAAATATAGTTGTTTTAACTACATTTGAAATCACATAGAAAATTTATATTAAAAATCTATAAATTGTTATACAATTACATGTTTTTAGAAATATAGATGCAAAACTGAAAAGTTACTAAATACATGTAACCTACTAATTGATGCCTCAAATTTATTTATTTGAAAATTATATTTATTTTATCCATTGCAAGTATTAAAGTACTTTATCATATGTAAGATTTACATAAACATTTGTGTAAATAAATTATTTTATATAACTATCATTAGTACTTTCATTATTATTTTTTAATTTCCAAAATTCAAATGAAAGTCAGGTTTTGTATCCCTTCTATAATTTATACTTCCGGAAGTACCCATAGTGATGAATAATGTTGTCTTGTTGATTCTAGATCTATATTAGAGGTAAAGATTTTCCTGTTTTATTGTAAATAAAATGATGAATTCAGTTTCTTGGTTTTCTTGTGGAATTGCACTAGAACATAAGAATTAAAAATGGACATAAAAAAGGAAGCAAACTGGAAGAAATCGGTCGCATGCTTGGTTTATTTACCCAAAGGATCTCGAAAGACATCAAGTATTTAACGATTCCACTAGGACACTAGATCTTATTTTAGCTGTCATTTAGGATTTTTATGTGTAAATACGCAGAATTTTTTGCGTCAGGGAAAACCCTGATTCATGTTTTGCTGTATATCTATTACATTGTACTGTAGTAGTGTACATGTAACATGTTACATTCATTTCTATTTTCAGTTTCCATAGCTTTATTATCAAAAAGAAACCCGTAGACCAAGATGGAGCTGAACATCTAAAGAATTTGGCTTGATTGTCATGGCAACATGTACAAGGTATACTATTCCACATGTATCGTTACCTTAATGAATTACAGGCCAAAGTCAGATCATGAATATAGTGGATATGTGAAGACACTGGAGTTTTCAGAAGTCCGAAAAGTAGACACAAACCATAGGCTTAAACAGTCTGTTTTTCTGTCACATGTGCAAATATAGATGTACATTGTATTCTAACCCAATCAGTTTCTTAATGAACAGTAAAGTCTAATTTCAGATAATTTTCAGGAAATTGACTCTAACTGTATCAAAGTACAAGTAAAAATTATGCTGATTCAGCATCATCTCTTTTCAATAGATTAAAATATTCTAGCTTGCTAAAATATAAAAATGTGTGCATAGCTATATACAGGGTTTCTGCTGGCGTTTGCATTTTCTGCATTTTGCGAATATTTTTCCAATTTGGCGAAAAAGTTGCGAATGCTTATAATTTCCGCATTTCAAAACCTTTTCAGTATAGAGAACAATCCTGAACTGTAAAACACTAAAGATAAACTTGCTTGTGTAGGTTTATTCCTCCTATTCCAACATTTGAAAAATCTGGGGGGAAAAGGTGAAAAAGTTTGTTGGAATAGCAGGAATTCTTGTATAAACAATAAATTAAGTATGATTAGCTTATAAAAACACCAAGGTAAATACCTCAGATAATCACAGGTAAAAGTAAGAGAAAAATTGTCATTATCTGAAGAAATGTTTATTTGCACATATATATATATATATATATATATATATTATATATATATATATATATATATATATATATATATATATACATGTGTGTGTATATATATAAATATATATATATATATATATATATATATATATATATATATATACTTTATATATATATATATATATACTTTGAATCATTTAGTAAGTGTAAAAGGAAATCATCTATATGAAAATTTAAATTTAAATTTAAACATATTCTAATTTTGTAAGGGCATATACATTTAAAAACATTGATCAACAGCAACAATTATCATATTACTTACAATGGTACTGTTTCACTTTATATGATGAACTATAATAGTGCTATGGAATATAAATTATTAAAAATGTGTAAGAGAGGAAATGTTTACATTTACTTAAATACCAAAATTTTACTAAATTTATTAAGATGTGTTAGGGAGATAAAATATTGAAATTTATATAAACACCTTTACTTAATTTCATGAAATGTTTGAATATACCTAAATACCAAAATTTTACTCAATTTACCATGAAATTGAAATATTTAAGGGTGTTAGCAAGAGTGTTAGCAAGAACAAATACTAAAATTAACATGAATATCTTAAATGTACTAAATATTTGAATTTACCTAGATACCCGACTGTTACCTTTATTTTACTTAATATTTGAATTTACCTGAAAACCTTAATTTTACTAAATTTACTATAAACTTGTAAAGAGAAAATTTTTTTTGAATTTACCTGGATATCTAATTTTTTCTGTATAATACCTGTATTTTAATTAGCGTTAAATTGCTAAAACAACTTGCCTACCTTATAAAAACATCTATTGTTCATAAGATGTTGGAATAGGAGGAATTTGATTTTTTCAAATGTTGGAATAGGAGGAAGACACCCTTGTGTATACTGATGCTTTTATAGTACTGCGAATAACAAAAGAGGGTATGGAGTTGTTGGACACAGCGTTAATTAATCAACGACACTGATTAAAATGATTACTCAGTCCAGTTGTCCCTCTTGGGTAGGGCCTACACTAATCCCTTTGGGGATTCTGTCGAGGTTGTTTTATTGTCTGGCCCCGGTGGGGCAATATGATAAAACGGCCGCGACAGAATCCTGAAAGGAATTAGGCTTACACAGTCACAGGTAATCGTTGCGATGTCTGCGTATGCATTGAAAGCTATCGGGTTATAAAATTATTTGAAGCGACTGATAACAGGTGATCGAAGATAGCATAAAAAATTCTGTAACTAGTATTACTTACTTTGAAAAGGTAAATTATCAACGTTTTTAAATTACTTTTTAACTACAACTGCAATGTTCGTAGCCCTCTCCCCAACCGATTCCGTTCAGCTACATCACAATATTAAAGCTTCTTCGAGAGTGCCATCTACCGGACCTCGTCATATGCCTATATACAGAATGTTAAATGACTGATAACCAATCAAATTTAGAAACGTCGATTCTATTTTTCAATTCTCAAAGCACATGGCGAAAAAACGTGGTGACTGACATCGCACTGCCAATAGACTTTTAGCAAACAGATTTTAACTAAAACAAGGATGAGATGTCTCTGGGTCAAGATATTTACTTATGGTCTCCAGGATTTTATTTCAGATAACAATTAAGTGTGAATTTCACAGTTTCTAAATGTCAACGTGAACACATCGCAACTGCTGAACTTAAAAGAAAAAAAAGTAGCACAAAAAACGTAATAGTACAGGTACATGTATATTAAACAATCAAACTTCTCATAAAATGTTATTGTTTATGTCCATTATATTTTTTAACATCCAGGAATAGGTTAAAAGTATATTATCCATGTATTTCACACACACACACACACACACACACACACACACAAATGGATATGATCAAAATATGGAAAATCATCATCCCAGAGACAAAATTCTAAATCTTCTAGAACTAAAAATAATCTTTTAAGTACATGTGTATGCTGTCAAATAGAAATTAATTATCACAGAATTAGTGTTAAAAAGAAATATTTTATTGAATGAAATTCTAAGTAATACTAGTTACACACACACACACACATATATATATATATATACATGTATATATATATATATACATGTATATATATATATATATATATATCGGTATTTATATCCGGCCATTAAATTTGAAATTTGGCCAATAAATTTCAGATTTGGCCAAAACTTTGGCCGATAAATTAAAAATCCAAAGGAAACCCTGTATATATTATGCATGTACATACCAACCGGGGTAGTTAGTCGTCTCTGATCTATACACAATCTACATCTGAAGAAGTTTTTCATGCAAAAATTTGCCTTGAACAGATTCCAAAAACAAAGTTAACCCCCCCCTCCCCATAATGTCACATTTGTACATGTATATGTGTAAGACCAAGTAGATCAATTGTTACATATGTACATGTACATTTCCTACAAAATGTGAAAGTCCTCTTTTGAGTTACTGGTACTTTTATAGTAGTAAGTGGCGGTACATATTTTAGCTTTTCAATTTAAGTTTGAATGATCTTAAAGCGGCTGATGAATGTACAATGTACATGTACGATATCACACATGTACTTGTACAGGTAGTAGATATATTAATGTAAGTAAAGATAATATTAATGATGTATAATCAAACCTAGCCAAAAATATATTGGATGATGAAAATGAGTTCATCATAAGAGCTCTGAGGGGAAAAAAATCAAGAAATCTAGTATGTTTACATGTAATTGTTATGCATATACGTAATGTATATCTTAAATCTACACATTCTCATTTAACACCTAAAATTTGGAGAAGGACCTGTTAGCATATATGTGTTGCAATATTTGGGTTAAACTGTCCTAGAGTCCAACCTGGAACAATCTACTTGTGAGATGAATATGCCAACTTATCAGTACAAGTGTTCCACAAGGCCATTGAAAAATGTGTTACCAGTTTCTTCATCTGCCTTATATCTTTTAAGCGATTCTACAGACTGAAGTCTTTTTTATGCAAAACTAACGGTAAAAAAGATTGAATTTAACAAGAATCACCTTTTGAAAATCATTTCAATTCATCGGAAAATAAATTTTTGCTTGAGGGGATGTTTTATTGATCCAGTCATAACATTTCATTTTAAATTGTTGTTCACATGTACATGTATAATGTATAGGACAATGGTTATATCAATGGATCACATGTACATGTATAATGTATAGGACAATGGTTACACCAATGGTTCACATGTAGGACAAGGGTTATACCAATGGTTCACATGTATTATGTAAAGGACAATGGTTATACCAATGGTTCACATGTATAATGTATATAGGAATCAATGGTTATACCAATGGTTCACATGTATAATGTATTGGACAAGGGTTATACCAATGGTTCACACGTATAATTTATAGGACAATGGTTATACCAATGGTTCACATGTGTATTGTATAGGACAATGGTTATACCAATGGTTCACGTGTATAGTGTATAGGACAACGGTTATACCGATGGTTCACATGTATTATGTAAAGAACAATGGTTATACCAATGGTTCACATGTATAATGTATACAACAATCAATGGTTATACCAATGTTTCACATGTATAATGTATAGGACAATGGTTATACCAATGGTTCACATGTATAATGTATAGGACAATGGTTATACCAATGGTTCACATGTATAATGTATACAACAATCAATGGTTATACCAATGGTTCACATGTATAATGTATTGGACAAGGGTTATACCAATGGTTCACACGTATAATTTATAGGACAATGGTTATACCAATGGTTCACACGTATAATGTATAGGACAAGGGTTACACCAAGGGTTCACATGTAGTGTATAGGACAATGGTTATACCAATGGTTCACATGTATAGTGTATAGGACAATGGTTATACCAATGGTTCATGTGTATAGGACAATGGTTATACCAATGGTTCACATGTATAATGTATAGGACAAGGGTTACACCAATGGACAATGTAGTGTATACCAATGGTTTCAATGGTTCATGTATAATGTATACAACAATCAATGGTTATACCAATGGTTCACATGTATAATATATAGGACAAGGGTTATACCAATGGTTCACAATCACATGTAGGACAATGGTTATATCAATGGTTCACATGTATAGTGTATAGGACAATGGTTATACCAATGGTTCACATGTATAGTGTATAGGACAATGGTTATACCAATGGTTCACACGTATAATGTATAGGACAAGGGTTATACCAATGGTTCACATGTATAATGTATAGGACAACGGTTATACCAATGGTTCACATTATAATGTATAGGACAATGGTTATATCAATGGTTCACATGTATAATGTATAGACATGTAGGAAAAGCTAGTTAAAAATATTAGAATGAGAAATATATGTTATGTTTACCTATAAATTTTCTCTTCCATCTATTTTTTCTATTTTCATCCTTAGATTGGGATGAATTTAAAATGAACGTGAAATTTTCAAGCAGCCAAATGATTGAAGCATGGACATATGTGTCATTCATGAGATTATAGGGTGAATTTAAAACCGAGTGAATGTGCTTTCTATCATAAAAGAGCGAAATTATCCAGTGACAAAAATTTGCAGGCATACAGTACATGTACATGTATAATGAATTTTTCTCATTTTTCAATTCTTTTTTTTTTTTTTTACTTTTACATGTACTTGATTTTGTATCCTGCTACAGACCATAAAGAGCCGGTATGGCTCAGTCGGTAGCGCGCTCGACTCTGGGTAGTGAGTTTGAGTCCCGCCGTCGACAGGTTGGTTTCCTGTCTTTCGGATGAGACAGTAAAAACTGGAGTTCCCGTGTCACAGTAGGTGTCAGCACGTTAAAGAACACTCACTGCTCAATGGCCGTAAGTGCCGAGCATAGGCCAAAATTTGAAGCCCTTCACCGGCATTTGGTGACGTCTCCATATAAGTGAAATATTCTTGAGTGGGACGTTAAACAACAATAAACAAAAAAACAAACAGACCATAAAATGACACAGGAGCAATTGTTTAGGTTATGTGGAGGTTACAACAAATACAAATCATGTAACCTTCTTTTCTTTTTCATTAAATTTCAGTCTTTATTATTGCTATCATAACCTGCAGATTATGGTCATTCCTTTTAGCATAACCTGTAAATGGGTTACAACGATTTCTGTTATTTTTTGACATGCTACTACAGTTGTACATTGTATATTTGTTGCTCACACAAAACAGGATCTAATTTTTGGTAAAAGAACTCATCCGACAATTATCTACATGTAGTACATGTATTTCTACCCCAGCTGTTGACAATCACTGGAGTGTAACATGTGTAAAGTGTTACTGTAGTGTAGGTTTGGTCATCATAATGGTGATTTTGTCATCCATAGATCCAGACAGGTTATCTCCCTTGTTCTACCAGTTCTGTAGGTCCACATATGTTTGATTGTTTATTGTTGTTGAACATCCAACTCAAGAACCTTTCACTCTTATGAAGACGTCACCAAATGCCGGTGAAGGGCTTCAAATTTTGGCCTATGCTCGGCACTTACGGCCATTAAGCAGTCAGGGTTCTATAACACGCCAACACCTACTGCGACATGGGACCTTGAGTTTTACTGTCTCATCTGAAGGACAGGAAACCAACCTGTCACCGGCTGGACTCGAACTCATAACCTCAGGATCAAGAGTCAAGGGCGCTACCGACTGAGCCAGGCCGGCTCTCCACCTATGAACATGTGCCAATTAGGTGAAGTGGCACATCAAGGTTCTGTCAAAAACCAAAACATATTTGGTCTATTTTCCAAAAATAGGCCAGCGATGTTCAGGTAAAACAGGACTCCATGCATCAATGTATTACCATAAATCCATGATGTATAGCATTTTGTTGACAAAAACAAAATCTGTCATCAATGCTATGTACAGTGAAACTTGTATATAACTTTAACCTCCTTAGGGACACAAGAAAACTGGTCTTTAAAGGGAGGTAGTCTTTATATAGAGGTAGATTTGTACACAAATGATACAATTTGGGACAGGAAAAAATAGTCTTTGTGACCAGGTGGTCGTTATACACAGGTGGTTGCTAAAGCAGATTTTACTGTACATTGTACATGTACGTGTATTTAGATTTTTTCTGTATGTAAACATGTGCCTTTGTACGTGTATTTTTTAATATACATGTATTACAGCCACATATTTTTATTTAAAATGGGATGCATTATAAGTCTAAAATTACGTTGCAGATATGGCCACACTAAGTTTCAGTTATTTATTTATCAAGTGTTGTGGGTGTCTAAAACAAGGAAAGACAACTCTATCTAACAAACCTCATATAAAAATGACAGTGACTGTTCCTTCGCCAATTGCTCAGCATACAAAGTGAAATTGTGATTAGATTTAAAACTAAGGTCTCATGTCATCATAGACATAATGCACAAAAGAACTCTCACTGCATTGGTGTCAGTCCATAGCAAAGGTAAAAATTTATGGCACATCACCTTAAGCTGGTGACATATCCACATATCATAAGTGAAAAAATCTTAGGGGGATATAAACCAGGGCCCGGTGCCATAAAACTTGAGAATTTGCTCAAGTCTGAGAAAATTCTCAAATTGGCCTGCTTAGCAAATCAGATTTTTAGACTTAAATAATTCATAAGTTTTGTGGTGGCGGGCTCAAAAAAGAAAAAAGATAAAGCTCATCGTTCACCGAATCGTCAATTTCTGTTTAACTGACCAGAAAATTATAACTGATAAAACATCAATGGAGTGTTTGTTACACAGAACTTTCAGAAGTATCATATTCATCCCAATCATTAACTTATTTAGTCTCTTTCAACAGGATATATAAATTTTTGAAAGACAAAAAACTTTCTGCATTAGCATAGATTATCTCGTTTTTTTTTTCTCACAAGTTTTAAAATATCTTAACCTACATGTAGGGCCTAATGCTTGACAGTGACTGAAAATAAAGTCTGTATCTATATTTTTTTATTTACTTATTTTATTTTTGTTCAGTGAGTTTGTTGTACAAGGGTAGATATAAACTATACACTATATCGTATATGCTATAGGGTTCTAACTTCTAGTGAACACCGAGATAAGAATTTTTCGTGAATAGCAACATTAGTCATTAAATGTAAGTTTCAATTGATGATACAGAGAAGACAGCATCAGACACACCAGTAGACATAATCACATCGGCTCTTTAGACACATTTCAGATCAACACCATGTGTATCATTTAATTTCTACTCGCTGTATTCTCAATGCATCCACGGTACTCATGGATATAACTTTTTACTCAGTGTTTTTCTGTCCAGCAGCTTTCTTATCTCGGTACTCATGGATATAACTTTTTACTCAGTGCTTTTCTGTCCAGCAGCTTTCTACATATAATCATGTTATATCTATCAGTGGGATTTTATATACATATGTATATATAATATACCGGTACTTATATAAATATATAGAAATCTAGGTCAATGATGAGTTTGGCTTCTACCACAGTGCTTAAACGTGATGTGTTTTTTTTTATCCTTTGTAACTAACTTAACATGTTCCTGTTTGGATCATCAGTTCTATCTTTTCTGAGTCATTTCTCGGAGATTATCTTACTTTGGTAAGTACGAATTTTATAGTAATTTCAATTTAAGTTAGTCATGCTGTTTAGCGATATTATACTTTCCGTCTTCTAATTTTTTTCGTATTTAAGATTGGAAATTTTGCATACGAAAATTGGAACATTAAGAAAATCTAGACATTATACTACACATATGTTACTACTACTCTTATTTCTTCATTTTAATATGAAAAAAGAAATTGATTAATTTGTACATGTATTTACTGGTAGGCCTAAATGTATGTAAAAATATAAATGAATTAAAAAAGAAACTGATTAATTTGTATATACAATGTACAATGTACTGGTATATGTATGTAAAAACAAAATGAATTACTGAGCAGATACACTGTAAATATTATACTCTTATATACATGTAGCAACAAAGAGATTACAAATATTAGATATAAATGAAAAGAATTTATGATATAAAGAATGTGAATGTGAACATATACATGATAAATTACTATACTTATCAAAGCAACACAGTGAAATGGATTACCTACAATGTAGATCAGACTTCAGTTTGGGCCCTTTGAAATAATAATTTTTTAAAAACATTAATGTTAAAAAAAATACATTAAAAAGTTAACTTTTTCTCATTCTTATATGATCTCCATATATAGCATTTTTATGTGTAAAAGTTCTCCCTTTTTTACTTGTTTTTTTAACACCAAGTTCTGTTAAATGTTTGAGGAATTGTGAGAAGTCGATTTCAGACAGAGACAGACACATAGAAAATGCTAAAAAAAAGGCAGCCTCTAGATGTTTGATTTCACCACTTCACTTACAGTTTTTAGGGATAAAAAGGATTTAAGTCAATAGTTTACCACTTGTTTCATGTCTGAGTTTTCAGTTGCCCCAATCTTTTACTTTGACTATAATTTTTGTACAGAGAGATTGATCCAGAGGTACTGTGATTGTGTAAGCAGTACAAAGATACTCTAGAGTCTAGTGCATAATATAAAGGAGTCACAAAATTAAAATGGGTTTTCCTTGTCTCCAGCCAATCAGAATACCAGCCAAAATAATTTCCTCTTTCCCAAACAGTCCAAATGTTTTTCTCTTTCCTAACCAATGGAAATAATTTCCTTTTCAACTAGCCTACACATATGCTTACAGGTAAACATATATATAGTCCACATAAAAAAAAAGATGATGATAAAATGTTAAAGCCAACTGACCTATCCTAACTAGTTAAGAATTTATGTTAGAGTAGTACAAAATGTATCTACATTCCCGTCCCATTCCTCTCTCTCTCTCTCTCTCTCTCTCTCTCTCTCTCTCTCTCTCTCTCTCTCTCTCTCTCTCTCTCTCTCTCTCTCTCTCTCTCTCTCTCTCTCTCTCTCTCTCTCTCTCTCTCTCTCTCTCTCTCTCTCTCTCTCTCTCTCTCTCTCTCTCTCTCTCCTCACTCTCTCTCTCTCTCTCTCTCTCTCTCTCTCTCTCTCTCTCTCTCTCTCTCTCTCTCTCTCTCTCTCTCTCTCTCTCTCTCTCTCTCTCCTCTCTCTCATTCATTCTCTCATTCCTAATGATTAACGTTAAAACTTCATCTACCTCCCGTTCCTCTCTCTCCCCCTTTCTGTTTTTTCTTTCCTTTCCGTAAAGTACAATGTATCTTATGCTTTATTTCTTACAGTTGTTACTAGATTTCAGGATAACATATTGTTTATACTGTTCTAATGAAATACAGATACACACATTTCAGTAATGACCAGCTCATTTTTCCACATATATTTTTTCCTTCTCTAAGAACGAAGATAAGATAAAAGGCCATTAGATATGACTGCACAGTGGTCGGTCTAGCAAGCAACCAATGAATTTTCCCAGAGCTTGCCACATGGCCGTTGATATGAACATGATAAGTTCAAATAGTTTCAAGTTTCTTATTTCATTTTAGCTTTTTTGAAAATATTGTCGGAAAAGAGATGATTTTTACTGGAAGTTATTGAATCACTTATCAAGTACGATACTCACATGTATACTAGATGTGCATGTACTTGGTACTGCTTGTGGTA
Source organism: Atrina japonica (assembly GCA_030159075.1). NCBI lineage: Eukaryota > Metazoa > Mollusca > Bivalvia > Pterioida > Pinnidae > Atrina > Atrina japonica. Next base: position 1,576,213 of record BROG01000088.1, on the reverse strand, counting down.
GTACACCTATCTTGGTTGAAGCTGATGAAAAGAATTTAAAACAAAGACCTGAGTAGGAAAATTGAAATTGAATATTGTGAAATAGATGTTTTCACATTGTTAAATTCACTGTCAAAATGTGTTCCCATACATGTGTATGGGACCATTTCCAGCTATGGGTGAAAAAATAGAGACCCATGAAGGGTCTTTAACATGCCAACTGTACTGTGACATGGAACCCAAAAGTATACTATAATTGTGAGGGAAATTAGACTTATTTTAAGAGTGGAAACAGTCATTGACCTGTACAATCCACCTAAATGTCCCTAGAATTACATGTACTATGTAAATATCAACTGAAAGACTTGTGACTATATGCCACTGCTTGTCAAAGGAACATTAGCTATCTGTTTTGTTACTGATATGCACATGTACAAGTATGTTTAATTGAGCTTTTTACGCCACACTCAACAATTTTTCAGTGATATGGTGATGGTCAGTTTCTAATGATGGAGGAGAAAACCCGATTAGAGTACTGTACCCGGGCAGAGACCACTGGCACTGACCTTCCGCAAGTAAACAGGCAAACTTTCTCACAAAATCGGCTTAGGTTCCAGCGGGATTCGAACCCGTGCTGACTAGAGGTGGAGACTTCCTGGTTTAAATCACAGTGCTGTAACCACTGGGACTTGGTGGCCCCAGTTATCAGTTTAAAACACTTGTGACAACTTACAATACTTGACAAAGGAACAGTTACATGTTGCCCTATGACTATGTGATTATCTGTTATAACAAGTCAATAAATTTGACCCTATTCAGACTCCAAGCTTTCTCTGTGTAAGTGTAAGTCATTGGTTAGCACTGCAACACCGTGAGCAGGTTAACTTTGTTCAATTGTCAGTTTCATGTACATCATGTTTCATTGTTTCCTGCGTTACTTTGGAACTGTGCATTCATTATCATGTGGGTTTTTTTTTTTTTCAAATATGTGATTTGATTTTTTTCTCCTTGTTTTGGTTTTTGATGATTTCAAATGGCAAGTTATGGTCTATACTGTATTTTGTATATGTAAGGTATATCCCATTTACCCCTAGAAACACATGTGGATTAGCCTTTAGTCATTGATTTACAGAAGAGTCCATTGTTCTTCAGGGGTTGATGAGTTAGGAAGAACTTGTAGACAATCATTATTATATGTGTATTTTGGGTATTTATTGGATGTTGTAAAGTGACACTTGGTACACATAAGACACAAATTTACAGTAAAATTTTCAATAATTTTACCAGTAGTACATGTACATGTATTTCCCAAAAATGACAAAAAAAAGGCGAAAAATTAAGGGACGGACACTGACTTGTAATTTGTCAGCTTTTCGGCTTTGAAAATGAAAGCAACTGAACAGGACCTGAATTTGGAAGAATGCTCCTCATCACGTCAGGGATATATTTGTGTCATGATTTTGTGTGTATTTGTGGTGTCTTCTCGTTAATAAAAAGGTACCTTTTAGTTTGTTGAATTTCCCATGTAACTTAGCATAATGAGAACTCGTTTAGTGTAATAGATCTGCCGATGATAGTGCAGTGGGTTTGTCTGTACTATAGTTCTGTTCACAGCAACATTTGGCAGTATGCTGGGAGAATGATAGACAATATCGATACACCTGACAACACCACAGTCATGTGATAACACATGTAATTACCATCAGATGTTTAATTGACAGTCGGCAAATGTCAAAGATGATTTGATATAGTTGAATCGTTGTTATATTAACCTTGATCCCAGTGTGTGTTAGAAGATCATTGTGAATCAAAAATCGGCTTATCTTTGTCAGATGATCCTGTGTGTAACTTGACAGGTTTTTTTTAACAGAATGTTACAAATACAATTTGAATATCAGTCAAAACTACCATAGTTATAAAGCATTTGTTCATTGATGATTGAGGATGTTTTTCTTCCGTTATACATTGTAGCACTACATGTACCGAGATAGATTGACACATGTACATACAAATGCAATGATTGCAAATCAAATCATAGCAATGGTGACAGGATATGTTTTCATTAATTTTAGAGCCACTGTAATGCATGAAATTCGAGGAGAGTAAAATGCATTACTTAACAGTGTATATTTTTCTGTACATTCCTACTTTTAGCTTGATGTAATGAAAGCTCAGAGAGATAATGCCATACCCCCAGCGTCTGTAGACAAAACTTGAACCTGATCTATTATATCTTTTTAAGCCAAAGAGACAGGGCTTTGATATTTCACATATAGTTCCTTATGACCAGAGCTTTCATTTGGTACATGTGCCCAGAATAGTGACCTTGACCTTGGACTTTGACCTAAAAATTTGACCCGAGCTGAAGGAATCAAAAATATATGCTGTACCTTGACCATGATACCTGACAGCTGTGGGTCAAGTACCTTTTTTGAAAATCTACATCCATTTCCAGCGAGCTTTGTTGTCTTCTGATAACTTTTGTCGTAAAATACATTAGACAGTATTATTTTGGTCTTGGACAGAACCCGGATGTTCCACATCGTTAGACTAATTAGTCATACCAGTAATCATTCTCATGATGAAAAGGAAAACAATACATTTATATCCCTTTACTTAAACCTTATATACATAATGTACATGTATAAGGTACATGTATTAGACTACACGTAGGTAAGGACTTAACATTATCTAAAATCCATCCGTGTTAGTCCTCTGGTGAGGCAAGGATGAGGATCCAATATCATTTCTCCTAACTTCAGCCTTATACAAAATGTACATTGTAAACCATGATCTGTTGAGGTAAGGATCTCAGAATTTACCTGGATGGGAACTTAGTCAGAAACCAGCAGATTTATGGCTTGATCATTTAAAGAACATCGTAATTCATGTTCACTAATGAAATGTGTTAATACCAGACACAGCAGACTTCATACAGATTGATTGTTGATGATTTTTTGTTTATCAGTGTTTTAACACATGTAGTACATTTATCATTTTCGTTAACTTTTAACAGTTTGGCATTAATCCTAATTTTCTGTACCAATACCTCTAGGTGGGAGGTTTTTTAAACAATGTGTTCTGTACTCTGATATCAGTAGTACAAAGAGAGGATTCAAACTCATGTCCAGATTGAAAGAAATCCTGTAACATATTATCTCGAGATCAGAAAGGGAGTATAAATCTCAGATGACCTGAGCGTGTCCTCAACAATGATAATGCTGCTGATGTAATCACGTTCTACATCTTTTATTTAAAATCTCTTGAGCCGGCTTGGCTCAGTCAGTAGTGCGCTCGACTCTTGATCGTGAGGTCGTGAGTTCGAGTCCAGCCGGCGACAGGTTGGTTTCCTGTCTTTTGGATGAGACAGTAAAAATTGATGTCCCATGTCACAGTAGGTGTCGGCACATTAAAGAACCCTCACTGCTCAGTGGTCGTAAGTGCCTAGCATAGGCCAAAATTTGAAGCCCTTCACCAGCATGCGTTGACGTCTCAATGAGTCAATATGAGTGAAAGATTCTTGAGTGGGACATTAAACAACAACAAACAAAATGTAAAATCTCGTCTAATTTCATCTTCTACACTACTGCTGTGTTACATGTAGATACTCTCATACTTTTGTTTTCTTGAAAATTCATTGAGATTGTGTATGTGTAGTCTTTACTCTGATTGATTTTATTTGAATGTCTAACATTGGAAATATTGGTAATCTGAATGTAGTTATACAAATCTTCTTAGTCTTAAGACCGAATGTTTACATTGGAACCACGTTAGCAGTTCAGGCTCAGGTGAGCCTCCAGCCTTTGGCCTGTCTGCGAAATGACTTGAGTTTCTCTTAGACTGAAATTTTAACCAACTTTACCGTGATCGGTTATCATGTTTATGTCATTGGAGTATCAATGGTTGACAATCAGTATTTATCTTACAGAGTTATGGGATTTTATAGAGCTCCCTGTGGACTTAATGTTTCTTACATGTTTTCTTGTTTTACAGTCTTCAATGAAAATTTATGTGTTATTGTAGAATGGAATCATTGATTTATTCGAAACATGAATTTGCCATTACTCTACTCAAGTAAATATGTTTTTTTTTTGTGTCAAGGACCTTGGAAATAACTTCAAAAGAGAAGGGAGACTTGATGGCAATTTGTTGTTGTTGTTTTCTTTATTTACTTTCTTTATACTAAACAGTTTTCTGAAAGAATCTACATTTGAAATAAAAGTTATTCCTGACAATATGACCTAGTTATATCAATCCATATCATCCCATTGTTTGTCAGTTTTAGATCCTTTTAATGAGATCAAATTATTTGTATCTCATGTATATTCTGGTATGTATAAAGATCTAAAGATTTGTGGTACATGTATTTAGTACGTTATCCTGTTTATCATATCGTTAAAACAGAAAGAAGCAATTCCTTCCAGAGACAAATTGTATCAAAGAGAGTTTATAAATATTGCCAGCCCTAGCTGCCAAGAATCAGATCGGTCATATATACATGCATCACCTAAATATAAACCTTTGTAGCTTCCAATATACAGGGGCTTGACATGTGTGTAGTCTCAAAATTCTAGTTCATTTCTGTATCATCTATTGTAAAGAAACATATACTGACTTTAGACCTAACCTTTTAAAAAAAAAAAACATGTTGATTTCCTCATGAGGAAACATTGTCAGGCAGATGTATCTGGTTATTATTGACAGTTGAAAGAGACGATGCAGAAGAATTATGAATGAATCCTTTTAGATTTATTTCCATTGAGTAAATAATGTTACTGGTATAATCATGTATATGATGATGTATTTTGCCTAAAGTATAATGTATCCAATCTTGTCACTGAAGGTCAAAATGTATCAATGATATGACTGCAAGAAAATTACCACCCAAAACATGCATATGTTAGTTTTGTGTTAGTTTTTAGCCTGGCAGCATTTGTCTTAAGCACCTGTCCAATGTCAAGAGAGGTAGAGTGATTAATGTACATTCTCTGGAGAGGAAGAATTTTACAAAATATGAATACAGTTCTCTTCCTGTTAATTTTAGATTTGTTTATTGAAATATGCTAAGATCAAGGCAATGTTATTTTTGTCTGTCCAGAACTTTTATCTTGTGTGAAAATTTTACCTATAAAATATATACATTGTGTACCTGTACATATATACATGTTTCCTCTACTAGTTAAGTCCTTTCAATTGCTATCAAGGTCAGAAGGTCAATGACCTTATGACCTGGATTTTGATATATGTGTAAAATAGCTTTTTTGAGGAGTGAGATATGTGCAGTGTAATCTCTTCTTGTATGTTGATAACCGTGACCTTGTCTATAACATTTCAAATTGTAAGAGATAGAAAAAAATATATATGACAAGCTTTTCCCCTGATAATGTCATTTCAGTTATTGCCAGTGTCAGTGACCTTGTACCCTAGTTACTGGTATTAAAATGCATATGTACATTGTAGCTGCAGTTGAAGGGTGGATGGGGTAGTCATATTCAGTCATATTTTGTTCCAGTTGGTTGGTTGTTCCAAAAATTAAGAGTCCTCCGTGGCCGAGTGGTTAGTCAGTACAGAGCTTTGAAACATGAAGTTTCTCACTTCTAGATCTAGTAAGCGAAAGTTCAAGCCCCGCTGGAATCTACATGTAAGCTGATTTTTGTAAGCAAGTTTGCCAGTCAACATGCAGAAGGCCGGTGGTTCTCTCCTCCACCATCAAAAACTGGCCACTTTCATGTAACTGAGAAATTGTTGAGTGTGGTGTAAAACACTATTCAAAGTTCAAAATTACAAAAATTAAAGGAATACAAATGTTCGTGCTGTATGATTGAAGTTTTGCTGGTTTTGCTCTGTATTAACTTTGGCATTTAAGAGATGGATGCCCAGCCATTTATTGTGTTTGAGGTGTGAAATTGACTTTATTTTTAGCTGGTATTGGTGAAGTGATGAAAGATTTGCTATAATTAATCTTCATGTGCAAACATTCCAAATCCAAAAAAAAAAAAATTGTTCGTTAGTAGTGTTGGACAATGTTTGTTACCGTTTTACAAAACAAGAATACATGTAAATTTATACATCTAAGATACAATTATGTAGCAGGTTCAAGTGAAGTGTTCATGCGTTGGTTAGTGTGTTGTGGTTGAACACGATTTGTTTGTGATGCTCATTACAATATGGTGCTGTGTTTTTATCTAGGATATTTTTTTTTATGATTCTCTGTGACATTTACATCCTCGGAGATAAATCCAGTCTGTAGCATCTGGTAGAGAACGCACGTCAGCTGACAAAGCTGGTATTGCCAATCTTAATATTTGTTATCCTGAGAGTCAGTTTGGTATTCCACTATATAACATGTCGTATTGTTTATGTTTACCATTTTCTGTAGTATCGTAGCTTATTATCGTTCTGCGGTATCTCATCCTTTATTTCTTTATTCATGTTTGTTGTTGTTGTTTTTTTTTTTACTTTCTCAGCTGTCACAATCTCTTGTCTATCGGTCTTTATCAGATGATGTGGATTCTACTGAAATCGATCAAATTAACAAAAGATACTAAGTACATGTAAGCTTTGCTCCGCTAAACATTGTATACAAATATCTTCCATCATATCACATACAGTGAAACCCGTCTTATTACTCTTAGTGGACCACTCGATGTTGTCTTACAAGATCGTTGGGTCTCTCAAAAGAGGTTTTATCTCTTTACTGTACATGTAGGATTACTTAAATAAGAAGTTCTCAGAATGTGTTCTCACAAGAAAGGTGGTCTTAATCATTTTTTACAGTGGTCTCACGAGACAGATTCCACTGTACTTGCATTGCATTTAACATTCCAATGTATAAATGCATTTTTTGTAACACATTATTCAAGATATGAATAAATGTGCAAAGTTTTGTTGTATATTACATGTACATTAATTTATTTTGTATTTATCACTAAATGCCAGTACATGCACATGCAACATAATTATGCAAGGTTCACTTTCTCTGGCATCTATCTAGACGAACAGTAGTACCAAAAAACAAAAACTATCAATTTCAAAATTTATATGATAGTTATACAACTAAAGAAGATGTTCATTACATTAAGATACAGCACTGGTATTGATCAAGGTCACAAACTGTAAAGTTGTGATTGCAAATGTCAAGTTTATACATTTGTACTTGTTATAAGTTCAAGGTAAATGTACACAATACATTTATTTGAGAAATGTTTATCAGTAATTTTCATATCTTTGTATCAGTTTATACACATGTACATGCTGGTAGATATTTTAACCATAAATGATAAAATGCTAGGAAAGTTTATTATACCTCTTGTATTCATTTATTTTACTAGCATTATTCCAGAAAAAAAAATCATTTTAAAAACCTCTAGAACCATTCCAATTGTTCAGATTTGTATATAGATATCTATTGATTTCTTGGTGATGAATAGATTTCAAATTGTTGTGATGGGAACTTGGTCATGTGCAAATCATGTGATGTAATGAACCATCCCATAGAATATTGATTTTTTTCCAGCACTGACTCACCCTGCTTGTACAGTCATGACAAGTGCAGGTGTCATGTGCATGTCACTGTGCAGGAAATCATATGTTGATTGAAGGCCACTAGCTAGAGTGAAATATACATGTATTATACGATATTGACACTTTCTGAATCTCTAAACAGACAAATGATCTAATGAAAATCTCTCAACAGTACTGAGTAGACAAAAGATATAATGAAAAGATAAAGCCTCTGCCACTTGAGACAGATAATTAATTGGAGATCAATTTGGGTAAAATTACAACACAATAGTTAAACCTGAAAGCAAAATGCAGAAAAGACCTCAACACTTAGAGGGATACATTAATCATGTAAGTAAGCATGAAAGCTAGAGCTGATTTTGAGTCACAAATCTATGCATCATGATGGGGGAATTTTGAATCAGAATTGAAAAGAAGCATACTTACTATAATGTGTATGGTACATTGTATTTCTCTTCTATGGTATAAATGTGTGTTAAGTACTGTACATGTATGTGTATTCAAATTAGCACACTAATATTTTAGTGCTCTCAAGCCAGTCAAGGGGTATAGACTTATAAGCGAAATCTCGAAATCACGCAATAAATTTCATTGGCTTTGTGGTGTATACAGAATGACAGGATGGAGAAACTTTAGCACTGCCCTTGAATTAGAGCAATGACTTGAATGCGAACAGTGCTAATATTAGAATACCGCTAAAATAAGTACACATGCAATACTTTGTACAGAAATCTATATGAAATACAGTAAAACCTGCTATAGCGGCCACCTCTATACAAGGATTACCTGTTTATAAAGGCCATTTTTTTCAAGTCCCTTTACTGCATACTTCAACTTAATTGAACTTGTGTATAAGGGTCACCTGCACATAAAGGTCAATATTTTCTGGTCCCTTGTGTGGCCCCTATATACAAGTTTCACTGTATAAACTTGGTTTCTGAACTGTGTCAAATCAGTAAGTCTATCATGGCTTGTAGTGCTGAAAGATTAAATTCTATCCCAGACAACATTTATTTTGGAATAATTTGTCAGCGTTTTGTAATGTTCAAGATCAGAAAATTATTTTCTACTTATACTTTTAAATGAACAGCAGTTAGAAAGAAAAAAATTCTATTGCCTGAAGAGATTTTTAACTTATCGTCAATATTTGATCATCAAATATTCAGTGGCCATTGCCTCTACTTTAGGCACAGCTGAGTAACTGTGTTAGATTCATTTGTGTACATCATTACTGATTCAGTGGAAAATGTCATTAGAGACCTCCCCATCTGCCACTCAAATGTGGTCTCTCATGACAGGTGGTCCCTTAAAAAGAGGTTTTATTCAAAGGTTTTTTAACCAAGTGGTTCTCAGGACATGATCTCACAAGACAGTTGGTCTCTCACAACAAGTTTCACTGTACTGGAAATCCACATTACATGTACACGTACATCAGCATGTGAAAATAATTGGAAATATTTTGTATCTTCTGTGAGAGAAGCCAAGGCTTTTCAAATGCTTCTATAACTGATTTCCCTCATATTGATAAAATAAATAATTGCAAGAAATTGAATGGGCATGCAGGCTGCCATCTGTTGTGTAAATCAAAGACACAATCAGATAGATCATATTGTTTTAATGGCAGATTCACTCAAAAAGCATTGTCATTTGAATCAGTCATCAACTGCAGGTAATCACATTTCATGTTCTGTTGTACAGCACTCTCTGTAGAATTAAACAGGTGAGATGGTTATGTAAACAAATGAAAAGAGAGGTGTGAGTCACCCCTTGTAGCAGACATTTGGTCAATAATATTGATCTGCAAGAGAGATGCGAGTCAGTATTGTTAATATGAAGAGGGATACAACAGACAATGTGTGTGTGTTAATCTTAGTGCCAAAGTCTTTGTGTATCTCAGCTGAACTCTACTGCAGCAGTACTGTATTATGACATGACTTGTGCTTCGTAAAGGATGGCTGTCGCCTCGGTGAAATGGCACCCAAGTAGAAAATGATGTGGGATCTATATAAAAATATCTACATCTAGATATGAAATATTGTATGGAAGTTGGTTATACTATTGCTTTGAGTTTAATAATCGTGATTAACGAGTTTTTAATTATAAGTTATTAGGTTTTCCGTTGGCAGAGATTTAAGATCCAGTTTCATTTAGATGTTGTATGTCATTTCTTTGTGTAGACCCAGGTGAGTATTGGATACTTGTAAGTTCAGACGAATTTACGTATCTGAAGATTAATATTTTTACATTTTGATTGCAAAAATAATATCGTGTTTATAAATAAATAAGTTCTGTTTATTCAGATTATATAATGGCATAACAAAGATATTGATTTCTTGATTTTTTTTTTTTTACATTTATGAAATGTGTTTCTGAAAAATCACTGTTCATAATTATATGCATTATGAAAGCTGGTATTAAAATCTTTCTGGATGTGTTAAAAATGGATGCAATATTAATCCAGTTAGAAACCACACTAAAAACAATACGTCTATAAATATAAACAATGTTATAAATTTTTAATCTACATAAATTTTGTCAATTAAGATGACTAACAAAATGACACAATTCAACAAAATCTATGTATTTCATTCTGTTTAGTATTCAAAATTTCTTGCACTTGTCCTTGGAATGACCAGTTGACCAATGAATGCCCTAAGCTTTACTTTTGTTTCCGATCATTACATGTATCCGTACAACTAAATCATGCAATATATACATGTACATGTACATTTTGTAGCTTGTGATATGTTAACATTGAATCAGACATACAAAATTAGGGGAAAAAAGTGTAATTGCAAAAATCTTCCCAAAAGCACTCATTATCTAAGCACATAACAAATTGGGTATTTCCTACATGGACATACATTGTACACTCAAGAATCAGTTCTCATAAATACATTTGTAGTTTGTGTCTATTGTACTTCCTACGTAATTTAACATATGTAGTGACCAATAAAAGTGGTACATATCACCACCTCGCAGCAAATGAGTGATAGATTTGTTTAAAATGCTGTTTTATGCCACACTCACCATTTGCTATAATTTAAGTTTCAATTAGGTTTGTAAGTGATGATAACAATTGCAGTGAAATATTACTGTGATAATATAGACTGGATACAAAGCATGCATTTATATGGTGGTTCCTGTGAGTAATATACATGAATATAGTGGTTCCAATAAATCATATATAGTGTTTCCAGTGACTAATATATAGTGGTTTCAGTGACTAATGTAAAAATACCTTACATTATTTTGTGGGTATAGTTCTTGTGTTTTGGGGGATTCATTCTGTGTGTGGGATCACCTGTTTACAGGTATGAAAGAGTGGTGAAACGTATCTTTATGTAACACTCCTGCCTTCAAGAACATACATGTATACTGGGCACTACCAGAATTTTGAAATTGATTAGTATATCAATACAGTGTACATTGATAACAGGTAGAGATATGGCACCACTTGTGTTTCAAATCTACCATTGTACTTGTGTGTCAGGAAGGCTGACCAGCTTACTAACAAAGAAGTGACTTCCTGTTAGATTTGGTGATGTCTTTTTGTGAATAAATCTCACTGTACTTTGTGACTTGAAAAAAGGTTGCTTTGTTAGTTTGTTTGAGTGGTGTTTTATGCTTCAGTCAACAATTTTTCTGTCATAGCTCATATTGTGGTGGCCAGTTTTTTTATGATTGAGAAGATAACTGGGGTACAATGTAGATAGGAAGAGACCAGTGGCTTCCTGCAGGTTTACTGGGAAACTATCTCAAGTTCCAGTGGGGCTCTAACCCTTGTTGACCAGAGGTGAGAGTCTTTATGGTTTAAAGTGTGATACTCAACCCACTTGGCCACGGGGACACCCCCTGATAAAGGTAGACTTGGTACCACCAGTCGGTGTGGTTTAAATTTAAAGTTGTAGGACTTGTGTGATACATATATATATTTGTATGTGAGTCAGCTGACTCTGGTATCGTACGACATCAGCCTGTACATGTGTAATTCAGACAAGTATAGAGACCACTGAACTGTGGCTACTGACCCCCACTTGGTGGCAAGTCTGTCCAGAGTGTATCTAGACAATATAAAGATATGGGAAAATCAGATGGTGAACTATTGTACCACTGAAGAGGGAGCAATGAACCTCTCTTAGCAATTGATTGTTGTATGTCTGGTAACATTAGCAATGATAAATCTTTACCGTTACAATCAATATCTATAATGAATATCAGTATTGTGGAGAAAGACTTTTGAATACACTATAATGGTGTCATTGTTATACAGTCAAACTTGCCTATGAAGGCCACTCAAGGAAACAGACAAAAACAGCCATTATAGACAGGTGGCCTGTCTAAAGAGGTTTATTCATCATTAAAAAAGTTAACAAAGATTAGGTTGAATGACCTATATATACATGTAGGCAGGTGCCCTTTATACAGAGGTGCCATATGGCCATCAATGCAATTCTCAGACTGTAGATGCAAAATCCAGTTTCACCACATCAGTAATTTCACCCAAGATTTTGTTTCATTTCTTAAATACAAAAAATAGTTAACTCATCAACCCCTGAAAAATGGACTCTTCTGTACATCAATTACTTTGACCAGTCCAAATGTGTCTATAGGAGAAAATGGGTTATCATTCAAAGAACATCAAACATCAAAAGAGCCTAACCCTTGTTGTGGTGTACAGTTTTTTTTTTTTTTTCAGTTTTATCACATATGTTCAGATGTTGAGTGTATCACACTCTATGACCCGTGGGTTGAAATTTGATCTCCCCGATCTAACACTGAGGCTCTTGTTTAGTTGGTGGGTGAAAATAGCCAACTGTTGTCTGTTCCTAGCTGAAACATTTACTACAGAAACCCTGTTTGGTGATTCGGTAAATGCAATTAAAATACTCCTACACACCCATGTTTAACAAGTTCTTACTTAAGTGTGGTCCAGCTGGGTACATCTCAAGTTTGCTATAAAGTTTAGTTTGAACATTTGTATTCTAGGCACTACTCAAAAATGGCACCATTCATATTTTAAAAGGTGATTGAGATTTGTAAGTTTGATGTGGTTTGTATTAATTTGAAAATTATTTCATGTTTTAATGTACAATGAAATCTCCTTAAATATGTCAAAAAAGGATGACCTACATGTAGTTGAAATTCCGGTTTAATCAAAGGTGAATGGCCAGCCCCGATTTTTATTAATAGATTAAAATGTTATTTGTCTTGAATTCTGGATATCTCAAAGTATATGTGCATGTAAGAGGGGTGGTTACGTGAATTTCATTATGAAAGAGTGGTGGTTCTGTGAATTTCGAGATGTCAGAGTGGTAGATCTTTGAATTTCGAGATGTAAGAGGAGTGGTTCTGTGAATTTCGAGATATAGGAGGGGTGGTACCATGAATTTCGAGATAACTGATTCCACAGTACACTGCACATACCAGTAGTTAGTTTCTAAGAGATCCTTTTATGTTGATGCATTTAAGAATATATACATAATATTTGCACAGTAAAATCTGTCTTAACAAAGGCCACATTTTATAAAAAAAGCACCTGACAGATTGGCCAATCTTAAAGCCTTTATATAACCTTGATTATGGCAATAAATCTGCATCAAAATACAGCATATGTACGTGTTGACAGGCCAGTCTTCCCATCTTCTATATTTTTGCTTTTCGGTCCTATTTGAATGCAATATTAGTTTTAAGATGTGAATTTGTGGGCATAAATTAAAGATAAAAATGCATTTAAGCCAAAGTATTTTCATATGAAGACCATGTAGTCGGAATTATCCATTATCGAAAGATCGTCTGGAAGTGTTCACGTCAACAAATTGCATTTTGCATTTCTGCATATTCATGGGACACCGATACAGATTCCCCATCAATCAATCATGCATACGGATGTTGCTTTTACCATAGAAGTGATGCGTATGATTCTGGTGCTCGTAATTTCCTAACAATGCACTAAAATCAAACTTTTTTTTATTTTAGAGGTAATAAATTACCAATTGTGAGATTTCCATGTCACTGGGATAATGTAGATTTCACAGCAAATATCAATTGTTTGTGAGGTGTTTTTTTTCCTGTAACACTGTTTGCTTGTGTATTTGATGGTTCAGTACAGTCGAACTTGCATTTATGGCCATCTCTGTGTAAAGGGCACTTGTCTATCAAAGCCATTCATACATTTGTGTATATAACATTTGATAACTTTTTTAATGATGAATACATGTAAACCTCTTTAAAAAGGACACCTGTCTATAACAGCCACTTTTACTTGTTGCCTTGAATGACCTTTACAGACAAATTTGACTTATAATGATTTGAGGTTTACAGAAATATATTTCTTCTATACCAGATGCAATATTTCTATAAATAACTATAACCAGAGTGTTACTGTGGAGACAAGTGTGCCCTTGTGATTGTTCTTGACTAGCTAATCTTGAACTGTCATTTCTGTGGGAAGATTTGACACCAATATGAATTATTATCATATCCAGAGCAATGATAGCTTTCAGAAAAAAAGAGTTCTTGTTCTTTTGGGGATCTGTGATGTAGAACCTGTGTTCTGTCAGTAAAACTAATCAGTATGCTCTGTAGGACACTTTGAATAAACATTTCTTGTAATGTATGATGGTGACAGTTTCTGACTCAGCATTTTAATTCATTTTCCTGACAGTACAACTTGATGTATAAGATCATGACATGATTAGAATATATATATATATATATATATTAAACTTACCACAGATTTTTTACTTTTTGGAGAAATGGGCTTGGACCTTTTAAATTGGGAATTAAAAAATCTCTTCACATTCATTGTTCTTTGACTACAATTGAGAAATTTCGACTGCAAATTGGGGAAAAAAGTTTTTGTTTTCTTTTTTTTTTTTTTGCAGTGGGAATGGGACCTTATTTTGGGGGTTGAAAATGTCAAAGGGGACCTCCATGGCCCTGTTCTTAGAGTATGAAACCATGAAATCCTTACTTCTAGTCAGTGTAGGTTGGAGCTTCAGCTGAAATCTATATCAATTTTGTGTCAAAGTTTGCCAGTTTACTTGCAGAAGGCTGATGATCTCATTTTAGGTACATTGTAACTGGAATCTCTCGTCCTCCATTTAAAACTGCCTACAACCATGTAACTGAAAGATTGTTTATTATGGCGTAAAAAACAGACCTTTCAAGGAAACAAACAAATAAACAAAACTAATTTTCAGTCTTCTTTAGTAAATAGAAACATTTCAAAATAGGCAACGGTAATAAATAATAAAACAACAAACAAACAAACAATAAAACAAACACAAAAAGATAAATAAATATAGATAAATAAAAGACAAGTCAGTCATGTTATCGTTTTTATAGCTATATATACATGTACAACGACTGTCAGATAAAATATGTACATTACACAGATACCCTGCTGTGATGTAATTGTCGTTTCACTTTCATTGACTGTGGTTTATAATGGTTGTTTTACAGTAATGTATATAAACACACTTAATCAATAAAGCACATGTAATTGTCGTTTAACTCTCATTGACTGTGGTTTATAATGGTTGTTTTACAGTAATGTATATAAACACACTAAAATCAATAAAGCATGATCTCAGATCTTGTTATTTTGATTAATTTAATGTTGCCGGGGATTACTGGTACACCAAACCCACAGAGATTGTTCTATGATCATATATTGATCATTAGAGAGTGTATAAAGAATAGAAAAATATTGATGTGTCAGTTACATATTTGAGTGTTGATATCGCTTGTTGATGTAACTGGAGACGGTAAACAGAATGATAAACAGAGGTCACATCAGGTTACCATCACGGCCATAGGTCATACACTGGCATACTTTAATGTCAAAAACACAAGAGACACACAGTGTAGTGAAGATGCTGAAGTCATGTTCTCTTTTCTGATTAAAGGTATTTACTTACTGAGATCTAGAATAAAGAAATGAGATTGTATAATGGTTTGTGTAATGCAATGAAGACAAAATCACGTTGTTAAAAATTAACTACCTAAAAATTAACTACCATAGTTTGTACCAGCAACCAATCGGGGATCTTGAAAACAGGTCTCAGTTTATCATGTAGCAAGTACCAGATCATCTTAGATCTAGACATTATTAAACAGATTGGCCTCATGAAGCAGTAAGAGTACATGTCTATGGCTGGGGCCATAAAAATATAAGATTTTAGGGTCTGATCAGGGTTAAGGGGCTTATACCATAAAGGAAATAAGATTCTTATCAAATTATGTCTAAAAAAATTACTCAAATTTAACTTGCTCTTAAAGCTAAATGGCTAACTAGGCCAACTTGAAAATGTGGATGATTATTTTGTCCAAATGCCTGGCAGTGGTCAGAGCATAATCATTTGTTAAGATTTTCTGAAAATGGCCAGTATCAACAGGTGCCCTTTATATAAAGGTGTCAAGACACATATAGTCAGCTAGTAATCGACACTCACTAGAACTTGAAAGTGATCTTAGGGAAAAGTTTGCTTGTTTACATTTGGTAGGATGGAGATTTTCCCAACTTTGTAATCCATCAAAACAAATGGTTAAGTGGTAGCTACATGTACACGTTGAGAGCCTCATTTTCTAACATTTTTCACTGTAAGAAGGATCATAATGATTTTCATTTTGATCCAGCCAACAAATAAACATCTGTATGTACATCCAGCATGATACACTGTATTAACAGAATGATATTGTTAGCGGAAAGGGTCACTCGGTGAACGTCAGAATATTCCTTGTCAGTAAAGAATACATTTATATATTTGTAAGTGCACTATTTTGTGTGTGATATTACTACTTATATCAGGGATATTACACTTTATCATATGGGGCTGAAATAAAGCCCTATTCCCAATGCAAATGCATTTTTTCCCCAATTTGTAAAATTTTGAAATTTCCCAAAAGAATTTTAAAAGTCTTGTGTTTTCACATACATGTATTTTTGTGTATTTCTAGATTTCCCAGTTGAAGTAAAATGTTTTTAAAATTCCCAATTCACAGTGCCCAGGTCCCATTCCCAAAAGAGTGTGGAAAATATCTGTGTATAAGAAGCGGTGACTTGTAGAAGAAAAGTATACCCTCAGTTGTCTATCACTGTATTAGGTGTTCATCAAGAGCCTCACACATTGATACTATACAACACATGCAAGGCAATATTGTCACTGCTAACATCTGGACCCCTGTGTAAAGAAAAGATTACTGTCAGAAAAATCAAAGATTATAGGCCAGTTTTGTCTCTGAACACTACTAAACCCCCTGTGTATCTTAAAACTTGATGTTGTCAAAATGATTGCAGGAGAATATCATCTGTGCTTGCTAAACTTTGCTATATTGAGGGAGTACTGTATGGAGGATTCTGTTGACCTTTTATATAAATGGAATTTTGTCTACCATGAAGACTGGCTTCTGTGAAATGTATTAGTCATACTTGTATAAACTCATGTTAATTCATCTAGTTGATGTAATAATGTTTGGATCTTCTGATGATGGTCAGCACCAACAGGTGCCCTTTATATAAAGGCATTATGAATTTATGTAACCCAGGTACGAGAGTAAAAACAAATGTTTTACAATTTCGTACAACTGCTTGTAGTGGTCTGTCTACAAATGTAGCAGTAGGGCATTCCAATCACAGGTGGAGATCTGGGTTTCAATTTTGGGTACCAGGTCATACCTAAGACTTTTAAAACAGGTAATGATTGTTCCTTTGCCATTTGCTCAGCATCACAAGTGAAAGATGTCTGGTGTTTTGGAGGTCCACTGTTGCATGTAAAAGAATCCTACTAGGCAAAATGGTAAACATTATAAAACTTTTTTTGAAAATACGTAATAAAAAAAAATTCTTCAGGTGATCAGGGTACATGTTTCTGTGTATACTAAAAGATCATTTTTATTTTGATGATGGTGCGGAATCAAAGGGTATTGCCACCAATGAAGTATTAGATGCACAAACATATTTACATGTCTTATCATGCGTTTTTTACATAACATCAGATAAAAACAGGCATGTTTTCTATGGGAGTCCCGCTGAGAACAAATGGGTTTTATAGGTGGGAAGGTGCATGTTGCATTTGGAACGTGGTGCTTAAGGTAGCAAGTGTTCTTTTTTTTTTTTTTTTTTTGTAGATGCTTTTTATCAGCATTTCTTCTGAGGTTCAGTGATCTTAAGCTAATTAAGTAAAGTAATTTTTCTTAGTAATTTGCATAGTAATAACTTTAAAAAACTTTCTTGTCTGTCTATATCTAGTTCCTTGGTGCTTCCATGAAAACGTATGTTTACTGTTAGTGTTATCAGTACTCTTCCATAAAATATGTGAGTAAAATATGAAACATTTACACAGGCTCACAAAAGTGTAACTCGTTCACCCCTAAAGACACATTTGGACTGGTCTAAGTCATTGATTTATGGCCGAGTCCATTGTTTTTTCAGGGGTTGATGAGTTTTAAAAAAACCAAAAACGGAATAACCTTGTTTTTGTAAAATCACTATTACATGTATTGTCTTACAAAGGTAGAGCTACCTGATACTCTAGAACAAGTACGAACATATTTCAAACATTTCTGTTGATTTTTTGCACCTCTTTTTATGTTGTGCTGAGATATAATACCTCTATACAGTAGATCTACATATTGTATCTGCACAATCAAACCAGAGGTTATCGTTGATAACGGGTCATGCATGATTTCCCTCTCTTCCAAGGTTACATTTGAAAGCCTCGGATTTCCTGCGAAACTTTCAGTCTTACAAATAAAACCATTGTTTTGTTTCCCAACATCAGTACACGTATTGTACAATCCCTGTCAACTTCGTTATCACAGAAGGGAAAAAAGAAACCCAGAACTACAATGTACAATGTACATGTATTGCTACAGTGTTACACTGATAATTTGTATACTCTGGTAGTGTATCTAATTGATTTCGAAGGAGAAGCACACCAAAAGTACATTGAAATTACTTTTTTGAATTATTCATAGAAGAATCAGGATTAAGAATTGGTCAACTGGTCAAGCAAGGGGTCAGTGACTGCAAGAAATTTAATATCACTATCAGTAAACATTCAGGATTGTACATGTATGTAATTAGATGTATTGCCATTAACACTCTCAATGCTTTGACATTTCAGCCTGAAATGTCCTTTGCAATACAAAATTTCCTTGTTTTTTGTTTTTTTTCATGTTGATCTTTTTTTTTACGGCATCAAGATATTGATTCATATCAAGTAGATTTTTTCCTTTCCTACAACAGTTTTGGATGCATGACAATTTCTTCATGGAAATTTGCCCTCAGTCAAACAGAATATGAAAGTAATCAATGCATGTATTTTGTTGACCAATTTGTAATGCGATCCAATTCCTCTCTTAAAGATTTTTGTATTCTCTATGTGTTTAAATCATTATGGATGAAGACCGGGATTTTATATTCTATTCATATTTGATGAATGCTGATCATCACCAGTTTATATGTGCATTATAGCTTTAACTTGCGTCTGAGCCACTCCTGATGGTATTAAGCATCGCAATTTTGTTATTTTAGGAAGTTCTCGTAGTATTAAAGAGTTTGAAATGGATCCAAATCATTAGTGATCAGAGAGCATGTTTTAGTGGTTGGGGAAAAATCTGTGTGATGGGTGTCATCATCACCATGTTGAACAGTATCATTTTAACTAGCAACATTAAGGCTACTTTTGAGAGATCAGCCAGGTTTATGTGATCCAATTTTCACTGACGTAATTGCTACAAATACATGTTTATATAATTGATGACCAAAGAAATTATGCAAAGCCATTGTGTGGTGGCAAGGAGTATTTTCATGGATAGAATTTCGAAATATTGATATCGGTAAATGGTGGTTAACATGGATACATGAAAAATAAATAATAGAAAACTGCTGGTCTTGATGATCATAATACAAAATGTGTGCAGCTATGGTGCTTGATCAACTGTGGATACTGTTAATGTGTAGAGCAGAGAAGAAAGCACAAATTGGAAAGCAAAACGGACTAAATAGGTAAGTAAAGCACAAAAAAAAAGATCATCAGACAAGAGTTTGTTCTGACTGAAGAAATCATGGTGCCAATAAAATGGTAGATTTTGTCACCAACTTTTAAAAAGAAAAAAATTTAAGAGTCAAATACTGAGTCATTTTCCTTTAAAGACATAGTATCTACGAAAATGGTTATTTTTTTTAGTCGGCAATTTTGCGGAAATATCGAAGATATGACTGAATAATGATCTTCCACGTCGACACTTTTTTTGTATAATTAGCGTAATTAACGGATAAATGCTGATTTGTTGTCGTCGTCTGTAAGAATCAAACTCATTAATTATGCACAGAAACAATCCCAGAAGCACACGCAATGACCTAGATCGTATCGATATCAATCAATGGATGCTGAGGTAAGCACGTGTTGATTTATTTACAATTCGATATTTATACATAATTGTATCGTTTACATTAACGGTTTTGCATGAAATTAACTTATTTTTATCATTTAATCCTGTTGTGGCTGAATCTGTCAATTTAACAGGTCGGCCACGATTTTTTTTTGCTTTGGACGCCATGCTTTTCACTATCAACAATGGAAATGCGCATGCGCAAATACAGGTCACGCTAAGGTTATATGAATATGGGCGGACTTGCAAACGAATTTTTGTCGTACTGACAAAAAATAAAAAAAACGTGGAAAGTTGTGAAATACAATAAAACTATACTTCTATGTGTTTTAATTCAACAATTTTTCGTCTTTTATCTCCAAATATTAACATATTTGACCCAAACAATTGAGATTGAAATATTTGAGGAAATCGTAGATACTATGTCTTTAAAGGAGCATTAGCTGTGTTTACCCAAAAAATTATTTCAACTTTTTCTACTTTTACTACTTGTACTTGATGTACAATAACAAATAAGAGTTATACACAGGCATAAACAAACTTATATTCCTACATATTTTGTGAAAATAAGGTAAGGTCCAGTGTGGTATTCATATATACATGTATATATATAGTAAGGCTGAGTGTTTCAATTACAAGAAAAAGTGCCAAACCTGGGTTTCTGAAGCAATTTTCACAAAACTCATGGGAATTAAGGATTTTTTATGCCAGTGTATATCTCTTTTTTTTTGTTATCAAATATCAATCTAAGAAGTAAGAAAAAAGGGAAATTCTTTTTTAAAAAAGACAGCCAATGTCCCTTTAAAAACGAAAAATGTATTCCTGTTAAGTTGATGAATTTGGTGATAACATGGTACCAGTACTTATTTCTGTAGTGTTTGAAATGTAAATTTATAGAAATAAATTGAAAAATCATGTTTTCCAAAAAATATACCTATACTTCTACAATAATAAAGTGACATATCTCCATTCTGTCAGATTCCAAATCAGTGCGTTCTATTTTCCAAAAATAGGGATGTACAGGTAGAACATGCTCTGATTCTATGCATTACTGTACAATGTAGCTCTTTATTTGTGTGTGTCAAGAAGTAGCCTATCACCCCTGTTGTGATTTAATTCAGACTCATTGTGTTTGTAAACATCATGTGCCAATATATCTTGGTAGACCCGTGCCAGTGTGTATACTAGTATAGGTGTACCAAGGTAAGGTGGCACATCTGGGTGGAGTCAAAAACCAAAATGATACTAAAAATAGGTTGTACAGGTGAAACATAATTGCCTGGCTTGCACAGACACCATGCATTACTGAATCTCTAATATACATGTACATGTAAATATTCAGTTTGGAGACCACAGAAGACATGATGATCTCACTTCTACAGATCACTATTAATATACTAACTATTCACGTAAAACTGATACAGATAATTCAGGAAATGAATAATGTATTCATGAAATAAATTTTTAATGACTTACATACATGTATATACATTTGTATAAGGGAAAACGATTGTGAACGATGTTTATATATATTTTATTGCGTGGGTCTTTTTTTTTTCTATCTTAACTAGGGATCGCTGTCCTAGTATGCTTTTTAATTCCAAAACACAGAATAATGGAGACATTGATGTATTTAGAAAATACATTACCTATAATCCATCCAAAGGATATCGTTTACTTATACATGTATGACATATGTCGATTGATACCTTAGTTTAGAACAGTAATAGCACCAAAAATATCAGCAACAGCAATTTTTGTTGCCAGATACAGTAAGAAAAATTGTAATTTTCATCACTGGCGAAGTCCAGCACAACATTTGCATCAGGTGACATAATGATGTTATGAATGGTTGGTGGTCCTTCATGTATGACTTGTACATTGTACAAACTGGTTTGCATTTTCAATTTCTGCTCAAAACTTTCTTGACCAATTTTCTTCTTTGATATATTGGTACAGTAAAACCTGCTATAGCGGCCACCTCTATATAAGGATTACCTGTCTATAAAGGCCAGTTTGAAAAGTCCCTTGACTGCATACTTCAACTAAATTGAACCTGTGTATAAGGGTCACCTGCACATAAAGGCCAATATTTTCTGGTCCCTTGGGTGCCCCCTATATACAGGTTTTACTGTATACATATTTTAAGATAACAAAAATTGTGAATTGTGTGACCCCTGGGTCTGACTAGTATATTCTGTAAGGGAGACGAGGGGACATACATTCTTCTCCGCCTCTTATTAATTAAACTCAGTATGTTTGAATACCTTTTGTGCTGCAAATATTGATTAATTCCTGTATGTCCACACACATTTTGGGATTATGGATTGTTCATCTGTTAACATTGGAAAACACATTGGTGTTCCCAATAATCAATGTTTGGAAATGTGTCAATTCTATTTTCTTGAGTTGCTTTTTTGTGATCACTTTTGAAGCAATGGTTTATATGCACTTCTCAACTCATTGAGCAATATTGGTTTTCAATGAATTCCCTAATTTTTTGCTTTTAACACTTTGTGTAATGTAAATTTCACATTGTGTTCTCTTTATTCCAGTTTGTTTTAGATATAGGAGTCTGCATTGCTTCTTTTTGTACATGTTATGCGTAATGATCGCATGTACATGTACATGTATATTCAAATTTACCAACTTCGGAGTAATGTTATTTACTCAGTGACAGGTGCTTGCTGCTCGTTTTATAAAGTATAATCTAAAATTCTCATTGAGTTCTACTTCAAATATTATTCAAAACACGTCAGTATCATAAAGCCAAAGTAACTCTTTGTACATTTTTTTCTAATTTATGTTTCTAACCAACCAAAGTGACCTTTTTTGTGCGGTGTTCTCTTTACCATAGATTTCTAATGGATCCCTTTCTAAAGACTAAAAAAAAATTTGTTTTAAATTAAACATAAATCGTTTTTGAAAAATGGCATATATATATATATATATAACCCGGAACCCTAAAAAGCTGTAACATCATATTTAGATTGTTAATGATAAATTTCAAAGGTTAAATCAGAACATGTGTGTGTAAGAGTTGACTCATGTATGCTTGATACATGTATCTATATCTGCACACATCTTATATCAAATCATTTTCAATATGCATTGTACATGTAAGTGTGTGCAAGTTTTACATGTCTATGTATGACATTACCCAAATGTTAATACAGGTACATGTGTACCAGGTAAAATATACTGGTATGTGTATTTTAAGGAGCTTGTTCATTGACTGCTGTGTGTGAGAACAAAATTTCAGTTGACCTCAACTACATTAAAACTATTACAGGATGGGTGGTTTTACATGAGAGTGGTTCCACTGTGTAATATTTTTTTTAAGATGCATCATTTGCTACATGATGTACATTGTACATACCAAAAGGAAATTCTTTTTTTTTAAAAATTAAATATTAAAAAAAAATCAAATATCAATTATAATCCGTAGATAACTTCAATTTTAGTAAATCCTTTAGGAACTACTTGTAAATAAAGATCACCTGGTCACAAAGACGTTTTTTTGTTTTTGTTTTTGCCGTCCCCAATAGTACCATTTGTGTACAAATCAACCTCTACATGTACGTGTATGTGAGGACCACCTCCCTATATAGACAGGTTTCCTTGTGTCCCTGAGGAGGTCATTGTATACAAGTTTCACTGTATACACATGTAGTGTTATGAAGAAAACTACCACATGTACCTGTACAGTAACACCTGCTATAGCGGCCACCTCTATATAAGGATCACCTGTTTATAAAGGCCAGTTTTTTCAAGTTCCTTGACTGCATACTTCAACTAAATTGAACCTGTGTATAAGGGTCACCTGCACATAGAGATAAAAAAATTCTTGTCCCTTGGGTGGCCCCTATATACAGGTTTCACTGTATATGGTTTTGTAAATTTTTCTTTATAGTTAAATATTTGACATTAAACATTGTTCCAGTAAAAAGTGAGATGTCTGGACAAGTTTGTTATTAAATGTTTTGACTGACTACAGCTTTTCATTAGAGATTTGGTCCTGGAAAGTTGATTGAGTGGAAGTAAAGCTTTGTCAGATAGGTGACTAAAAGCTACATGTAGGTATTGAGTACCATATTCTTATTTTTTACCAAAAAGAGAAGCTTCTAAGTTTGGTCTTGTAGAAGAGTTTGCAAATCACAAGCAGGTGTAATATATTCAATGTAAGCAAATCAGTCTTTAGTAAGTCTTTATTTGGGTCATTTAACTTATCAACTCCTACAATACAATGGACTCTTTTATAAATCAATGACTTAGACCAGTCCAAATGTGTCTTTAGGGGTAAACAGATTAATGACAGCTTGTCTTATTTCCAAATAATATTTAAGTGGAATTTTAAAAAAAGAAAACAAATCGAAAAAAGTTTTTTCAGTCACTCCTTAAAATTTATATGTTTATAAGACTCTAAGCTCAAGATTTAATTTGAAGTAGGTAATTAGGACATATAATTTTGCTGTCCCCAATAGTATCATTTGTGTACAAATCAACCACAACAGTAAACATTTATAGTTTCATACTAAACAAAACTAAGACTCTAAGCTCAAGATTTAATTTGAAGTAGGCCATTAGGACCTCAGAGTCAGCTGATGTATCTCAGATGTAGATTATTAAAATTTCAAATGTTAAAAGTGTTGATTTTATTTTAAGATCATTGCATGACTTGTAGAGTGACTGAATCATACCGCAGCACCTGTTTAGATAACTCTGGTATGATCTATATTCTACACTGCCCTTGTACATGTATCTTAGTATCACACATATGTGTATCACCGTATCACCTTTCAAATTATCCTCTGTGAAATCTCACAGCATCAGTTCATTGTTTCATTTAATATATATATATATATAACACATGATGCTCACAAATGTAAGGCCATCATTAAAAATAAACATTTGTTTTATCTGTCCTGATCAGTACTGGTAGTTTTAGAAGTGGGTCGGTCATTAGGCAAACTTTTTTTTTTTAATTTTCATTTTAATTTTTATATCTGAATTGAACATAATCTCAGATTTTTTATAAGAGAAAAATAAGCAGAAAAAATGCCTAAAGAAATTAGAGTCAGTTTTTAAACTGGAAAGCTTAGATTACATCAATCACATTTTTTATTTTTTTTTATTTTTGACCTAAATGTTTCAGATATATGTGCAATAAAAGTGCTTGTCCACATTAATAACTAAATCATATGTCTTTTGGATACACCTGTATTACCGTACATCACATGATGTGGCTTGATTACACTAACACAGGTGTGTCCATTTGTTCTGGTTACGCTGTACATGGTGTCTTGGGTACATATCTTATGTGCCATAGTTAAACTGTATTGTTTGCTCCTGTTTTAATTTTTGTAATTTTTGCCATTTTGGCCCCTAGATGAAAGGGTATATTTGAAATGAAAGGGTTATTCTCAAGCTAAATAATTGTAGCACAGACTTGTATGCAGTCCATGAGTCTTTGGTGATTTAGAGGGAATTTTCGTCGGAAGGTAAAAATCGATCAGGGGGCCAAAATTTTCCAGATAAACTTTTACATCATAGACACACACATACATTGTATTCACAGATAGGCACAAATGTACATGTGTCATCAATATTATCATCATCGTCATCTTCAACAGCTGTTGAAATCATCTGCACTCACATAGACATATTTCTGTACTATAGTTACTTTCAAGTTAAGGGTATAAAAGTCAAGCTTGTGTGTGTGTCACTGATGGCTGTCCTGGTGATTTTGATCAAAATTGGCTTTTTGATAAGTTGTGAACATGACGTAAAAACAGAATAACCAAGACATGTCTCATAACTTTGTCTTAAAATGGACTTGTTGAAGCAGGTAGAACTACATTTTTATATGTACAATGTACATGTAACTAAACTTATGAAGTGAAATGAACATACCAACCCAACCACTTGGAATATTCCATCCTTCAAACTGGACTGGTCTATTTTACTACAAGAGGGGATAAACTTGAAGTGAACAATATATAATAAGATACAATATACAACATAAAGTGACGCCTGGCTGTTAAGACCATCTGACTCAAAGTGGTCTGGTTGAGGTGGTCACTTTAACAAGTACGGGTCTAGATTTATTCAATAAGAACTTTTCAAGAGACTGAATTAAATTAAAATCTTAAAAACGTGAGCCAGGTCTCCTC
This sequence comes from Atrina japonica, assembly GCA_030159075.1. Taxonomy (NCBI): domain Eukaryota; kingdom Metazoa; phylum Mollusca; class Bivalvia; order Pterioida; family Pinnidae; genus Atrina; species Atrina japonica. Next base: position 1,550,135 of record BROG01000088.1, on the reverse strand, counting down.
AGCGAGGTGGTCTTTTGGCGAGGTGCCACTGCACATATTCCGTATATGACTTAACTTATCAAACCCCCTGAAAAACAATGGACTCTTCCATAAATCAATGACTTCAACCAGTCCAAATGTGTTTTTAGGGGTTAATAAGTTAAAGTTATGACATGAGCCACATAAATCCAACAAGTCAAAGAACAGAAGTAAGGGAGATAATCTTGTTTAAGCATTTAGTATGAATATAATGAAATACATAATGCAGGCTTTACCATCTTTATTTTCTCACCTTACACCTCAAGATACACTGCTTAGAAAACAATTAGGGGAAAGACACTGCCTAACTTCAGTCTACAAGAATGTCAAGTGTTATGTACTTTATGTATAGATTATCTCAACCAGCAGAATATAAATAAAATTCCTGTAGTGAAAAAAAAAAAATGTTCCCAAAGGTATGATAAAGTAAGGAATTGTAAATCCTTATGTAAATCTGTTTTGTTTCAGATGATCGGGGATTCTTAAGTACATAAACATATTTAGTGATTGTTACAAACAAATGCGTTATGCCATTTCATTTATTGAAGGAATTGATAACAGTCTAAATAATGCAACAGTGATATGTACACCCACAGGTGTGCACACACATACATGTACACAAATACACACAGACATGAATGCACACACATACACACACAGCATGTGCACACACACACACACACACATTTTTTTTGTTTTTATCAGTGAACAGGTACAATGTACATGTAATTAGCTATCATATTCTTGCTTACATAAACTATGAGGAAGATACATAACGAGTCACCAGGTCCAAGATAAAGGTCTAAATGGGAAGCAGACTCATTTATTACAGAAGTAGACATCTAGTTTTAGACTACTTCTGTATATGTATTACTATTGTTAATTTGTTAAAAGATTAAGTTAACCTAATTTAAATATCCTTGACTTTTAATTGACACTACAGTAAATCGAGCTTTAGGAACTACCTGTATATAACGACCACCTGGTCACAAAAAGATGTTGTTTTTTTTTTTTTTTTTTTTTTGCTGTCCCCAATAGTATCATTTGTGTACAAATCAACCACAACAGTAAACATTTATAGTTTCATACTAAACAAAACTAAGACTCTAAGCTCAAGATTTAATTTGAAGTAGGCAATTAGGACACCAGAGTCAGCTGATGTATCTCAGATGTAGATTATTCAAATTTCAAATGTTAAAAGTGTTGATTTTATTTTAAGATCATTGCACAACTTGTAGAGTGACTGCATCATACCGCAGCACCTGTTTAGATAACTCTGGTATGATCTATATTCTACACTGCCCTTGTATATAAAAATTTCAGATACCAAAGTATAAATCAATAGAATGTCCAGGACATAGATACAAATCTGGTAAAAATGGACAAACACGGACCTCTGGAAACCAAGAGGTGGGATCAGGTGCCATGTATCTTAGTATCACACATGTGTATCACTGTATCACCTTTCAAATTATCCTCTGTGAAATCTCTGCTAAATCTCACAGCATCAGTTCATTGTTTCATTTAATATATATATAACACATGATGCTCACAAATGTAAGGCCATCATTAAATATTTACATACCGACTGTAATTTCCTTCATTACAGTTATACAGAATGACTGTATTGTTGTATCAATAAAATCAGTGATCTAAGTGTTAACCCCTAGCTGGCGTAGGAATACCTGAATATCTTAAGAAACCCTTTCCATGACCATGTTACATGTGTCGGACAGGTATTCTCTGAACATATGAATGAATCAATAAAGAATAAAATAACACACATTCATTCCATATTTTTATTGAAAGCCATTCATTACCACAAAACAAACAAAAATCACTGAAAGAAATCGAAAACACAAGACTAGGCCTGCATCTGTAGCACACTGTACATGCCCATATCATAGGCCTATTGTGATAGATCTAGGTCATGTTATGAAAAAAAACACAGGCCACAGAAATGAAAATTTGCTTCGTAGTTACGTTGCTTGTAAGTTGAAAAGGGAGTCAGGTCTAGTGCAATTTTGTCCTGCATCTCTGATAAACAGCTTGCTTTTCCATCACCATATAGGCTATTCCTGTCAGAAACAATTCATCCCTCGCATCTCGTGAAATCGGGGGGGGGGGGGGGGGGCATAGCCTCAGATCAATCAGCCAACTTGTTCCTGGGTACATATTTAATCTGATATGGCACAACAGCAAATGGTTTCACTGCAACATATAAAATTACTTAGTAGTGCACTTCAGTATCTGCTTATCATATGTATGTATGGCCACTTGATTTCGTTGATAAAAGATGGAGTATTAAAATCAAAGTTTCAGTTTCCACTTTTTGGGGTCTCAATAATCTGATAAATATCATTTCTTCTCTGTTTTCGGATTGGAATTTGATTACGGATTTCATCTACATACTCCAGATTCACATCTGCATAACTTATGGTTTCTTCATGCTCAGCTTTTGAAACGACTTCTCCCCATGGGCTAACAATTGTACTATGACCCCAGGCAACATAGCTGGCAGATTCATCTCTAGCAGCAGACACTGTTGCAACATACAGTTCATTATCCAGAGCCCGTCCACGTTGCAAGAGCTCCCAATGGTCAGGACCTGTTGTCATATTGAATGCATCTGGTTATATTAACAGTTTACACTCCATGTTAGCATACATTTGAGCCATTTCTGCAAAACGCATATCATAGCATATTCCTATTCCAATCTTACAGAAAGGTGTTTCAAATACTGTCAGTGCGTTTCCCGGACTCAAGGTCTCGGACTCTTGGAATTTGATTTTACCAGGTACATCGATGTCAAAAAGATGCATTTTGCGATGTTTTGCTACAAGTGCCCCGTCCGGATTGTACACGCAACATGTATTGTATAGCTTTCCGCTGTCCTCCTCTGGTATAGAACCACCCACCAAGTATACCTTATTGTCCTGGGCTGTTTTGGATAAGATATCTGTAGATTGTCCCGGAATTTTTTCTGTATATTCTCGAAAATATGAGGTCCCATATGGGGAATTAAAACATTCCGGTAAAGCTACCAGTTTGGCACCATTTTGTGCAGCTTGTTGTACAAGTCTCGCTGCTCTGGACAAGTTGTCAGTCTTTGTAGCCGCTACAGCGAGTTGTACCATTGCAATTCTAAATGCAACCATGATTACATGTGCGTAACTGACGTCCTTGGTTAATACAAAAGTGGACTTCCTCTGTAGAAAGGGACATGCTTGTTAATCGAACTTTTATATATCACTTTATTTACTTTTCATAAAAAAAATAGTTTGCAATGTGTTATAAATTCCCTTGATGGGTATTTCAAAAATATTTTGTAAAAATGTTTTTACAATTGGTGTAAGTAACAGCAAGATATTTCGATTTTCTACAGCAAATTCTCTACCTAAAATGAATGATCATTACTATTATATAATTGCTTGTGTATGCCGATCCCGAATATTCAGGCGTGGTTACTAAAAGTAGTAGTTGGAGGCGGAGTCGGTTTCGAGAATCAGCGGATTCGAACAAATAATTGTCGATTTCTTCCCCAATACTTATTCAAAGAACACATTATTGTAGTATATCTTTATTGCGGTATTTTACATCATTCACAGCCGGTTACAAATTATGATTGTTAACGAAACAATATGAAAATAATTTTGTAAAATTTTCTACTGTGAATGATGTAGGACACGCTCCTTATTATGCTTTGAAAGTGCATAGCCTATGTGTTAGGTAAGGTCGAGAGTTCGGAGGAGTTCAAAATGAGCCAGGAAAAGTCTCTGATATAATTTGCGTCCAGTGAACAAATGTTGCGAGCATTAGTTTTTGTGGTATACCCGAATAAATGAAAAGATATATGATAATAATGTAATAAAACAGCCAACAGAAAAAAAAAATATGCCTTGAATATTCTCCAAGGGAAGATAACTCCATCAGCCTTAGTGTTTAAATATACTGTATATTTGTATATAGACTTATGTACTTGTCTACATGTATGTGGCCCCTATATGCAGGTCTCACTGCAGTATACATCGTACAGAGACGTGCAAAAAGTATTCATACACTATTATTTTAACTACATATTTCATATGAAACCACATTTTCCCCCAAAATTATTGTGAAGCCATTTCCTATCGCATTTCGATAAAATTTTCACCATTCAAAAAATAATTGAATACAAATTCATTATTTACCGGTATTCTGATTTTTAATTTTCTGAATCAGAAATTAAAAAATTTATTTATTTAAACAGAAAGTTTAAGTTTTTATTTATTTAAACGGAAAGTTTAAGTTTTTTTTTCTATGAAAACTGTCTTTATGTGTAAGTAAAATTGTGAAGTCTGATTTTTACTTTATTTAAATTGTCAAATCTTTCAAATAATACATTAGAAAATTACACTAAAAAAAGCAATTAAACTTGGAAATATTCTCTTTTAATGGTGAAAATTTATTGAAATGCAATAAGAAATTGCTTCATAATATGTTTCTTTTGAAAAAATTCTGGTTTTATATAAAATATATTGTAAAATCTAATAGAGTATAAATACTTTTTGCACGTCTGTACATATATACTTGTAAGTACCGTACAGGTGTAACAAGGTAAATTTTCACATGTTTACAAACACGACAAGTCTAAATTGAACAAAAACAGGGGTCCCAGGCTACTTGCCAACACAAAAATATTAGAGCTTATTAATGCATGTAATCGTACAAAGCAGTATATAAATTATCTACATAACCAAATTTTGGAAATTAGACCAAATTGTTTTGGTTTTTGACAGAACCTGAATGACTGCCAATGAACAACCTCAATAGACCTACCTACAAATGTATAGGCTTACATGTACATGGCTATTTCAAGGGGATAAAACTGTCACCAAGCACAAAATGATATTAAAGCTTATTTTACATGTATACAGTACATATACAATGTAGGTATATGACAAAATCATATTAATTGATATATCGACAAGTCGTAAGTACGTTTAGCCTGGGGCTGACATAATTACATGATGTTTTCGTACACATATAGTTATTTAGTGATATGTTCAAAATGTTTTATCTATTGACCAATACGATGTAGAAATTCTTGAGAACATTTTTATCAAGTTTTGTAATGTCTATAGAAATTATTTTGTCAGTAAAAAGATGTATGTTATAATTATACAGGAACTAAATAATATGTTTTGTAGAATTTATGTAATTTGATATGTTTTATAAAATGTCTGATTGTACTTTCGAATTTCAAAAAATTGTTATTATTCTACTTTTTTTTCGGGGAGTGGGTGGGATGGGTTAGTTCCATGAAGGATTTCATGAATGAATCATATATGATAATGATAAGATATATGATAATAATGTAAAGGAGTAAAGTAGTAATTTATTTAATAAAACAGCCAACAGCAAAAAAAAACCAAAAAAACAAAACAAAAAAACAAATGTGCCAAGATTTTTCTCCAAGGGAAGATAACTCCATCAGCCTTAGTGTTTGAATATATATTTGTATATAGACTTATGTACATGTCTACATGTACGTGTTATAGTAATGTGGTTCTGTAGTGGTAGAAAAGTATTATCAACACATGTACATTGTAAACTGGACATTATCTGTAGCAATCAGAAAAAAATAATTAAAAAATCATGTAGTACAATGCAAATTTGAGTTCTAGATGTAAGGTTGCTGGTTCAAGTCCAGTCACAGGATTCAAGTCTAACATGAAATCATTCTATATCAATCTGTCTAAACTTATTTTTTTAGTCACTCTTTTATGTGCTACATTGACACATGTTTGTGCTTTTATGCATTGTAGGTATATGAATTTCATCTCTGAAATATATGCATCATGACTATATATATATATATATATATATATATATATATATATATATATATATATTACGTGTATATTGATAGATACAGAATGCCATACAGGGAAGGAAGTATATGATTAAAGTCAGAGGTTATTTCTAATATTTTCTGTCAATCAGGTGTATGTTACACAGGCCTGATTTGACAGAATGATGTCTTACTGGTCATTATGAGAGGCCAGGCAAGGGGGTACTCCTCTAATAGCTGATTTGTTAAACTGCAGAATTAGTTTAGATAAATGTGATGCAGTACCCTTATATTATTTCCTGAAATTTGATTTCAGTAGGGAATATAGAAAAAAAAATTCAAGTATAATTAACTTGGATTTTACTGTTGAATGATGTAGGATGATTGGAGGCTATGGGTTGATAAATTACGTATTTATTCTCAAAAGAGAATTACTTAATTAGGAATATAGTCACGCTGTTCATGTTTTACTACAATTTATATGCTTCATAAACTACGAGAAGAGCCAGGTTGAAATTCATATTTCTCATGTACACAACTTCTAAGAGAATTTTTTTTTTTTGATGTATGATACTTGTACCAACTTTCTTTTTCTTCTCTTTTTTAAATGTGATTTTTTTTTTCTTTCTTTCTTTTTTTTTCTTTTTGCATTTTACTTTTTTTTTGTTCCAAAAATACAATGTAACAGGGTCCTTTCCAAGCACGAAATTTACCAAAATTTAGATGGAACTGGATATATCTAGACACTAAACATTTGTTTAAATGATATAAAATGAATTAAGAATGTAATTGTACCATTTTTTTTATCATTATTTTCATTTTTCGAGAATTAAACCTGATAGTTCACTGTGAATGAACCATTTATTGGTGTGATAAGGACATCTGGATGTGGATTATGTCTTCAAGTAAAAAGTCTTAGTAAAAGAAAAAAGCAATTTAGCAAAACATGATAATGTCTGCTGTGTCTGTATGCAATACAGTATAGAAATTGAATTGGTTTCCTCGCTTGAACAGAAATTGCAAATGCAATAAAATGTATCTGAGCATAGTAGAAATGACTGTCATTTATCTGAATGTGTGAAAAAGGTATTTTGTCCATTTATCTGAGCGGAAAATTAACATTATCTTTGCGTGAAACAAACGTGATATGCATTTGTCAGAGAATGAAACTGACGTGTGTCTTTTGAGTCAGTGTCTCAGAAACTATGTAAACAAGACTGCTGTTTTATAGTTTTATACTTTCAAAAATGAGACATGATCAGTCAGGTCAATGTTTTTAAACATTTCATCATATGTTAGTGTGTATAATGTGAAGCAGTTGGCAGAATATCCTTATTTATTTTACCTGCATATCTTGCAGTGCTGTTGGCAGGGTGTGCTACATATAACCTATTTCAGCTTTGTAATATGCAGTGCTATTGGCAGGTTGTGCTGTATATGACATGATGCTGTTGGCATTATCACCTGTATATGACATGATGCTGTTGGCAATGTCACCAGTATATGACATGATGCTGTTGGCAATGTCACCAATGTATGACATGATGCTGTTGGCAATGTCACCAGTGTATGACATGATACTGTTGGCAATGTCACCTGTATATGACATGATGCTATTGGCAATGTCACATGTATATGACATGATGCTGTAGGCAATGTCACCTGTATATGGCAGGATGCTGTTTGCAATGTCACCTGTATATGACATTATGCTGTTGGCAATGTCACCTGTATATGACAGGATGCTGTTTGCAATGTCACCAGTATATGACATGATGCTGTTGGCAATGTCACCTGTATATGGCAGGATGCTGTTGGTAATGTCACCAGTATATGACATGATGCTGTTGGCAATGTCACCTGTATATGGCAGGATGCTGTTGGCGATGTCACCAGTATATGACATGATGCTGTTGGCAATGTCACCTGTATATGGCAGGATGCTGTTGGCAATGTCACCTGTATATGACATGATGCTGTTGGCAATGTCACCTGTATATGACATTGTGCTGTTGGCAATGCCACCTGTATATGACAGGATGCTGTTGGCAATGTCACCAGTATATGACATGATGCTGTTGGCAATGTCACCTGTATATGGCAGGATGCTGTTGGCAATGTCACCTGTATATGACATGCTGTTGTCAATGTCACCTCTATATGGCAGGATGTTGTTGGCAAAGTGCCCTTGTTCATTTCACCTGTATTTAATATTCTGTCAGCAGTGTGTGTATACTTCATTAATAAATGATATCTACTAGTTTTACATTCCATGTATCATTTTTACATAACACATGTGGATAAAATTCTGTGATGCAAACTAAAAACAGAATCGGGATATGTAAAGGTCATTCTGGAGAAATGGTAGAATTTTTTTTTTAAATGATAAACTGTAAACAAAAACAAAGCAAAGTATTTTGTCCAGCTGTTCTGTTGGATCAATACAGTTTTCATGTAGTGTAAGGTGTGCTCCAGATAACATGAAATGTACATAGAGCAATACCTTGCACTTTAGAGAAACCTGTTGTATGGTACACGTAGTGTCTGTTTCTATTTTTTCTTCTTTCTTTTTTTTTTTTTTGTCTGATATGATATCGATTTTATAAAGTTTTATCATGGAAGGTTTTGCTGTCATACTTCAGTTATAACCTCTTGACAATGATTGTAATCCATTGCATGTGTTTTAAGAGATCAGATTTCGTCCACAGGAAGCCTTTTATCAACTGCTAAATCCTGTCTTTGTTGGGTGGGTTCTTGAAGAAGGAAGATCACATGTGAGCTTCTTAACATAGAAGCAGGTCAGACATAAGCAGCCAGTCGTCATGTTTCTATAATGCCTGGTGTGGTATAGGAAACTTATATTAAGGGGTCTCTCTGTCAGTCACAACATGTACATTAGCATGTGCATTTGTACAACTTATGAAAAAATGGTTATATTAATGGGTGGGTGGGTGGATGTCATTTAAAGAAGAACTACAATTGGATCTTCTATAATTTAGGATTTCATGTGATTTATTATTTTTAATTTGATAAAGTTTTTTGTTTCATTTCACTCTGATTTCTATGTCATTTTATACAAAACAATAAAACAATTTTGGAAAAACATTTTATTACATGATGTTAATGACCCCGTTAAAGCACCTCGGCAGGAACATGTGGTTTTGTATTAAGCACTGTTATTCATCTGTGGTAAACAGTTATAGTGCTGTGTGCCTTGTAGAAATGAACGTGCAGGAAAGTAAACCAAAAACCATCATTGTTATTTTACTTATAAGCAAGAAACCAAAGGAAAAAAAGGTACCATCATTTATTTCATTTTAATTTTGTACTTACACCCCTTAGAAAGCCTCTAGTTGAGTGATTTGTCCTGCGGCATCCCCAAAATACTAATACGAAAACATGTAATGAGTTTTTATTTCATTAGTGAAAGTTAAGTGGGTCGCTGTGTTGATATTGAGTAGTAAACCTTGGAGGTTTCTTTTGTTTATTCCAAGGAATCTGTTAACTTGCAGTTCTGCTACTGCACGGTAATTTTGAATTTTTTTCTTTATCATAGAACATTTGTTTTTATTATACATTATTTTTACACAAATTACATTGTGATAGCTTTATTTGTTGTTAAATTACTTTTGTGTCTTAAGTGATTATTTTACTAATACAAAATTTCCTCCCTTCATGGAGCCTCGTAGTAATCAGTATCAGAATGTAAACAGAGGTGTAACCCATTTGGAGCCCCAAATCATCATTTCTGCTTTATGATGTACAGAAAATGAGTGTTTGTGAGAATTAATGGTTTCCTGTGCCTGCCCTATTACTGAGCACCATGCCACTAAATTGAACGTAACTATGGAGAATTGTGATTATGTGGTGGGAGTCTTTCATTGTTTTTTATCGTTTTCGTGATCTTGTCAAAAGCGTTACAAGATATGAATGAAGTGCCTTGTAATACTTGGACTGTATCATTGATGTAGTAAGGATAAGACATGCACATCCAACAGTAAGTCAGTGCTTGTGAGTTGTGACAATACCTATATAACAACATTAATGTCTTCTTGTTATATATTACAGTATGTTCTATGTCAGCTTCTTAGATTTAATATGTTTGTATATATATATACATGTAGGCTATGCATAAGGTGTGTGCTTATATATATATAATAAATATATATATATATGCAAATATTATTATATTTAATACAGCACTTTTTAGACTTAATACCAATCCATCTGACCCAGTATAAAGGCTGATTCATTTATTATATGTACACATGGCATGTTGGATAATAATGGGAATCCTGACCGACAGGAGAAATATGTCGTTCATTTCATTAGAGTTAAATATTTATTAAATACTGCTATCAACATCCCTACTGCACATTGAAACAAGCTAAAAGCCCTAGTACATGTACATGTATACATGTACATGGTCCCACCCAGATTCTAATATTTTAACTGTGTGACACTCCCAAATGGAAAAGCAATTAAACTCCTTGAGAACCAAAGATATGATGTGTAACACTGCCTATGGTGAGCATGAGTAGGGGCTTTGTATTGGTCAAACTCCTGTTGTCAAGCTGAGGTAGGCTGTACATGTAGACCTACATGTGTATATGATGTTATTTTATATACATGTACTGACTGTGATAAAAAATGCCAGTTTTGTGTAAGGCTACATACATGTAACATGAAGGAGTTGGTATCAGTACTGTACAACAGTCCAGTGAGATAGCTTGTAAAAGAAGATTTTGTTTGTATTATCTAGACACTAGAGTAACACTGTGATCAGTTGATCAGATACATGTATATTTCACATGTGCTGTCTGACTCTGTGTGTATATGTAGGAAGTGCATATCAAATACTTTGTATTCTGTCTTATGTTGTTATAATCTTCTTACATACATGAGGTATGACAGGATGTTTGCAGTGAGTCCTTGTTTGTCTAACTTTAAGGGACAGATTCTTGTCTGTAAGTACAGATGGAGTCAGGTCTGAGTAGGGACAGAATTTGGTTAGAATAGGAATAGAGCCTGGTCAGAGTATGGGCAGAGGCTGGTTTGAGTAGGTCCAGAGCCTAGTCTAAGTATGGCCAAGGCCTAGTCTGAGTATGGACAAAGACTGATCTGAGTAGATACAGAATCCGATCTGAGTAGGGGCAGTTCCTGGTCTGAGAAGGGCCAGAGCCTGATCTAAGTATGGCCAAGGCCTAGTCTGAGTATGGACAAAGACTGATCTGAGTAGATACAGAATCTTGTCTGAGTAGGGGCAGTTCCTGGTCTGAGTAGGGCCAGAGCCTGATCTAAGTATGGCCAAGGCCAAGTCTGAGTATGGACAAAGACTGATCTGAGTAGATACAGAATCTTGTCTGAGTAGGGGCAGTTCCTGGTCTGAGTAGGGCCAGAGTCTAGTCTACCAGTAAGTAGGGCCAAGGCCTGGTCTGAGTATGAACAGAATCAGGTCTTAGTGTGGACTGAATCTGGTCTGAGTAGGGACTGAATCTGGTCCGAGTGACAAAAGTTGTCACCATCCTTTGACAAATAATTGATTGAGCTTGACTTGTTTTCAAATTGAATTCTGTTTCATTGTTGATTTATGATTGTCAAAAATTCATCATTTACATGTATGTGTATTTTGAGATTTCAGTTACCATATTCGACCCATTAAACGCCCCTCCCCATTTTTACTTATGATGGAGAATCTTTTCTAGCTGAATGACAAGGAGATGTGGACCTGAAAAAACCATAAGTAACAGTTTATCTGTAGCTCCCCCCCCCCCTTCTCAGCAGCAGAATTATGTTCATAGGCATCCTCGATAATAACTACAACAACTTTACAACTGTTCCTTGTAAAAAAAAGTAACTGTTTTACGTCAGTTTGACTATTAATTGGTCCCATTAAATGCCCACCCCTTTTTTCCTAATTTTTGTAGTGCCCTGTGCGCTTAATGAGTTGAATACGGTAAACTGTTACTTACATTGTACGTTATTCTGGTCCACATCTCCTCGTCAAATGGCTAGAAAAGGTACTAGATGGTCTGTAATATGGGTGTGTAAATCTGAACTGTAAGGAGAAGGGGCACTTATAGAGACATAGGTGCTTATTGGGTTGAATATGGTAATGATTTTCTTCCCCGTTTTCATCTTTTTGACTGTCAGTTACCTTTGCATTATTCAATGTCTGACTTTAATTTTCCTAGGCAATATTCTGTTGATTGATAATGTATTTGGCACACTCCAGCTCTTTTTATTTTGTTCATTGATGTGTTCTACATATTATTTCCATATGTGTTCAAACTCGGCAACGAAATTGAAAAAAAAAAGTAAATAAAGAGAATCTTGTTGATTCTAAAATTAGAAAACATCGTATTTGAATGTCTCACAGGCTTGAAGGTGTTTTGTAAATGTGTAGATTATTTCTTTAATTTACTTTTAATTATTCGTGTTTGTATTTGTATAATTTTACAAAAGTATCGAGCTGGCCTGGCTCAGTCGGTAGCGCGCTCGACTCTGGATCTTGAGGTTGTGAGTTCGAGTCCCGCCGGCGACAGGTTGGTTTCCTGTCTTTCGGATGAGACAGTAAAAACTGGAGGTCCCATGTCACAGTACGTGTCGGCACGTTAAAGAACCCTCACTGCTCAATGGTCGTAAGTGCCGAGCATAGGCCAAAATTTGAAGCCCTTCACCAGCATTTGGTGACGTCTCCATATGAGTGAAATATTCTTGAGTGGAACGTTAAACAACAATAAACAAACAAACAAACAAACAAACAAAAGTATCAGTTTTTATATTAAAATGACTGTTGCAATGTCTACATCACCTGCCACAAAAGTAATTAATAAACCTGGCATATTTCCCTTAATTAAGCCAATAATATATGAAAAATTTATACAGTAAAACCTAATTTATATACCACCTGTGTATAAAGACCACCTGGTCACAAAGACTATTTTATGTTGTCCCTAATAGTACCTTTTGTGTACAAATCAACCTCTATATAAAGACCCCCTTCCTATAAAGACTGGTTTTCTCGTGTCCCTAAGCAGGTCTTTGTATATACTGTATAAATAATTGATCATTAAAAGTGCACCTGTATTTATATTCAGTGGAGTAATTTTCTGAACAAAGTGCAATTAAAACTTGAACTTTATAATGTAATTATTGTACATGTAAAGAAATGCATTTATGGGAATAAGTCATCAGACGCTAGGAATTTCATTTTTTGTTTGTTTTACGACATTTCATATAACTCTTATCAAGTTTTCATTGAAATGATGGTGGCCCATTCAGTTATTGGTGGAGTTGAAAATCTGCATGTTTAATACAGTGTACCCCTAAAGGACCACACCTCTGAGACATGTCACTTTGCAAACTTTCAGGATCATATCTGAGTCCTGTTTTTACCTAAGGTGAAAAGATGTGCTTTATAGCATGATTCGCTATCCACTCAGGCGTGGAGGCCTGAAGGACTATTAGATTTAGACGAGTAGTTGATGAGGAAGATGAAATACAGCATTACATAGCATCAGTTTATTATCAGTATTGGAGTGTTCTTCTTTGTATAACTCTGTTTTTCTCTTGCGAATAAACAGATTTCACTGCGCTAGAGTACACAGATGTTTTCTGTATACGTTTTTATATTATTATAAATAATATGCATTTGTACCTGAAGTATCGAGTTCCCACACCATAAATACCGTAATCTACAGTACATGCCTTCTAATTAGATAAAGCACAAGGTTCTGGTGGATGCTGTACAATAGCCCATGGATGAGTGAATCCTAATACACATATGGAATTTGATAATATGTATAAAATGATTAGTTAATTATGCTGACAGATAAAACCCCGGTCAAAGGTCATCAATACACAATGTTAATCTGTGTGACCCGCAGGTGTATCTAGGAATAAATTTGTCAGTGCAGCTACGCTGTGACATATTCATGCACAGAATGTATGTAAATAAATAAAAGGTATGGATACTAGTTTGTGGTTGACCCAGGATGAAGTAATATTTCTACAACAAGAATATTTGAGGAGTATAGCTACATTATGGCTTGTGCTTTTAAAGTGTTTGAACTGTGGATGTACATGTAAATTACCAAAACAGTAGGGCAGGGATAATCCATGAGTCTGTGGCAAGTAGAAAGGTATGTAAAACAGGTACAGGTGTAGGGGGTCAGGTGTGGGTATTTATATCAGTCATACATGTATTTCTCTCAATACAGAGTTTTTTTTTCTCAAGTTGGACTTGAGTTACTACATCAAAATGAAGCTGGGTTGAGTATCATACTATGTACATGTATACAGGACTGGACAAATACTATTTTCAACCTGCCCTGACCAGTTTTCAACTTGCCCTGACCAATTTTTAACTTGCCCTGATCATCATTTCACTGAGCACTTGAGGTAGTAATAAGACTAGACCAATATTTAAAACATTGTTCATTTTGTTTTAGCTTGCCGACAGGCTACCTGTTAATATTTTTCAATATATATTGAAAAATAATTAACTATCACAGAAAGACGGTCAGTCATTGATGGCAGTACATTTCTTGAGCACCTTACTCAGTTAGCAAGTTGTCTAAGGCTCAAATCTAAGTCAGGTCAGAGATTTGATATACCCTGATTCAAATAATTTGACGAGGTGGAGTAACATTTGAATTATGATACAGATGATTCTACTCACTTTTCAGTCATGACAAGTTGCACGGGAAAAACGTTTCATTCCTCACTGGATACTTTCTTATGTAATGGTGACACATAGGAAAGAATACTCATGCCAGAGTATTTTTAATTTCATACTTTATTACCTAAAAACAGACATACATGTAATGCCTCTAAGATGGATTAATGTTCATGTCAACCCAAAACAAGGGCAAAAATTGTATAATGATTATGATGATGTACACCCCTTGAAATGACAGTATAATGTATTTGGTCCTATTAAGCACGTACATGTACTCTGTCTGTGTGTATTTTATTCATACTTGTTTGATTGGTATAAATTGTTATTTATTATCTAATCAAAATTACATGTATTATCAGATGATTTAATGATTTGTCAACTAAATCAACTCAGTAACATAGATAATATTTCTTCCTGAAAAAAAACTTGAAGCACCAGTGTGTGTCATGCATTCATATACATGTATGAGAGAGAGAGAGAGAGAGAGAGTTTGATAGATTGTGAGAGTTGTGAACTCCTGTCTGCTTGCCACAGTCCTTGCAGAGAGACAAAATTAAGTTTGACACCCATCTAATTTGGAGTAAGGCTTTCTTAGTCATGCATATTTACAATTGTATATACATTGAAAATGTAAACTTACACACAGCATTAAATATGTGATATCTAGAAACTAATTTCAGATTTTTACATTGATTATTACAATAAACTGTACGATGCCGAGAGAGATGAGCTTTTAACTCGGTCTTATTAATGTGCAAGTGTTAGCGGCAGTCTGCGTGCTACAAAAATGTCTGTGCTGTGAACTATGAATGCACAAATTACTCATGCTTCTAGCACCGTTGATTATACATGTTGTTTATCCAACACTTGCAGTAACAGCAGGTCTTACTAATTCAATATGTGTGTATCATTCCCTAGCGCATTAAAAATTAAACAGAATTTTACATTGGATATGCCATACAACTGCAATGAGAGATATGTTGGATAGATCTAGAATATGAGCATCGTCACGATATCTAAATATGCAAGTAATAACTGCGTTTTTTTATTCGTTTAATTTCAAATTAGAATTTTTAGCATATTTACATGCTGACGTTTATGTTGTCAATGAAGCTTTTAATTGCTTGCCCAGCATTTACTACAAGAAATATTGTGTCTAAGTAAAGGAAACAATAAATTGTCAATTGAAAAGATAGCTACATGTACCAAGATATCGGTGTTTGGTTACTTACTGAAAAACAGAAGTGCCCAGACTCCTTCTCATTTGGAAAAAATTCCTGTAGATGAAAATATACACAATGTAGATGTACGTATTCATCAAAATATTAGTTTTTAGGAAAATAACACTTATTTTGCATGGGGAAAGAGTCTTTAAATGGCTGTAAATTTCATCTTGAAAAATCTATTACTGTAATAACACTATATTCATGTTTACCTGCTAAGTACTTTTCTTGATGTTAAACTTGTAATTCAGAATTCTGAAACAGAAAGGTATAGTTAAAGAATCATGGTACTGGTTTTGGATTTCGCTTGTCACAAGTGTTGCAATGTTTAAGATCATTCAGTTTCACCGACACTGATACATGTACAAAGCACAGGTAAAAATGTAGGGCACTTCACCTTTACCCAGTAACATCTCTGTAAAAGTAAAAAATTAAATAAATAGCCAAAAATTTTCCAGACAATAAAAGACAGTAAAACAAGGAAATCATTTCTCTGTATTTATCTTTTCTACATTGTATATATAAAATTTGGATTTTATGCACAAAATGCTTTTTAACTCATTCATCCTTAGAAACACATTTGGACTGGTCTATGTGATTGATTTACAGAAGGTACATGTATTTACGCTCATCATATATATGTAACGAGATATATGACATGTATGGCTTTGTATGTTGGTTTGTCTGACAGTTTTTGCTTGTTAGGGCAATAAATCAACATTTCTTAACCTAGGATACCATATATGTATATATATATATGAGTAGTACATCTGTACATTTGAACATACATTGTACATGTATCACACCTTAAGATTGAATGTTGTGTAAGAAAAACAACCCCCTCTGCTCCTTATATCCAAAGTTAAAAAATGTATGCACTTTGGTTATTTTTCTTGTCCTGGCCCATACAGTGACTATTCCTTGACCCATTTATCCCCTAAAGACACGTTTGGACTGGTCCAAGTCATTGATTTACAGAAAAGTCCATTGTTATTCAGGGCTTGATGAGTTAATGTATACACACCATATCTGGTACATGTACATGTATGTATACACCATGATGGAACTTGGTATAGTAAAATCCATATAACCTGGTGGTGTGGAGTCTTGTGAACTCTTTCTTGACCTGGAAGAATTAAAATTTAGGTAATAAAGCATGACATTAAAATTACACTGACTAGAGGGATAGTTCTAACTTCCTACTTGTCACCATAAATATGAGTTTCCAATGAGTAATACGTTTTTTTCCGTGCAGCTCGTCATAACCAAAAAATGAGTAGAATCATCCATATGATAATCAAAAGGTTACTCTGCCCTGCCATCTTATGTGAATCATACAATACTGCATACTTTAATCACATCCCTCCATCACTTATTTCTAGAGTTATGCCCCTTTAATAATTTGTTTTGGTATGGACCATAATTTGGCCATCTGAATTCCCTTAACCTTGACTCATCTTACATAGAATTACATGTACATCTTAAGCTATGCCTTTGTTGATATGAAAAAAATATTTATCTTGCCATAATATTGTTATCCCAGTGACAAAAATGAAGGCAGACATACATGTATGGTGTACAGTGAAACTTGTTTATAAATTATCACCTTAGGGACACAAGAAAACCAATCTTTAAAGAGAGGTGGTCTATATATAGAGGTTGATTTGTACACAAATGGTACTATTGGGGATAGCAAAAAATGGTCTTTGTGAGCAGGTGGTCTTTATACACAGGTGGTCGCTAAAGCGGAATTTACTGTATCTATAAAAAGCTCTCATTGTACATGTACATGAATTTTGGTTTTGCAACTCTTGTAGAATTTTTTTTTTTCTGTCATTGACAGCAATTTGTAAATGCATGCATCTGCCTATTAAATCACGTATCAGAATTAGAATAGTTTGACATAATTCCCAAGTTTTTACAGGGTTTGAGCATCTGATTTAGTTTTGCTATCTCATAAAACTCTCAAGTTATTTAAATGGAGGATTTCTACTCAGTAGGGATAACTGCTAAGCCAGCAGTTTGTTATTTAAAGCAATAGGAGCTGTCAGCGAGGGCAATTTTTTTTTTTAAATTGTTTAATAAACATTCAACATTACCTACATGTACATCTATCATGATTTAAACCTGTAAACAGAGTTTTTCAGACCTACATGTAAAATGAATACTGTGTATAGCAACACAGTATTTTTCTGACATAACCGTAATATACAGGTGACCTCTAGGTCAAATACTCAGATGACCTCTACAAATGTATGCATATTCAAATATTTGTTGAAGCTGAAAAAATGTCAGAAAATACACTTATTTTTAATCACATATATAATAATTCTTTTTCGCATTGTTATGAAATAAATACAAGTACTTGCATCCCATTTCGTCTTCAAATCGTAATTCCAAAATATAATGGCAGATTCAAACTACATTGTAACAGTCACTACGGATTAGGTTTGGCAAGTTTATTCCAATAAAATGCTTGCATTTGTTCTTTTAACCACCAGGAGATGTATATTTCTCCCACTTTGGACAGACTTATAGATCTACCATTTTGCCGAGCCAGAGTTTCTCTGTCCACATCCCAGGGTGTAGACAAGGTATACACCCTATACATTGTACATGTATATAAACATATCAACAATACAGTGAAACTTGTATATAATGACCTCCTTAAGGATACAAGAAAAGCGATCTTTATAGGGAGGTGGTCTTTATATAGAGGTTGATTTGTACACCAAAGGTACTACTGGAGACAGCAAAAAATTATCTTTGTGACCAGGTGGTCTTTATACACAGGTGGTCACTAAAGCAGGTTTTACTGTATACTATTATAATGTAGGACTTCTATGTGATGATAATACGATGTATTAAAGTTGCGCCAGGTTTTATTTACATGCAATACGTGTTTGAATCATGGGAGAAAAATGATTAAACATGGGTTTGTTGAGTGGAAAGGGAAATCTCAACCCTCGTTCTAGTTGTGTGGACTTTTCCTATATGTACATTACATGTATGTGAATATTTCATGATATATGGTAAGTTGATATATACACGTACAGGTACATATAGATATATACACGTACAGGTACATACAGGTGTATAGTCAGGTATTTATGTCTACAGAATGACTCAGACAGGTATACCACAACTATCCCACCGTTAATGTCAGACTGGTCCATCAACTGGTGTCAAATTTATTTCTTTTCAAAATAAGTGGTATGTCACAACATACGTGTACATTGTAACTTACATGTACTAGTTGTACAAAAATATTCAGGTGTGAAGAATAACGTGTAATCAAGGTGATTAAAACGTACAGCTGTGGCTGGGTTAATTTGTATGTTGTCCATGTTGCTGGACATATAAATGATCTTCCTGAACTTTTTCACTGTACAGTGGAACCTGTCCTAAGAGACCACCTACCGTAATCTGCCACTGAAATGTGGTGTCTCAAGATGATCTCTCCAAAGAGGTTTTCATTAAAGGATTATTTAACTGAGTGGTTCTTAGAATGTGGTCCAGGTCTCACAAGACAGGTGGTCTCTCACAAGATTTGTCTTTCAAGACAGTTTTCACTGATTCTTATCAGATTTTTGTATATGTAGTTCTGTATTGTTTCATTAAAGTTCAAGATTGACAGAAATCTACAGGAATTAGGGGTTTCATGGTTCACACAAACCTTGAAAAGTGCTTAAATATAGAGTTAGTCCTTGAAAAGTGCTTAAATATAGAGTTAATCCTTGAAAAGTGTTTAAAAACAATAATATCTTTGAAAAATGCTTGAATTCTACATGTATGATAAGTGATTGATTTTTTTGTTGGAGTGCTTGAATAATATGATAAGTGCTTAATTTTTTGTTGGAGTGCTTGAAATCTTGTTTTGTATGTGTTTCTACATCACTGAAAAAGATAACTGTGGTATTTGGAGGATTGACATTGAACTGTGAAAGGACCTTGCAGACAGTGTATTTTTATTTGGCTTGCAATGATAATTTAAACAAACCCATTAAAGTGATTGAAAAGTGCTTGAAATACACTGTGAAAAGTCCAGGAAAAGTGCTTGAAATACACTGAAAAGTCTAGGAAAAGTGCTTGAAATACACTGTGAAAAGTCTCGGAAAAGTGCTTGAAATACACTGTGAAAAGTCCCGGAAAAGTGCTTGAATTTTATTTTTCATTGGCTGTATAAACCATGGGTTTGAACGTGTAAGAAAATCTGCATTGTTTTTAAGTAATGATGGTTGTGTTCCTACCCCCAGTAAGAATGTAGAAAATTGAATTATGAAATGAAAAAAAAAAATGAAGTATAAAATAGTATGGAAAACTTTAGTAATTATACATCTGTTACCTAGGAAACAGAATTCAATATTATTTCAAGGCATTTGATTCTGCACATCTGTATAAGTTTACTAAATTACAAGCAAAGGTGGTGTAAATATTTATGCCCTGGAAATTCACATCTACAGAATGTGAAATGTACGCAATGTTCAATCAATTACAGTGACTCAATACATTACACATGCATGGCAGTGAAAACATGAAAACATTTGGAACTCCAACTCATCACACCTTCTTAATAGCATCTATATAGATGATATATAGATAATGAGAATGTAAAATATGGCATTCTAATGTTTCATTGGTTTCTTTAGTTTTCAATCAGCTAGTAGTTTCTGGTATTCTACTCTTTACTTATCTTAAAATCGGTAGATATCTGCTGATATATGTGAATAAGGAACACTTCGATAGTCCAAACCTTAGTGTAGTTATCTCAGTTCTCATAGAAAATGATCTCCAAGTTTCTCAGGTTCATCACCAAATTTACAACAGCTATAATGATATAAATTGTCTTGATTTCAAGGAGGTGGGTAATTTTTTGTCAGACTTTTTATTACAATGTCAGATATAAATCTTGTTGTTTTCAAGGAGGTGGATAATATTTTGTTTGACTTATTTCAACAGCTATAAGGATATACAATGTAAATTGTATATTTCCATGGATGTGGTAATTTTTTTTCTGATTTATGTTACATTTGTATAACAGTTATGATGATATAAATTGTATGTTTCATTGGGGTGGATGGGTGGTTTTTGTCAACAGGGGGGGGGGGGTGTTTTCAGGAAAACCCTGACTGGAAGATCAGTAATTTAGCATGTCACTGATTTGTAATGAGTTCATCATTTCATTAAGTACGGATATATCAGTTTTAAGATGAGGAGTACAATGTATGTTTTGTCATCCAGTAACAATGTACAGTGATACTTGTATAAAATGACCCCTTTTGGGACATATAATGACCCCCTTCGGGACATAACAAAACCAGTCTTTATAGGGAGGTGGTCTTTATATAGAGGTTGATTTGTACACAAATGGTACTAGTGTGGATAGCAAAAAACGTTTTTTGTGACCAGGTGGTCTTTATATACAGGTAATCGCTAAAGCAGGTTTTACTGTATGTATTTGGTAACTTACATGTATGGTGAAGATGGATCAAGATTGACTTTGTATGGTGGATTTTACTGGAAGCTGACTTGAGCAACTAACCCCATCTGCCACAGAAATGTTGTCTTTCAAGAATTAAGATAGGTGGTCTCTCAAAAAACCTTTTACATGTTATATTTAAAGGTTTATATAACCATGATTTTCATAATGTAAAAATGAAAATATATAGTAAAACCTGTATATACAGACCACCCGGTCATAAAGACTGTTTTTGCTGTCCCCAATAGTACCAATTGTGTACAAAACAACCTCTATATAAAGATTACTTCCCTCTAAAGACAGGTTTTGTTGTGTCCCTAAGGGGGTCTTTGTGTATAATTTTTATTGTGTGTGGAAAGAGCTATACAGACTTGCTACACACTTCACTTTGTGATCGTGGTATTCAGCAAGTTTTTGGTACATTAAAACCTGTTGATTTTGTTATTTATAAACTTGGTCAGATAGATCATGTAACATCAAACATATATGTATTTTCCTATCAGACATCTATTAGCTCAATAGCGACCTTGCCAATTTCTGTGGTAGGAGATGTGGAGATGTAACAGCAGAATTATAAGTTCCCGATAATTTTTTTTTTTATTATTATTATTATTTATGAAATTGATTGAGATACTGACGTGTACATCAAGATAAACTCAGTAACACATTCTGGGTTCATCTTCAGAATTTCTGTACTAAAAAATGTTTCAGATTTGGGGATGAAAATATGGGAAACCACTTCTTACTTCAGAGAATGTTATAAATAATGTCTGAAAGAAAAGTTATTCTTTCAGAATTTTTATAATTAAAAACATGTACCTTTTTAGATCTTATTTCCTGATCTCTTTGGAGATTCACAGGATGCTATATCAGAGGAGGACTTTGTTCTCTTTGAGAAATTTTCGTAAATTGGTTAGTTTCTATTTCATGTCTAGAAAATGAATACAGTAAATGTATGTACTCACATAGTATTTAATCTCGGACAGACTCCCAAGTCAGAATGAGTTAGGCAAGTATAGTGGAACCTGTTTCGAGAGAGAGAGAGAGACCACCCTTTCTTCCACAGAAATGTGGCTTCTGACTTGATCAAGACAGGTCGTCTTTCAAAAGAGATTTTATTTACAGAGATATTCAACTGAATAATTTTAAACTTGGATTTCAAAAGAGAGCAGGTATTTCAAGACAGGTTCTACCATATTTACATGGGAGTTCTATGACTACATGTACAATGGATGTTGAAGATGAAAACAATACAATAAATTCTATTCAATAACCTTGGCGATTCTATAAGTAAGGATCTTCATACATGGGTGAGTAATGTGAAATATGTGAGTTTTCCCAGAGTTATAGAAACATAATCTCCGTTTTTTCAGGCCTAATTAGTTTCTATACAAGGCGGGCAGCTATCTATCTTCCCAGCATCTGCAGAGAAATTATTGAACTCATGGGTGAATTTGACCTTTCAACAAATTCTGGCCCAAAAGATAGATACATGTATTATGTTTTCAGCTTATGTGAGCTGAGAAGCTGTAGGGGAAAAGTTAAAATAATGGTTTAATGATCTAGAAAGTACTAGTAGCTTGCACTGAATGAGGGTATATTTTATGATTTTCTCTCTCTCTCTCTCTCTCTCTCTCTCTCTCTCTCTCTCTCTCTCTCTCTCTCTCTCTCTCTCTCTCTCTCTCTCTCTCTCTCTCTCTCTCTCTCTCTCTCTCTCTCTCTCTCTCTCTCAATTTAATTAGAATTGGAACATTTCATTTAAAACATCTGATGATTCACACTTCTTGCCAAATTTTTCAATAAAGAGATATCAAAAATACAAAAAACAATCTTTTGAATGGTAAATTAATTTACAATTCTTCATTTCATGGCACAAATACACAAACATGAATAGAAAAATACATATTGAAGTAAAACTTTTTAAGTCATGAAATTTTATGATCATCTCTCTCTTTCTCTCTCTCTCTCTCTCTCTCTCTCTCTCTCTCTCTCTCTCTCTCTCTCTCTCTCTCTCTCTCTCTCTCTCTCTCTCTCTCTCTCATTCTCTCTTTCCTTCACTTCCCCCTTTACATATGTATTTCCTTTACCACCCCTCTCTCCTTTACTTTCACGCTCTCTTTCTCCTTTACTTCCTCTCTCTCTCTCTCTCTCTCTCTCTCTCTCTCTCTCTCTCTCTCTCTCTCTCTCTCTCTCTCTCTCTCTCTCTCTCTCTCTCTCTCTCTCTCTCTCTCTCTCATTCTCTCTTTTCTTCACTTCCCCCTTTACATATGTATTTCCTTTACCACCCCTCTCTCGTTTACTTTCACGCTCTCTTTCTCCTTTACTTCCTCTCTCTTTCTCTCTCTCTCTCTCTCTCTCTCTCTCTGTTTACATGTAGATGCATTATTGGTGACCTACTGAAGTGAACATTTATTGATATACTTTTGTCTTATTGGCAATCAGAGTTCCCGATGAGTTGTTTATAGAACTGAATTGAGGGGTTTTGTCAAAAGTATCAGATTGTCCAGATTGTCTCAAAACAAGTGCAATATATGGTTTTTCTGTTTTTACTTTTATATATCCCATTGTATGCTGTGTAGAGAAGAGTGTACATGTATGCATTTTACAAGAAATTACATCTACATGTAGGTGTATATATTATGTTTTCTCAAAATTAAAAAATTTTTGCTGAAGAAAAACTAACTTAAACTACACAGTCATTGATGATAACGTTTTTCCTTTAATTTTTAGATAGCCTACCAATGTATAAGTTTTATTAATTTGTGACCGATATTTAGTCTATAAGGTCTAACCGTTCAAAGAACAGTTATGAAACTAATTTCAGCCTTATTTCATGATTTTGGAAAGTTAATGTACATGTATAGAGATGTGCATGTAAAATGTGAGAATTTTCGGGTTCCAGGGAGTTTCTGCTGAATATCAGAAAATGATTTATCAGCCCAAAAAAGACCTTTCTATGGAGTTTGTATCAGGATAGTCTCAATGATCAAAGGTTATACATGTAACTACATATGGTGTATGGATGCAAATTATTTTGTACATGTGTATTCTCTTCAAAGGGAGGTAGAGGGAAGGGAAGGAGGGGTGGAGATAGGAAGAGAGAGAGAGAGAGAATGAAGGAAAGAGAAGAGAGAGGGAAGGGGTTGAGAGAGAGAACAGATAATGCTTTTCTTGTGTATAGCAATAAAAGTTTTTGATGGTGTCTTTAGCTACATATATTTTGTTGGTGGCTGACAAATCAAGAGCTTCTGATGTTTGTACATTTATTTACATACATGTATTTTCAAGTTGCGACATTAGAAAAAGAAATCGCAACAGACAGAAAGTATCCAGTTTTATGAGTTTTCTTCCAAATACACAATAAAGTTGAACACAAGTCATCGTAATAGCAAACATAAATCCATAAAGATTTGTTTATAAAATAAGTCGGAAGTTTTAAGTTATGATATTCATCTCTGATTGGAAATATAACTCTGTTTCTAGTTGTATTAGATGTTGCCAGTCTTAACAGTATCAGTGAGAAGATATTGATTTGTGTGTAGATTTAGAAATGACATACAGAATTTAATACAAACTTTCTACAAATATTAGTAATTCTGAGTCGATTGCTGGTTGCCATTTATGCAATCCTTTGATGAGCTGTCACTTATTGAAGAGAAGAATTTTGAATGAAGGAATGTGTGTTATAAACAAATAGCATCAAACAGCTGTTTTGGGGGTTTACCCTAAATAAAATCTGGTGTATACTAATCCCCTAGTTTTATTCATATCTCTGTTTGAATATCTTTGATTGGCAGATCCAATTACTTTGAAATAATACTGAATGCCTTCTTGAATAAAGAATCCCAGCGGGGCTTGTTTTTGTATTTTCTTATAGTCTAAATTATTCCAAGAATCATCTTTCAACATGTATGATTCTGTGGTGGTGGTGGGGGGGTATTTAACTGTATTGTCAGTAGCTTTGTACTGAACAAGGAATTGGTACATGTATGTCTGTTTTGGGGAATTGGTGTAATAACAATTGACTATGAAATGGTACAAAATATATCAGTTTCTTTCTCTTTCATGAAGGAGAGAGAGAGCACCTTTTCTTTCATTTTTGTTGTCTTTCACTTGATAAAAGCCAGGGGGCTGACAATTTGCGAATATTGAGTGTTTTACTATTTTTCTGCAGAATGATACTTCCTTTGGACGATATTGAATTTTATTGGAATTAAATCAGTTTCGTGTATCAGTTCTAATATTGGCATTTTGGGATGTTTAGGGTGAGCAGAAATTAAGATTACCCAAAGATAATTCGTAAATCAGATGGACGATTTTTATGGTACCCTTTGACTTCCGTACACAGTCCAAGAAATCGAAACTGGATTGGTATTTACCTTACCCGTTTCTTGTGGCCAATTTTTTTTATTTTTATATTTGACGTTGAGAATTTGGTTGGGAAAAATAATGTGCCTATATTCAAAGAAAAAATGTTAATGTTGAATGTACTGACTGAAAGACCAGGGACTCCATTACTATTATATATATACCATATATGTGTAGATCTACATGTATATGATATAGTATTTCTTCTTATTCTTGATGCCATGAGAAAAGATTGTAGATAAATCGTCACAAAAAGTGAGAATTAAGTGTAAAAAATTGCAGAACTTGTGATCGATAGGTTCATCATTATCAAATAACTTACTACAGTCGAGGCCACTTATATTGAACCCTGTTACATTTAAATCTTGCTTGGTTTGAAATGAGCTTCTTTATAACCAGTACAACCTGGTTATTTTGAAAACCCTGTTTATTTAAAAGAAAAATTCCAAGTCAATATATTGAAGTTCAATGGTAGTTGTTAAAAGTATCTTGATAACCAAACATTTATTCTGATGGATCAGACAAGGGGAGTTAATTTGTTTACATTATTAAGTCCTTACTGAAATGTCCATTTACAGTTGCGTTATGACAGATCCAACTGGTGTTGTAGTATTCTTTGATTCTTTGATTCACCAATTTGATTTCATCTAGTTTGGTAACTATAAATAAGACCCGGTCCAGTACCAATTCTCTTAACACGTCAACCCCTTCGGCCACATTTAGACTCGCCCAAATCAATAAATAGTAGGGTCTACTTTCAGAATTCAGGAGTGTGCAAGTTAATATTACATGTAAAATTATTGTAGAAGTTGTATACCAAGTCCTACATTCCTAAGTTCTGACAGTGGGTTTTTACTGTTCTTTGAAATGGGTGAGTCCAAAAGTGTCTACAGCCTAGGCGTTAAAGAGTTGATATAAATCCTTAAACTTGAAATAATAACTACATGTATTATAAAAAAAAAAAAAAAAGCCAACGCACAGTCGACCTATGAACAATGGGTCATTAATGCCTGTTGAGACTCTAGCACCTCTCGCTGTCATGATGAAAACAAGCGAAATCAAAGGTCGAGTACTCAAAGTGCAGCGCCATAAAAAAGCATAATTAAATTTACAGTCTAACTCAAGTAGACGACATATCAGATTTGCTCAATTTGCTTTTTCTACATGTATTCATCATCTGTTGTTTTACTTTTCAACATTTAAATAGGCTCTTTATTTCTTGATTTTCCTATCTTTACGAGAAATTTACAATTGTGAATTGCTTTAGGGTTCCATTTTTTGTGAAGGTTATATCCCGATTTTTACTTTATTACTTATTTTAGCCTTACGGTTGGAGGCTTTTGTGATTAATATTATAATTTTGCTTTAAATGTACCAAGATATATATTATCTAATATCTGATCTGAAGCTGTGGTTTAGTCCAGTACAGCATGTCTAATTGTTTTGAAGAGCACATGTACTGTTGGCGAAAGTGTTTCCTTCCTGGACGTCTCCTCTCATACATTAAAGGCATTATTCATATCCCTTGCATTTATTTATCATATTTCGTTATTTATTGATTGATTTTAAAGCATAAAGGTCAAGAGTCATCTTATTATCGTCAAATGTTTGATTTTGTCCACAGACTAATGATGTAACAAAACGATGTGATTGAAAAACTCCGATCATGGCATTTGATGTCCAGAATATCTACAGCACGCCGCAGATACCACGAAAACGACAGTGTCTGCGACCGAGGAGAATGACTCTCATAGACCTCAGGTACCTTGCTTGCCTGGAGTGAACTCTTGTATGCCAGTTAGAGTTGCTCCCCCTGTGTTTGACAGGGTTATTTCTCTAGATTGTGTAAGGAGTAATCTCCCCTCCTTTAACTGTGAATTGATGCCGTGTCTAGCATGGACTTGGGAGTCTTTTGCATGTCCAAATAGTCTCTGGCCTAGATAGCTCTCTGACCACTGAAGCCACATTTGGACTCATCCATTTGAAAAGATTGGTAAAGTCCACTTTCAAAATTCAGGAGTGTATAATTCAGAATCCAAATTTCAAAATGATTTTACATTTAACATCAACTGGTTCACCCCTGAATTTTGACAATAGACTTTTACCATTACTGCTTTGGGTGAGTCTAAATGTGACCACAGGGGTAGATGAGTTAGGCATATTTGCATGTCAGCATCTTGTATTTTGGTGTGTAGATTTGTCAGATACCTCGATGTTGTGAGTGTATGTTTCTGTGATATCAATAACTTATCATCTAGATCTAGTTGTGGCATCTTGTTGCTTGACTTTTCTTTTGCAAATTCTTTTTATCATTTTTCAAGTAAAATGTATTATTTATTACAGTGGAACCAAAACATTGCTGTACAGTTCAAATTGGATGATTGAGTATAATTTAAGACATTTAACAAAACCCCACTTTCTGTGGAGAGCAAACGGACTATACTTTAATGTTACAATGAAATGTACATTAGTAAAGGACATTTGTCCATCAAATGTTCAAAGTACATGTATATTCATATATACTATGAAAATATTTCATGTAAAAATCTGTTTTATTTATTATAGAGTATAACGATGTATTTGGGTTTCGTAGTAGTTAATCTTGTATATAAAAACCCTCTTACGGACATAACAAAACCAGTCTTTATAGGGAGGTTGTCTTTATATAGAGGTTGATTTGTACACAAATGGTAGTATTGGGGACAGCAAAAAATGGTCTTTGTAACCAGGTGATCTTTATATACGGGTGGTCGCTAAAGCAAGTTTTACTGTATTTGTTTCACCAGTGTGAAACATACTCCTCACTCAATAGCTAATATGTGCAATGGCAGCTATATATGGTAAAATCCTGATAACCTGGCAGGGTGGAGTCTCATGAACCCTTTCTTGAAATGAACAAGTTTAGATTTTAGGTAATAAATCATCGTAACACCGTGGCAAGAGAAGTCGTTCCTACTGGTCATCATGCCCACAAGTACATGTATCTGGTATGGAATTAAAACACTCTTCCCATGAAGCCTGTCATAACCGAAAAGTGAATAGAATCAACCGTATGATTATCAAAAGGTTATTCGCTCCGCCAAGTTATGTGAATCGGACAATACCACAGTTTTCAATACTAAATTCCAGGAGAAGACCTTGTTATTTTGTGTGCGTTGAAAATGCTTAACCCTCCCCTCTTATCACTTCAGGTTCTAGTGAGTACTAATTTATGCCAACTATATGTTTTTTGCATTATTGCTTTTTTACATCGAGCCAAGAATTTTTCACTTATATGGAGATGTCGCCAGCTTTAGGTGATGTGCCACTAATTTTGACCTGTACTATGGACTGACGCCAATGTAGTGAGAGAGGTGATGTGCCACTAATTTCGACCTGATCTGTGGACTGATGCGTATGTAGGGAGAGAGTTCTTTTGTGTGCCACACCTGAGCGATGACAAAGAAGCTGAGTTTTCAGACTCATTCTCAGAGACCCATGACTCTCTTGACGCCAAGTGCAAACCTAGTAGGACGAATAAAACGCTGATGATGGTGACTTCTCTGTGGAATACCATATAGTTGTATTCCATATATATATATATATATATATATATATATATATATATATATATATATATGTACTATTAACAGGATGACTTATAATTGGACCTCTAAAACGTGTGTGTGGGAATAATTAAATATGTTAATCATAATTGTAGTATACATGTACATGTAGGTTCAAATTGTACCAAATTTGTATTCATTTTCACTCATGCCAAGCACTGAATGGCAATGGAATGATCACTTTACCTTTAGGCTGTCTTATCACATCAACCCCTGAATAACAATGGACCTTCCTGTAAATCAATGACTTACAGGTAGAACAGTCCAAAGGTGAATGAGTAAAAAAGCTCAAGTCTGACTTAATTAGATTTGAACCCCAATTCGACTGATTGTGAGGGAAGAGCTCTACCACAAGACCACCACAGGTGGGTGATACAAATGGAGAATAACCTACACACCCCCAGTGAAGAGAAATGAACATGTTTAATGTGATACAATTGTTAAAATGATTTAAATGAAGATTTTTTTTGTGAATGTAAAAGCGATATAGTGTGCTTTTTTATAGGTAAATTTTGGCAATACATGTAAACTGATAGATTGAATTAATTTATTGTTTAATATCAAATAACACATTTACCATGATACAGAATTGCGCAAGGTACAAATCTATTACGGTGCAATTGAGAATTACGTAATAACTATCTACTTGTATACATGTATGATTTTAGTTCTCAAGATGCTGTGGGATTAAATAATACAAGAAGGAAACTGCCAAACACAAACTTCCGTTTTGGTTTTTTTTTTATTTTCATCAAGATGTCAAACAATATATTAATACGTTTAGAAAGTTTTGAAATGACACATGTTTATCTTTATTTGTGAATGGCGTGACTGTAATAGCAAAAAGAATTTTCATTACACATGTTAGACAAAAAAGGCAATTTCATTTACATACACAAATTATAAAAAATACATTAATATTGGTGCTGTATGCTGTACAAAATGTTTTATTTTTAGAAAAATGATATAAAATCGCCTAAAAATAGTGACTCGTTTAATTGAACAGAGATCATGATCACATTTTTTAAAAGTCAGATAGTACCAAACAATTTGATGTTTGTTCTGTACTCTATTATTTCGGCATGACGTGGTTATTTTATCATTCACGACTGACATATCAATTTGTGCTCTCATGAAATTCTGGTATCCCACATGATACAAGTCTGTTTTCTCAACTGTTCATGTTTTATTTATTTCGTTATGTTTGTATTACACATGACATTGGTATGCCATCAATTTTTTTTTTTCCATTGTGGCAGATCACAAATTTCATTATGTAGATTACTCGAGTTTTAAGAAGAAATTTAAAAAAAATGTACCAGTGATGATATAAAATTTAACTATCTCTGTCTTATCTCACTATCTCCGAAATTATTTTTTATCACTAAATGGAAAAATGGAAAAATTAAGTTAATTAGTGAAGGATTAAGAAATTTTAATTTCTTACTATTCATCCTATTTACCCTTAAAGACACATTTGGACTGGTCTATAAAATCTTTGATTGACAGAAGAGTCTATTGTTTCTCAGGGGTTGATGAGTTAAGATTCTGCTAGTGTTGTAGTATTCGTCATGCACTAATAGATTTGATTTTTGTAGCTTGACATCAGAGAAAAACGTTATTTTCACTCAAATAGAATTGTCACCTGCATTGTATGAAATGTCATGAATTTACCTAAAATATGTTGTACAGACATTGTAGAAATAAGTTTTCAATATGTCCAGTCTGGGCCCAGCACCATAAACTTGAGAATTTCTGAAGTCTGAGAATATTCTCAACTTTGCCTGTTCAGCAAATAAGATTTCAGGGCCTGGCACCATAAAACTTAAGAATTGCTTAAGTCTAAAAAAATTATTCAACTTCAGCTAATCCTGAAATCTGATTGGCTGAGCAGGCCAAGTTGAGAATATTCTCAGACTTGAGTAAATTCTCAAGTTTTATGGTGCTGGGCCCAGGACTTGCCAAAGTTGAGTAAAGTTTTTTGGACTTAAGTAATTCTTTTAATTTTTTGATATTTCAGAAGTTTTTTTTTTTTCAAATGACTTAATTGAGTAATAATTTTGATCATTACATTGTATTTACAATTGTATGACATCAATATACTTACATGCCCACTTACAGAATAAATTGTGCATGTTTTGACCTTAATTTTTTTTTTTTAAATTAGTTGCGCTTGAGTACTGAGCAAATTTGGTAACTTCAGGCCCTAGATTTG
Organism: Atrina japonica; assembly: GCA_030159075.1. Lineage (NCBI taxonomy): Eukaryota > Metazoa > Mollusca > Bivalvia > Pterioida > Pinnidae > Atrina > Atrina japonica. The sequence continues at coordinate 1,518,711 of BROG01000088.1, read as the reverse complement.
TGTCCTAGCAAGACCCCATGACTTTCACTTTAAGCTCTAGACCTTATTCAGAGTGAGAAAAATGTACTCTTTCAGTCATCCTGGATGAGTAAAAATGGCTTGGGGACGAGTGATGTGTGATTTTTCTTCTGGATTTTGAACATATTACTTCATGATTTCTAAAACTTTACCATTAACATGGCCATTTTGAAATCCTTTCTTGCCATTTCAATTAGTCTTAAGTTCCATATCACAGAAATCAAAGAATAGTTGGTCTTAATGATTCCATTAAAGTTTATAAAAATTGGGACAAGCTGAAGGTGTCTAAGGACATGTGGTTATCAAAACCACTTGTCCATTTGGACGAGTAATTTTTCACTTTTTTTTCTCACCCTGCAATATCTGTTTTAGCCTCAGATTTGAACTTGGAACTTACCTAATTGCTGTTTGAGCGTCATTTGAATGAACCCATTTGGTACATTTGTATATGTATTAAAAATTCTCTACAATATAACAATTTCAAAATTTAGGTTTGAAATGTAGATGATTGATACCACTGCTACTGTGATCAGGATTAAAACTGTCACATTGTATCTGAAATAAAAAGCTTTCTAAAGTTTGTGCCATGAAAGGATAGAATTTGAAAAGTTGGTAGATATAGGATTCGAGATTACAGAACATTTGTGAAGTTTTTAAAGTAAAACTGGCCCCATTCTCTATCAGTACCTTTCAACTTGATGCAGGGATGAAATTTTCTTGCGAAAGGAAAAATTCTTCTGACTTTCTGTCAGAGTTGTGTAAATTAGATATTTTCTTTATCAAAAACTAACAGAAGAACCATTTCCTTCCCTTTCCACCAATAAATGTTTATATCTTTGTTAATATTATGGTGATACCAATAAAAATTGCTTTTGTTTAAAATAAATTGAACCTACATAGTATACAACATTAGACTGGTTTCCAGCCTTTGCACTCCAGACTGGTTTTCCTGCTTTTGAACATGACAGGATAAACCTGTGTTTATGGGAGTCTTGCTAACTCATCCACCCCTGAGGATACTTTTAGACTATTCTAAGAAATTGATCTACAGAAGAGTCCATTAATTTTCAGCCATGGATGAATTAACACTTAGAAGAATCCATACTTAGTCCAATAACAAAAGTCTTTAGCATAGATCTAAAGTTGTAGCATTTTGTGTGCAGACAGTGTATCAATCAACCTGACATTTTCATGTCAGTGAACTATACGTACTTAAATTAGGAATAAAGAAATAAGAATAACAAGTAAACAAGTAACTTTATAAACAGATTACAGATTAACAAAATGTGCTTGTCTCTTAAGTTGATAAATATGCTAATGACATAATACATGTCTGCGGGATAAATTGAGATACTTTTGAAATTGAAATGTCAGCATCGATAACCTTGTTAACCTCTCTTTTGATCCATTTACATACATGCATATTAAAATGAAAAGAAATATTAACTAAGTGGATGGGAGGCGGGTTGTGTCCAAGGTGTTAGAGCAGTGTGCTTTAAACCATGAAGTCTGTCACCTCTTGTCAGCAGAGGTTCCAGCCCTGCTGGACCCTAAGCAGATTATGTGAAAAAATTTGCCATTTTACTTCGGAAGCCGGACGATATCTTCAGAGATACATAATGTAACCAGGTTCTCTAAACTGCACTGTTAAAAACTGGCTACCACCATATATCACTGAAAAAATATTTCAACTACGAAAGTCTCATCTTTTCAAAACAAATTTGATGATGAATGGGAAAAATTGGAAAACTTAATATCCTTATGAAAAAATTAAATTTTGTGCATTAAAGAATACATCCCATGACAGTTCTAAAATCAGGTTACATTGTACATGTATGTATCGCTATTTTTTTCAAAACATGTCACATCTCTCTCTCTCTCTCTCTCTCTCTCTCTCTCTCTCTCTCTCTCTCTCTCTCTCTCTCTCTCTCTCTCTCTCTCTCTCTCTCTCTCTCTCTCTCTCTCTCTCTCTCTCTCTCTCTCTCTCTCTCTCTCTCTCTCTCTCTCTCTCTCTCTCTCTCTCTCTCTCTCTCTAAAAAGGTATATCCAGACAATTAAATACTAATTTGACATTTTGCAATATCAGTTTCAGAGGTTTTACTAAATTCTTTGAGCTTTGTTGTATATATGGCACCTTTCTGTACAGTGAAGATACCAGGACAACCCAACCCTGACCTCACTTAAGTTATAATGGCCTCCTTAGGGACATATGAAAACCAGTCTTGATAGAGAGGTGGTCTTTATATAGAGGTTGATTTGTACACCAATGGTATTATTGGGGACAGCAAAAAATGGTCTATGTGACCAGGTGGTCTTTATACACAGGTGGTCACTAAAGCAGGTTTTATTTTATATATATATATATATATATATATATATATATATATATATATATATATATATATATATATATATATATGTATATATATATATATATATATATATATATTTTTGATATTAGTTTTCTTGGTACAGCGATAAATATTTAAATAAAAAAGTGTAGAACATCACAATTTCTTTCTTTCTTTCTTTAATCCGTGAGCGCTTTCACCATTGTGTTCTTCAGACCACGATGGTGAAAGCGCTCACGGATTAAAGAAAGAAAGAAAGAAATTGTGATGTTCTACACTTTTTTATTTAAATATATATATATATATATATATATATATATAACTGAAAAAAATTGTTGAGTGTGGCATAATTCACCATCAACAAAAATCCAAACAAACAAAACAAAATGTGAATGGGCTAACCTCTTAACAGTTATATAATATATGTCTGTATTTTGGCCAAGTTTCTACTCTCTTCACAAATGTAAAAAATGAGAAAAACATGTTAAACTATGAAGACGTAAATAGTTGTTTTACTGATAAAAACCTTGCCTGATACATGCAATTAAAACTTCTGTACGTTCCTTTCTTCTTTCTGTTGTACAAGGCATCTATCATTCTTTACTCCTCTTTTCATTGCAAGGAAAAGTGATTGCTTAACTTAATTACGGAGCTTTAGTGGGTATTAGATAAGTTGTGATGTATTGGCTGTGGAGTTATTGTTGAAACAAGTGCCAGGACCGTACAAACATCTTTGTCTGTTTCGGAATTCCCTCCGACAGTGAAAAATCTCTGAAGTCTAATGTTGCATGTATATCGTAGATTGATAGAGTCATTATCAGTAGTTGACAAATTGGTGGAATAAATGCTCTGCAAATGTTTCTAAAAATAAACAACCGTGGATAGCGACCTATTGACCCCATAGTGATGGAATGACTGTCCAGCGTATTATTTTCTGCTACATGTATGACTGTACATGTACCATGTGCTGCATGAAGTCCCTGATGTGAGAACAAAAAAACAAATCTGAATGATGAATTTCCTCTCTTCCTGGTTCTCAAGAGATAGCGGAATCCTTTGCTGTTTTATTTTTTAAAATGTTGAAGTGGATTTGGGTTAATTATCGCACAGTTTGTAAACTGCATTCAGAGTGTTTCTGTTATGCTTCAAGTGATTGCGTTACAGCATGTTGTTGAAACTCCTCGCATTTTCCATGAAACTGAAGGAACTTTTAGGTTGGAAGTTCCAGGTTTTTAAGTACATGTGTTGCGAAACACAAACAATTCTTGACACAGCAACAAGAAGAAAGTTTTGGGATTAAGTTTTAACTGAAGATCAAAGTTTACATATTCCATGGGTGGATGTCATTTATAATTTTGGATTACATTATTTATTCACTGGGATAAGTTTAGTCATGTGCTTTCAAAATATTTGGGAAAATTCAACATGGAAATTGACTTTGGACAAAGGTACATGTATTGAAATGTTTGGATTGGATCTCTTGTTGATTTGTATGTATTTGATGTTTGTTTCTGGTGGTTTTAACGAGACTTAAAATGTTCTAATTTTGATTTTTTTTTTAGAAATGTACGAGTAGATGAAGATGATGAACCTTATAGAAAATCCAGCACTGCAACAATACGATCTGAGGGTACAGGCACACAGTACTACAACAGGGTATGTAAATCTCGTTTTTAATCTCATTCTCAGTGAGAACATACACCCAGTGAGATTAATCAAACAATATGATCTTAGGGTACAGCACTACAACAGAGTATATGAATCTCGTTATTATCTCATTCTAGTGAGGTATACAGTCATAACAATACAGTCTTAGGGTATACAGACTACAACAGGGTATTGAATCTCGTTATTATCTCATTCTCAGTGAGAGTATACACCCAGTCTATATATAACAATACAGTCTTAGGGTACAAGCACACAGTACTACAACAGGGCATGTGAATCTCATTGTTTTCTCATTCTTGGTGAGAACATACACCTAGTGAGAATAATTTAAGAATTGAATCTGAGGGTACATGGATATACTCACATTGCTACAACATGGTATGTACATCTCACCATTATTATGTGCTCAGTGAGAACATACACCAATTATCTCTTTTGGGTGTTGTAGAAAATCCAACAATACAATTTGGGGGTATATGCTTACAGTGCAACAGGGTATGTGCATATAAATCTCGTTGTTCTCTCATCTTATAATAAGTGAGACCATGCATCTAGAATCCAATTTAGGGTGTTATAGAACATCCAACACTGTAAAAATATGTAATATCTAGGAAACATGCATCCAGTCTCTCATTTTGGTGTTACATGTATATAAAACCCAGCAATAGGATCGGATCTGAGGACACAAGACCACAGTAATAAAACAAGGTTATGTAAATCTCATTCTGATCTCATCTTATGCTCAGTGAGAACATGTATCACATGTCCAATTGGGGTTTTATAGAATTTAAGATCCAAAACTGAAAAATATATTATCTGAGAGAATCTCAGATGAGAGATATCTCATTTTGGTGTTTGAATCCAACAATATGATCCAAGGGCAGAGGTCCACAGTCCTAAAACAGGGTTTATAAATCTCATTTTCTACTCAATCATAATGAGTCAGTGAGAACAGACACCCACTATTATCACAGGGTATGTTAATTGCACAGTTCATCACAGACTCAATTTATACAGCCACCTAGTACTATAATAAGGTGTGCAAATCTCATTATAATAAACACAGAGATAACAGGTAAACGATTCTACAAATGGTTATATAAATCTCAGTCAATGAATACAAGCCAACAGTACCATGGTATGCTGTTTAAATCTCATTTGATCTCATAGACTCCATAGATACAGGAACCCTCTGATACAAACAGGTACATGTACATGTATGTCTCCTACTAACTTTGTTATCATAGAGTTGATGGAGAATGGCGAACCTGTTAATCTGTTGGAAAGTATGGGAAACCAGTACTTCATTGTTTCCTGTACATTATATATGTATGATACTTAACTCATCACCCCCTGAAAAACAATGGGCACTTCTATAAATCAATTACTTAGTCCAGTTCAAATATGTTTTTATGGGTGAATGGGTTAAAAATATTCTGCATTTAGTATGAAAGACTATAGGGACTAATGGTTCTAGTGCTATATGGTATGGCTCAAAATGATAGTAAAACAACTTGGTGTTTAACTCATCACCCCCTGAAAAACAATGGACCCTTCCGTACATGTATATCAATGATTTAGGCCAGGTCAAATGTGTCTTTAGGGATGTATGAGTTAATTGCATGCAATGTTCAATCTGCTCTGATTGCTGTACATTGCCTTTACTACATAGTGTTGTTATTATTGAGATCAGCTGTAGATCTACATATGTACATATTCAAAAGATATTTACATCCATCCATCTGTGTATGTTTTTTTGTATTGGAATGGAGTGATGAAGGAAAGGAGATGGAACGCACAGTTTATATCGGTTTATGATTGGAATGCATTGTAGGCATTCTGCGTTGTTCGTAAAATACATAGATATGAAATGGATACATAGTAGAAAGAGTGGCAGCTTTAGTTTCTACAATACATAAGTTTTAAATACACAGAAAATTAAGGCTACTGTATTCAAGATACAGAAATATTACATTCAAGTAAATAGAGCAGCTGGGGCCCATTTTACGAAAGGTCCTATGTCCTAAATCCTGAGTATTAGTTCTAATTGTCATGGGACTGACCAATCAGCGATGCGTTGCCATAGTAGTTAGGACTAAAAGTTGGGATTTAGGGGCCCGTTTTATGAAAGTTTGTAAGTCGTTAATCCTAACTTTTAGTCCTAACTACCATGGTAACGCATCACTGAATGGTCATTTCCATGACACTTAGGACTAAGACTTAGGATTTAGGACTTACGATCTTTGGTAAAATGGGCCCCATGACTTTCAACCTTTCGTAAAATGGTCCCCAGATACTACAAGTTACAATATATACACATGTTTGATATGTATATTGTATGCATACAGGGAAAGCTCCTATACTTGTAACAATGTATATATCAAATCATGTCTGCATTCAGTCATTGCTCGACTGTTCAAGGTACAATGTAGATAGGGTCTCCTTTTTGGGCAAGTGAATTGCTATAAGATACCTTGTCTATCTGCCCGATAGTGTACCGGTAAGTAGAAATTGAAAAATACAATTATTTTACAAACTACCGGTTTAAGTCAATGGGGATTAACGCAGGAATGTCTGATTATTGCGAACAATATACAATGTATACATGTATTTTAGTAAGTTTTTAGATTGGACAAAGTGACGATAGTGATTGGTGAACAGAGGTGTGACGATAGTGATTGGTGATCAGAGGTACATGTATTGTAGTAAGTTTTTAGATTGGACAAAGTGACGATAGTGATTGGTGATCAGAGGTACATGTATTGTAGTAAGTTTTAAGTGTGGACAAAGTGACGCTAGTGATTGGTGATCAGAGGTACATGTATTGTAGTAAGTTTTTAGATTGGACAAAGTGACGATAGTGATTGGTGATCAGAGGTACATGTATTGTAGTAAGTTTTTAGATTGGACAAAGTGACGATAGTGATTGGTGATCAGAGGTACATGTATTGTAGTAAAGTTTTTAGATTGGACAAAGTGACGATAGTGATTGGTGATCAGAGGTACATGTATTGTAGTAAGTTTTTAGATTGGACAAAGTGACGATAGTGATTGGTGATCAGAGGTACATGTATTGTAGTAAGTTTTTAGATTGGACAAAGTGACGATAGTGATTGGTGATCAGAGGTACATGTATTGTAGTAAGTTTTTAGATTGGACAAAGTGACGATAGTGATTGGTGATCAGAGGTACCTAACACAGACATGCAGTTACTGGTGATGCTTTACTCTAAGTGACCATCAGAGGTAAATGTATTGTAAAAAGTTTTTAGATTGGACAAAGTGACGAAAACAGATGGTGATCATATTTGTGTACGATAGTTATTGGTGATCAAAGTAGCTAACGCAGACATATTACTGGTGATGCTATATATCTAATTATATATAGATATAAACATAAATATGTGGTGAAAAGATCTTTTTTTACATAAAACATCGATAAAGCTGTAGCTTTTGTATATGTAGCTATGACATTGTATTAAATGGCAGTGATAATTTGTGTAGCTACTGTACATGTATGACAGAGGTACTTTGGCAACTTAAGTTTTTAGCTTGGAGACGTCACCAAATGCTGGTGAAGGGCTTCAAATTTTATATATATCGGCACTTACAGCCATTGAGCAGTGATATCTTTATATATACACCTACTTTGACACAGAACTCGCTTTTTACTGATATGGACAGGATAAACCTGCTGGCAGCTATTGTTCGTAGCTATGACATCACAATTAAGAGTCGAGCGCACTACTGACTGAGCCAGGTCAGCTCCTCATCACATATTATTTCCCACCAATAATTTTTCTCTTTTATGGCAAATGTAATTTGGCAACTTAAGTTTTCTAATTGTGACACGTCACCATATATAGGTGGTGAAGGACAGCAATATTTTGGCCTATTGCTCGGCTCTACTAATGCCCCTCATTCATTTGAGGGTTCTCTTTAGACCTCAATTGTTGCCAAGTCCTACTGTGACACAGGACCTTATAATTTCATTTCAATAACTTTCCCTCTATCGCCAAAAGACTTTTGGAAAAAAACAGCTGCTGTTTACAACATGGACGCAGACATTTTGGACACCCAACGATGCGGAGAGTCGAGCAGCCCAGCTATCTGATTGGTCGGCTCCTCATCACAAATTAGTTTTGCCATTAATAAGTCAAATTAAGGTGAAATGTCAATATATAGAATATACATTAATACTTTGCTAATTGTGACAATGAAAATTTAAAGGGTGTGTCAGTGAGAATAGATATTTTTTGTGCGGAATACATGAAAACCTCTAAGTAGAAATGCCCCAATTTCTTTTGATTGCACTTTTGTTATCAAACCTCATTGATTTTTCAGACAAGGTCCTGATTTGACCCAAATTTTCCTGGGAGTGAATTGAATTTCAAAATTAGCATTGAGGCCTATGGGAAAATATTTGGTGGTGTCTGTCCTTTTATAATGCCAAATTTGGGCTGAACAAAATGGTGGCAGTATAACAAGGTTTTACTACATAGTTCAGTAGCTGAGTCTATCATAGGTCTAAAAGAGATTTTACAAAAAGCCTAGGAAAAGCTTAAAAAGGCCTAAATAATTTGTTGACAAGTAGTTTGGCAGGAAATATCTCAATAGGTTAGCCTGCCATTAGATTTACAACAGTGGGTAGAAGTATGTGAAAGTGGTTCAGGATTGTTTGATATTCGTGGAGGAATTATGAGTGCTTATCAAAGCTGTACAAAACTAAGTACTTTAATATACAGTAATTATACTACAAAGAAAGGCATGTAGGGTTCATATTAACCAAATGAGCTGCTCAAATCATTCTGTTTATACAAGAGCTAACAATCAAAAATTGCTTTATTATGATTAAAATTTGTAGACTGTTTTCTTTGTGTGTAAAATCTTAAGGATATGTTGCATGCATGTAAACACCCACACACACACACATACACACACACAAATATATGTATACACCTACACCTACACACACTTACACACACACAAACATATGTATACACATACACCTACACACAGACACACACACAGAGAAAGAGTTTAAGACACACAGAGACACGCACATTGGTTTTTCCTCCTTAAATGATAGGGGCCAAATTTTAGCCCCATTTCCAATGCAAAACTGACAATTGCTTCCTAAAATGATGGTGATTATTCATTAGATTGATGTAAATTGTCCAAAAAAAAAAAAAGTGAAAAATCCATTTTTATACTCTTATTTGTAACTACCATAAATGCATAATGCCATTAATGCCAGTATCATATTATCCAAGAGACACATAAATAATCTAAAAAAACATTCAACATACTTTGACAATACATGTAGCATCATTAATAGAATCTTACATGGATGTGTAGAATGGATAAGGAAATCTCCACCCGAGTGGTTAAAGAATCGGGTAGAGATTTCATTTTCCACTCAACACACCCATGTTTGATTTTTTTTCTCCCGTGATTCAAACACACATGTTTATGTACGTAAATAAAACTTGACGCAACTTTTTGAAGTACACTGCATACTCATCACATAGAAGTGCTTCATTATAACATTATAATGTGACATCATAGCACGTGTATAGCTTGTCGACACCCAAGGATATGGACAAGAGGAATTCTGGCTTGGCAAAATGGCAGATACACCTGTCTAAGATGGGAGAAATATAGGTCTACCGAGATGAAGTGACACATCAAGGTTCTGTCAGAAACCAAACTGCACTGTCTATTTTCCAAAATTAGGGGGTGCACAGGTAAAACATTTTGTCTTGCTTGGATTCCATACAGTACTGTAACTCTAGTATTTTGTGCCAACAAGTGGTCTGTCACCCTTGTTATGATCTAAATTATGCTCATTGCGTTGGTTAACATGCGGCAGTTTATCGTGGTAGACCTATACATGTATTTTAATGCAACTGGGAAAGTTGTTAAAATTGTTAAGGTGATGACTTGATATATGCTGTTAAATTTTCCCAATTCATTGTGTATTTACATCCCAAAAATGCCCAGTTTTACCTACCAGGAAAGTAAATTAATTTTAATGTAAGAAATATAATGTGGTAGTTACGGTAATTTGTACATGAGCCATTATTATCGTTATACAATTCTATTTTCAGCATGGCGGTATCCAGCCTCTGTCTGACTCAGACAACAGTAGCATTGACTCGTACAAAAGTAACGTCTCGCAGATGAGGATCAGACGAGTGTCCAGGTGTGTATAAAAGTCGCATGACAATTGTGAATGTAATAAAAATCATGAAAATTATTACCGTGAAATCTTTGTTAAAAGATCACTCTCATGAAAGACCATCTGTCTTATAAGACCACATTCCGAAAAACACTTGCTTAAATACATTGGAGCCGGCCTGGCTCAGTCAGTAGTGTGCTCGACTCTTGATCGTGAGGTCGTGACTTCGAGTCCAGTCGGCAGTAGGTTGGTTTCCTGTCATTCGGATGAGACGGTGAAAACCGAGGTCCCGTTTCACAGTAGGTGTCGGCACATTAAAAAACCCTCAATGCTCAGTGGCCATAAATGCCTAGCATAGGCCAAAATTTGAAGTCCTTCACCAGCATTTGGTGACATCTCCATATGAGTGAAAGATTCTTGAATGGAACGTTTAACAACAATAAACAAACAAATAAATAAATTGTAATCCTGGAATAAAACCTCTTTAGAGAGACCACATTTCAGTGGCAGAAGGAGTGGTCTCTCAAGACAGGTTCCACTGTATTATGTAGAGACCACATTTCAGTGGCAGAAGGAGTGGTCTCTCAAGACAGGTTCCACTGTATTATGTAGAGACCACATTTCAGTGGCAGAAGGGATGGTCTCTCAAGACAGGTTCCAGATAGAGGACCACATTTCAGTACAGATGATGGTCTCTCAAGACAGGTTCCATGTATTAGTAGAGACCACATTTCAGTAGCAGATGGGATGGTCTCTCAAGACAGGTTCCACTGTATTATGTAGAGACCACATTTCAGTGGACAGGTTCCACTGTACTACATGTGATGTGAAGAAAACATCAGAACTGTCCAGAAACTGTTTTAGTACATGTACATACTCATATTTTTAATAGCATACTCATGGAGTTTTTCATTTTTTGGGTGGAAAATAATAAATTTGACCCAATATTTCTCTTGTGAATGAAAAAAAAAGATTTCTCTTCTACCAGTAGTTTTTTTAAACAACCATGACCAAGTTGTACAGTAAGGCCTACATTGTTAAATTTAACCTATGGTTAGCCTATTGGTTTAATATTGGTTAACTACAAGTTAAATTTAACAAATGTATTGTGCAGCTGGGTCAAGTTGCTGACTTTTGGCATTAATTTCAATAAGACCAAATTTGATTTTACTATCAGAGTTGTAGTTTTGTACATTTATGCAAAAAATTTATGAGATAATTTTCATTGACAGAAATCAATGTTTTTAGAAGTAAATATGCCTACAGCTTGTTGTATCCTTGTTTGTGCTACATATGCTTACCAAAAACATAGCAGCAATTTGACTCACAACTTAATCTAGTTCTTTACGAGTCTATTAATGTGGAATTTGCATAACCAGCTGTTTTTTTTTTCTGCAAAATTCAACGTTTATGTCAAATTGTGCCAACATATAAGTCTGGCAAACGTTTAGTATAATCATTATAATAATGTCAATGCAATCATCATTTGAAGAGCTGAGTGTGTTATCTGTGATGTACATTTTGTATTTAAAAACTTATTAGATTTTTTGACTAACACATTTCTCTGGAAAGTTTTGCTTCATATCGTCCATACTTGAACTGAGTACCATGTTTTATTAATACAATTTGAAGGAAAAATCAGTATTGAACAGGAAGTTACAAATGGACAAATAGACTGAATATAAACATGCCACACCGTCTGCAAAAACCCACCCACCACCACCTCCACTGTCTCTAAAAAGAAAGATGAAATAAAGAAAATCTTTAATCTACTGGAATAACAAAAGTATTAAATTTTATGTCTGATGCATCAATGATACTTCGTCAAGAGCAATTATTGCAGGATGCACTCATTTCAGGTACCAATATATACATGTAGATTTGTAAACATTCAATTGACCTTCATTCACATGACAGTCACAATTGCCCTGTATATTGTACCAGACCAATCCCTGATGTAGGATTTGGCGGTTGGTGTATCTCTGTGTATGATACTATCTGACTGATAAACAGGAGGTTTTGTTCACTCATAATACTACTATAGTAACCATACATGTGATTTTTTCGGCGGGAGGAAAAATCTCCCGAATTTTAGAGTCCCTTCCACCTGTACTGGCAGATGTACTTCCAGAAGTAGTATAAGAAATGGAACCGGATCAGATTGGTATTTAAATTATCCAAATCTCCAGCTAAAACATTAAAAATCTCCAGTTGTGGCAGTTGAACTGATTTTTATCACATGTATGATGGTAGAATGACAAGATACAGTCATTACTCAAACTTGTCTATATAAAAGCCATTCAAGGGAAACAGGCAAAGGAAGCTGTTAAAGAAAGGTGGCCTTTATGAAGAGGTTTATTCATTATTAGATTGTTAAGAAAGGTTATATGTATGTTTAAATGGCCTTTATACGCAAGTGTCTTTGATACAGAGGTGGCCTTAAATGCAAGTTTGACTGTATTGTTAACTTAAAATACATGTACATGTCAATTTATATACGCACCTTACTAGTGATTTTTGCCCTCCTGTCAAAATTGTCATGGCATAGTTAAACACTTCCATTAAATGTTAGGACTCAAAATCAATTAACATTAATGTCAATGAATTTGGGTTCTTTTGAAGGGAAAACCATGAAAATTTAAACCAACAAAAATAAATAATTTTACTCCATTTGTATTTCTCTTAACGTTTTCAGTTGAATTGAATGTTAATGTGAAGGAAACTGACTTCATATTGTATATTTTGTAATATCAACCCATTCACCCTAAAAACATGTTTGGAGTGGTTTACTCAATTGATTTATGGGAGAGCCCATTGTTTTTAAGGGGTGATGAAATGAGTTAAAGGAGCATGAGCATTTCATTTGCTTTTTTTTACTATTTATTGTACATGGAGACTGATATACAATAACAAAAAAGAGATATAAACAGGCATAACAATTCTTAAATTCTTATATATTTTGTGAAAATTACTTGAGAAATCCAGGTTTGGCACTTTTTCACTTGCAATAGGGAACTTTCAAGTTAGCCCAGATTACTGTTATGATTTATTCGCGCCTTCTCGATTTTGTTTCTCATATGTTTTTCCGGTTTCATATTTACCTTCAGAACGTATGCAAAGTAAATGGAAATATTTTTACTTTTTAGCACATTAAATTTATTTTGTATAAAGAAACCCAAGGGACTCTTAAAACGTATCACAGTGGGTTATTTAGTTGAACGCCAAATTACTGAAATGTATCGGGCAGAAAAAATGTGCAGACAGACTGGGAATCAAATCCAGGACCTTCAGAACACTTGCAGGGCGCTTTTACCAATTGTGCTATGGGGGCTATCTATATGTTAATGACACCGGAAATAATATTGAAGAACATTTTTCTAGAATCACACAACTGGCGATAATAAAAGCAGGATTATAACGGTAATCCGGGCAAACTCGAAAGTTCCCTATTGATTAATTCAACCTTACTATTTGTATATAAATACCACACTGAACCTTACTTTATTTTCACAAAATATATTGGAATATAAGATTGTTTATGCCTGTGTATAACTCTATCTATTATTGTACATCAAGTACAAGTAGTAAAAGTAGAAACAAACGAAACATTATTTTTTTTTGTAAACACAGCTAGAAAGAATATTTATGTGTATGTTCAGTGGAACCACTCATGAAAGACCACCTGTCTCCTGGGACCACATTCTTAGAACCACTTAGTTAAGTGATCCTGGAGATAAAACCTATTTTAGGACACCACCTCTCTTTCGATACCACATTTTAGTGGCTGAGGGGTGGTCTGTCAGGTCAGGGTCCACTGTATTCAGATATCCTTATAAAATGTTCACAAATACATGTATTACAATTCTTGTACTGTGAACCGCTACAAATATATTTATGTATTTTCATGCTTGGCTTTTGTTACACGTGTCAAATTTCAGCCGTTGAAGTGTTTTGATCAAAGTTTCAGTACAATTTTGATATCAGGAACATTCACCTGCTTGCAACTTCCTGTTTCATGTCTGTGGTCTCTTTGGCTTAGTAGTTAGAACATTGCACTTTAAACCATACAACCTCTCACCTCTAGTTAATGAGTGTTAAGCCCCCCTGGAAACTATGCTGATTATACAGGGAAAATACAATGTATGCTTATGTACTCATGGTAGGCATGTAGATATTTTTCTGGGTGCTATGTGCTGATATATTGGTGGCAGGCAGGTGGCTTTTTACTGGTGGTGGAATGTGGTCCTGGATACATTATACAAATGTTTCTTGTAGCAGCATGTGGGTCTTCAGACATTTTTCTGCCAATTTTGGGAAAATGCCATTGACAACACATTTGGGAATTTTAACATGTATAGGACAGACACCACCAAATATTTTCCCATAGGCCTCAATGCTAATTTACAAAACTTCAGGTCACTGTCACTCCCATGTTTATTAAATCTGGGTCAAATAAGAACCCTGTGCTGAAAGATCAATATTTTTGATAACAAAATATGCATTCAAAAGTATAGGTTGCCGTTGCATTTCTACTTCAAATTTTCACTTGTTTACAACTCGTAGTATTCCGCACCAAAGGAAAATATCTATTCTCATATGACCCCTCCCTTTCAATTTTCAACCGTCAACCCTATAATTTCCAAAGTACTACCAATATTCATGTATCTTTTTTATCACCTTAATTTCACTTATTAATGGCAAAACTAATTTTTTCATTTAATGACCAATCAGATCTCTGGGCTCATTTTACCCTCCGCACAACTTTGGGTGTCCAAAATGTCTGTGCCCATGTTGTAAACAAAGCAGGTGTTTTTCCTATAGATTTATCCAAAACATTGCCAAAAATGGTCATTTTGCATTTTTTGGAAATCTCATTAACTGTACACCATGCCCCCTTAATAATGAGGATGGGAACCCAACCTGAAGAGAAACACAGTCTATAATGTGTCACACCCCTACCTCTCAATCCCATTCATTGATATTAACAAATAAATACATTATATGAAGAAGTTGTCTGTTTTTCTTTCATGATTTTCATTCAGAATTGTCTGTAACACATACACTTCATTATTTTGAATGATTTCATACCATTATTTACCAATATTGACCATGATATCAAATAAGGGTAGATGGTACCCCTTAATAATGGAAAAAGTGACAAAATATACCATTTTCTTCACAAAAACTTAAAATTATGGATCATTTCTTAATGAGCATGGAACCAATTAGTCGCCAGAAGTAAAGAAGAATTTCTGAAGCTCACTTAAAAGCAAACCATGTCATTTTTTATATCATCAAATTGCTTTTATTGACAAGGAATGAAGTGCACCCTTAATAAAAGTGTAAAACGTCTGGGAGGGGATACCCTTACATACAACACATTCCAATAGACTTATTGTGTTCATTTATATCAAATATGTTATGTAATCATTTTCAGACATGTCCATGTTTTGTTTCATCCCTTAATTACAGTCTCATGATGTAACTAATTAAATACAGAGGGCAGATAACTGAGTCTGACTTTAAAATGACTGTCACTTAAATGGTGCAAAATGCTAGTCAAATTGCTTTTAAAAGGATAGGACATATTTATAGTTCTGTTTCAGATGAAAAACTAAGTCAAATTTTAATTATACTAAGTTTTGAAACCAGTAAAAGTCAATATCAGGTGTTAATTTTTGTCTGGTATGACCCCAAGAGAGTGTTACGTGACATTTGCTGGAAGGGGGGGGATGTGAAAAAAGTGATTCAAACAAAAAATGCATGACTGAAAATTTAGAAAACTTATGAAAACATGCAACGTGAATGAATATTAGATGAGTTAATACAGAAAAAAATATAATTGATACTTTATAATTATCTTTACAGGTACTTGAGTATGATAATTAGATAAAAATCACTTATTGGACAATATTTCCTGGATTTAAGAAATTGAAATATTCCTTCTACAGGTTAAAATGTTGATAGATTATGAAAAAAATGTTAAAACGCCCTATTTCTAAAGAATTTTTTTATTTACAAATTATCTATTACCCAAATTTAACACAATATGACCTAACCACAATGTGGAAATTCTTGTGTACAGATCAGCATAAAGGGGGGGGGGGGGGGGGGGGGGGGGGGGGTATTTAAATTAATTTTTATACTGTTTTCAGTGTATATGGCATGATGAAATATTTTACTGATGAGACTTAAATGCTGAAATGCAGTTTAATACAATTTTCTTAAAAATGAGAAGGTTCTTACCCTTCAGATACAGTACATATATACAGCTAAAGGTACAAAATACACTGCACGAGTAAAATGACATGGTCCAATATGTAGATTTTGCCCTCAAAAGAAGAAAATCAACCAGTCTTTACCTCAAAAAGGTCTGATTTTAATCCAAATGGGTTAAAATTTACAATAGAAACATCATTTCCAAAATATTTTGCTAAAATTAGTCACTATGCATAACCATAACTATATGATTTTTTATAAAAGAACATGTGCATGTTTGTAGGAGAGGGTGGGGGTATACTTGAATGTTCCAAGTACAGATGGAATTTTGACCAATAAATGATAAAATATTAGTTCTAGGTGTAACATAAAACATACAGACAAAATTAAGAGATCTCAATATGCAACAAATGCATAATAATGTGTGTAGAGGCAACACACCTATTAAATTTGCACCTTGTGGACCCCCAACAGGTGCCCCATTTCATACAGACCCTCAAATCTGTTTAAAAGTATGAGTAAAAGTGAATGAATTGCAACTTAGGCAATAAAAACGAGAGAAATGACTTATTTTAAGGCTTCATCCAGCCTACATGTGTCAAATGTGCATTTCTCTATAGGACAGACACCACCAAATATTTTCCCATAGGCCTCAATGCTAATTTACAAAACTTCAGGTCACTGTCACTCCCATGTTTATTAAATCTGGGTCAAATAAGAAACCCTGTGCTGAAAGATCAATATTTTTGATAACAAAATATGCATTCAAAAGTATAGGTTGCCGTTGCATTTCTACTTCAAATTTTCACTTGTTTACAACTCGTAGTATTCCGCACCAAAGGAAAATATCTATTCTCATATGACCCCTCCCTTTCAATTTTCAACCGTCAACCCTATAATTTCCAAAGTACTACCAATATTCATGTATCTTTTTTATCACCTTAATTTCACTTATTAATGGCAAAACTAATTTTTTCATTTAATGACCAATCAGATCTCTGGGCTCATTTTACCCTCCGCACAACTTTGGGTGTCCAAAATGTCTGTGCCCATGTTGTAAACAAAGCAGGTGTTTTTCCTTTAATGTGAATTTGTGTGAAAAATAGTTCGCACACATGTTTGTATTGGGAGTTGGGCCGAAATAATGGGGCCGAAATTCGGTCCCATGGAAACTAAGGAAAAAGGCCTAGTCTTTTCTCAGTTAAGTCATGCATATTCACTTGTGGCCACATGTGGTTCTTTTCCTGAGTATGTTGTGCCAATTTATTTGTAACACCAGTAGGCATGTGGTCTTACCATCATAAACTGACTTAGGAATTGTTGAATGTGATGTGAAGTAACAGTACAGCAATAAAGAATCTTGTTACATTTCAGCTGATATCATCTGTTCAAAAAAAAAAAAAAAATCTTGCCCCCATTCCCAAAAGTTGGGGAGGAAAAAAATAAATATCTCCATGAAAAATGTCCCTGGAAACATTATTTTCTTTCAATGTAGACTGTTAATGTCTCTTAATACACCTCTGGATCCACCTATATTTCATTTCGTCTCTATTTCTAGCTCATTTGACAGTACAAGCCGGTTTCCCAAGCTGCAGGAGTGTGCACATTTCCATTATGACGTTGTCGAGCTTCCAGAGTTGAAGGTAGTGTAAAAATAACTTATCCATCACAGCATGTTTAATTAAAAAAAAAATGAAAAACCGCAGATGGTTGTGTGTTCTTTTAATGTGCAAAACATTTGTAAAGTAAATTAAAGAACATAATTGCATTAACCATTTAATTCTTCTGAATAGTGCTACGTTCATGAAAAATAATATTTAACCTTGAAAAACAAATTTAGGGATTTGATTTAATTAAGGTATGTACAGTTTCATTTCATTTGCTTATTAACTTATTATTGCTGAAATTATTATAATTTCATATATATATATATATATACACAGTTCACCCCGATATACTGCCACCTTTTATTTTTCTGAATTTTGACAGTATAATGGGTTTGGCAATATATCGAGGTTTACTATTTTCGAGGTGTGGTCGTTTTTCATCATGATATGTCTTTAATCCCTGTTGTATATCATATCCTGTTAACAGCTCCCTATCGTAAATTCAGATATTTTGTCTATTGTTTAAGTATGGAGAGTTTAGCCACGCTATTAAAATGGCCAAAATTAAACCGTCCAAAATGTTCAACAGCCGGAAAATCTAGATCTGTTTCTAACATTAATCCGGAAACATTTCTAATGTTAACTTAATCGTTTTTTGTTTAAAATAACTCTTTGACATGCCGGTAATACAAAGGTTTTAAGTTTATATATCTCATCTACTCATAATTATTTCTTGACGTGTGATAATTGCAGTGTAAACACACGACGTGTTGATTTTTCCAACTCTCATGGGGTGAACTGTATATATACATGTACCGGTATATATAAAGATACTACAAGCAAATCTGAAAAAAAATTTCAATAAACTAAGGATATATTGTTCATACCCCCTTTACTATTATTTGAAAATTTGATGATCCCTTTTAAGGCCCCTTGGCCCCTTTTTCTTTCCCTCCAGAATTAAGTGTTTTGAGGAGAATGGTGTTATTTGGTAAGTATGTCTAAATATTTACATCATCACCTGTTTGCCTCAAGTAGAGTTTATTTTACTACACCTAACCACTCAATGTTTCTGTGCCAAGCATCAGCTTTGTGGAACTCAACACCGTATTAATGCAAGTTAGGATTTCTGGAAATAAACAAATTACTACAAATAACTTGAAATGATTTCCTGATTTTTCATGATCTAGAATCAATGTAAATATTTGTGATGAGATTTTAGAGTTTGCGGTGTATATCACTTGAAGATGGCACCATTTTAATTATTATCTCACAATTTTCAGGTTTCTTTACATTTAGGACAAATAAATAACATGGATATGAAAATATATTTCAAAGATCTGATGTGTGAATCTATTATGAAAGATGTTATGCCAAGTTATGCTTAATACAGCATCATACATATATAATCTATATAAAGATCTTCCCAGCATTGGGGCTGAAGAGCCAGCCTGGCTCAGACAGTAGCGCGTTCGACCCCTGATCGTGAGGTCGAGTCCAGCCAGTGGCAGGTCAGATTCCTGTCCTTTTGATGAGACAGTAAAAACCGAGGTCCCATGTCACAGTAGGTGTCTGCACGAACTCTCACTGCTCAATGGCCGTAAGTGCCAAGCATAAGCTAAACTTTGAAATCCTTCACCGGCATTGGTGAAGTCTCCATATGAGTGAAAGATTCTTGAGTGGGACGTTAAACAACAATACAACCAACCAACAATCAGGACAGAAAATTTTCTTTCAGCTGCTTGGGTCCAGGATTTTTTTCATTCTATTTTGCCTGGTTCCAGTCCTCTAAAATCTGGGTCCAATCACAATACCTATATATTGATAATATAGCTGACTTTAAGGGTTACTTTTGACAAGGACTGTATCGCAGAAATTACAGAGTATATACCTTTATGAGGGAAACTGAGAAAGTTTACAAAGTTAAAAATGACAGAACAGACATTTTACTGATTCAGAGTTACATGTGTTAGGTCCTTGGACTCACATGGCTTGAAAATGACAGAGTCTGAAAGTAAAATATGTAGGTGTCGGACCTTGAACTTAAAGAATTTTCAGCCCCTGAACATGTATGCAAAGACATACACTTGAAGTCAACCAGACAGATCTTGCAGTGAAAAGGGGTATCTACATGTATGTTTAACCTACACATTTTGTTCTATTTTTAGGTTTGTCTGTGTAATGACGAACAAGAGAACTGCCATCACAATGGGGAAGATTACATGGAAAGAACATTTCTTGTTAAAGTCATTTGCAGTGATAAGTCCTGGAATGTCAAGCGAACATATAAAAATTTTCGAATGCTTGATCGACAGCTTCATAAGTGTATATTCGATAGACGTTTTAGCAGACTGCCAGATCTCCAAACTGACGAGGATGGCAGTAAAACGTATGAGGTAAGTCGTCATTTTGGACACGAAATTATTTGCAACTTATATATAGGATACAGTATTTTAGGTGGTATTTTGTGTAAAACTGTTTTTATATATAAAAAACAAGAATTCATGAAAAAGGTTGAATATTTATGTGATGAAAGCTAATACCCATTTGCAGCTTTTTAAAATGAGATTAAAGTGCTATGATGAAAATGGCCATGGTAGAGGTTCTTAAAGGCCAAAATTTAAAGCCCTTTATCGGCATTTGATGACATCTCCATAAGAGTGAATGAATCTTGAGTGGGACTTTAAATAACAATACATTAACAACAACAATGTATGCTATGTAAGATGAGATGTAGGGGGGGGGGGGTCTAGCTGGGCACCCCTTGATTAACATGTCTGAACATCTATTTCATACAAGTCATGCACTCCACTTTCACAGAGAGGCCGAGTTTAAACAATCTAATAATCAAATCTATTTCAAGTGGCCACTGGTCTTGACAAAGATAACTCTTTCCTCAGCAGTGGACTTGCGGAAGGTCGGTGGTCTTTACCCAGGTAACCGGGGTTTCTCCTCCACCAATAAAAACTGGACGCCATGATATGACTGAAAGATTGTTGAGTATGGCGTAAAACAAAAAATCAAATCAAATCAAATCCTCAGCAGTGGAAAGAAAGGTGTCACTGTTCTAATGAGTACAATTTCAAAAATGTGAACAGTGCTACCAATTTCGAATATAAAGCCCTCCACTCGAATCATTGAAACAAAAATATATGTAGATTATTGACAACCTTGTAAAAAAAAAATTTAAATTGTCAAAATTGTTGGCTTGTGGAAGGTCGGTGGTCTTTACCCGGGTAACCGGGGTTTCTCCTCCACCAATAAAAACTGGACGCCATGATATGACTGAAAGATTGTTGAGTATGGCCTAAAACAAAAAATCAAATCAAATCAAAAATCAAAATTGTTGGCAATCACTGCTTTTTTATTGCTGTTTTTAAATGTTACAAATGTAGTACTTAATATAATGGCAGTTTGATGAAGACATATTGTTCCTCCAAGTATGTACATGTACTTGTATGTGAAAATAGGTGAAATATATCTTTCGTAATGAAAGATGAATTAGTTTTACATTAACTGACATTTTAGTAGTTTTTAAATGGTGGTAATATGACTCAGGAAATTGAATTTAAAAACAGATCAATCGTAGTGTGAGTAAACAAAACTGTTTTTATACAGAGCATTTATGAGGCTATATATTTTATTTTTATATAATTTTATTTTGGAAGTAATTGATGAAAAATTTTGTTGATACAATTTTTCTGTGTAGAATGATTTGTTGATGTATGCTACATGTATATGCTTATGACCCCCAAGATGAAAGAGGTGGGTGGGGCATATTGTTTTGTCTGTCTGAAGGTCCATATATCTGTTTTACTATATTTTTGGTTTTGTAAAATAACACAATTTTCTTCCTTTGCCAATATGAGGCAATACTTTGCCAGAATTATAGGACTTAAAAATTTTCACAAAGTGAGGATAATTTTGGGGATATTGTGATTTTCAAACTCATCCTGTTTCTTATGTATATACAGTTCATCCTGACCTGTCTGAGTAGAATGATGGGCTGATATTTATCTTATGGCCCCAAGATCGGAGAGGTGGGTGGGGGTGTATTGTTTTGTCTGTCTGAAGGTCCATATGTCTGTCTAGTACATTTTTGGTTTTGTTACATAACACTAGTTTCTTCCAAGTTTCGGAGACATCATGTTTCCTATGTAAATACAGTTCACCACCTGACCCGTTGCCGATCAAGTGTAAATAAACATTTTTCAGTACAGGTATTGTCCGATTCACATAGTATGGAGGGACGGAGTAATCTTTTGATTATCATACAGATAGTATGTGTTCTAGCCTGTGTTATTTTAATGTCATGCTTTATTACGTAAAATTTAAGCATGTTCAGGTCATGAAAGGGTTCACAAGACTTCATCCAGCCAGGTTATATGGATTTTACTATAGGTAATTATTGTTGAATTATCAATTTCCCAAACCCAAGGTGATAAGATCCAATTGTCTTATGCTTTGCGTATTGAGTTTTTAACATACAGTAGGAATTATAGACTAAAAAAATATTTAACCTTGATATATCATCACACCTGTTATACTGCCAGAATTAAGGAAAACAAAATGTTGCACTATAACAAGGCAGAACTGTATATTGTTTTTTAAGTTAACTCATACAAACACGGACAGCAATGGGTTTAATGGAGGATCAATGACATAGGCCCACCTAATTGTGTCTTTGGTATTGAACTTTGTCAAATACATGTACCTACATTAACCAGAAGAATAAAGAAAATACATGACTGTAATTGCTGCTGTGAGCAGCTGTTTTAGAAGAACATTCATGTTTTTGACAATTTACCAAGAATTTTATGAGTCTTTCTTTACTGTTAAGTCAGTGTTTTATTTTGCTTTTCAGGAGATGGAAAATTTATTACAGTTTTACCTACAGAGATTATCTGACATTGCTGGGAGCATGATCAACTGTGGTTCTATACTCAACTGGTTTGAGGTAACTAATATTAATGCTTGTCTAGATCTGTACAGTTAAACTTGTCTATAAAGGCCACTCGGGGGAACCGGCAACAGTGACCATTATAGACAGGTGGCCTGCCTTTATAAAGAGGTTTATCATTGTAAAAAAAAAAAAAAATTAACAAATGTTATGTTTGAATGGCCTTTACAGGCAGGTGCTCTTTTGTAAATACAGAGGTGGCCTTTGATGCACGTTTGACTGTATGTACTGAGTTGATAACTTGGTTTGCGAAAGTTTCAAGGCAATCACTCGCCTCCGTATTCAGCTGGTTTGAGGTAACTTATTCAAATAATCAACTTCACCTGTATGCTTTGACTTTATAACTTGATATGTGAGAGTTTCAAGACTTGCCCCCATAATCAGTTGGTTTGAGTTAACTTATTTCAAAACTTATTTCCTCTGTATGTACTGACTTGTTAGTTTTTGTGTGCAAGAGTTTCAAGACAATCACTTGCCTCTGTAATCAGCTGGTTTCCTGGTACATGTGTGTGTGCTCATGTGTGTGTGTGTGTTTGCTTGTGCACCTTTGTCTGAATACCATTTGTGATTTGTTTACAAAAATGAAAAATGCAAAAATGTTAATTTTCCATTATCTGTTTATGAATTACAGTTAGATAACCGTGGTAACCGTCTGCTGATTGTTGATGATACTGGTATCAACACTCCTGCTATTGCTGCTGCCCATGCTATTAAACGTTACACTGCTCAAGCCGTTGATGAAATTTCTTTAGAGGTATTTCAGACCTGTTAACTTGACAAATTCTGATCTAAAAAAATGTTCTTGTCTGTTTCACATGTCTCTCTTATAAATGTAAACAACTGTATTGTTATTTTTAGTGCTGGATGAAATTGGGGAAATTTTTATTGGATTAAAATGTATTTCATGTCCAAAATAGACTGGTAGTTTTTCTCCCCTTTTCCTTTTTTTTTTTTTTTTTTTTTTTTTTTTTCTTGTGGGTACAATATCAATAATTCTGTATAAATACTATTTAATGTTAAACATGATTAAGTGATACTTTTATATATAAAGTCTTTGGCACTTCACTGTAAAATATGAACATGGGTTACTACATGGATGTACATCAAGATGCAATTCTCTGTATGTGACTTTTTGTTGATTTTTGTCTTGGCACTGAGTAGTGTTCAAAATAAATATACATGTATTCCATCATTTTATGGGATTAACGGAACCATCTGCCATCTGTTGTTATGTAGATGTGTACTAATTGATTCAATCGCAATTTGATAGGTCGGTGATATCGTATCTGTGATTGACATGCCTTCTCCTGATGACACCATGTGGTGGAGAGGAAAGCGAGGGTTTGAGGTATGACTTTTTATCACACTGTTGTAATCTTATGTAGTTTACATGTGCCTTTATGTATGTAAGGTACAGTGGAATCTGTCTTGAGAGACCAGCCCATCTGCCGCTGAAATGTTGTCTCACAAGACAGGTGGTCTCTCAAAAGATGTTTCCTGAAACACACGTTGTCTTTCATGAGAGTGGTCTCTCAAGACAGGTGCCACTGTTTTTAAAAAAGTCAATATTTGTATGTGCGTAAAATGAAAATATGGCTATACAGGAAATATTATTGCATCTTGTTTGATAAAGAAAAGGATACTGTAAATCCGGTTCTGTTTTACGGGATTTATTTTCATGATACACAAGTTCTAAATTTATTCACGAGATAATGTTTTTGCGATTTCGAATGCTGATTTCCTTATATTATTATCATACTTCATAACGTGATAATTTTATTTTCGTGAGCAAAATTACGCATTAATAAAATCCTCATGAATAAAACCGGAGTTACAGTACATACAGATTGAAAACCTATCACATAGGTTGGCGTTAAGAAATGGATGTTATGGATATATTTCAAAACGTCAAACCTTTGCAGTTATTTTTACACTGTTTTAGAGTACGGTATTTGCAACTTTTCCTTGATTAATCTTTACATACAGGTGCACTAGCCTCTCTTGATCTTTGTAGATTCCTATCGATCTCAATCTTGATAGATCTCTTTCAATCTCAAGCTCGGTAGATCTATCCCAATCTCGACTGGCATTTATCAATCAGCTGTAGGGATCTTTATCATTATTCCATTAGTAATTTGTATTTACATGTCGGTAAGTTTACCTTCTATTCAAGTTTAAAATGATTTGACATTAAGAACATCGTAAAACACTATTACACCAGGCATTGTCTTCTTCGTAGGTTGGATTTTTTCCAAGCGAGTGCGTAGAGGTCATAGGTGAAAAAGTTCCAGCATCTGTACAGTCCAGGATTCCGATGAACAGTAATAGTAAGAAACCTTGTAAGCATGCTGCATACTTACCTAATTAATACCTAATTAACCTGGTATTACTAATTAACTGTAGATTTATTTACATACTTTTTAAACCCATTGTATAAAATATATTCACCATAATAGGATATTGGCATGGTGTAGGTTCTGTATAGTTATTAACTAAGCACCTGCTATATAGATAGTACTGTGTAATTATACGTAGGTAGTATACATGTATTGTTGTTAACTAATTCCCACCTTTTTCGTTTTTGTTTTTTTTCCATTAGAGTAGGATCTGTCCTTAGAGGGAATAAGGTTTGAAATCAAGGAAGTGAGATTTATTTACTTGGAAATCATATATCATGTATTATATACTGCTGTACTCATTTACAATACTTACCAAGCCTTATGATCTTTTGATAAAAAAAAATACTTATCTATGTTTGTGTTCCTTGTATAAACATATAAAATACTTACCTGTCCTTATAATACATGTGTAAACATATACAATGCCTACCTGTCCTTATAATACATATATAAACATATACAATACTTACCTGTCCTTATGATACATGTATAAACATATAAAACACTTACCTATCCTTATAATACTTGTGAAAACATATGAAATACTTACCTGTCCTTATAATACATGTATAAACATATAAAATACTTATCCATTATTATCCTTGTATAAATATATAATATACTTTGCTATCCCTGTATAAATATATAATATACTTACCTATCCCTGTATAAATATATAATATACTTACCTATCTATATGATCCCTGTATAAATATATAATATACTTACCTATCTATATGATCCCTGTATAAATATATAATATACTTACCTATCTATATGATCCCTGTGTAAATATATAATATACGTAGCTATCTATATGATCCCTGATAAATATATAATATACTTACCTATCTATATGATCCCTGATAAATATATAATATACTTACCTATCTATATGATCCCTGTGTAAATATATAACATACTTACCTATCTATATGATCCCTGTGTAAATATATAACATACTTACCTATCTATAGGATCCCTGTGTAAATATATAACATACTTACCTATCTATATGATCCCTGTGTAAATATATAACATACTTACCTATCTATATGATCCCTGTGTAAATATATAATATACTTACCTATACACATTACTCACACATGTAACACTTATCCATTTATATACTTATCTTACTAATGACCCTTCCGTTTACACATATTTCTGATGCTTGTTTATCTGTATACTTATATATGTGTAACAACAATGTACACAGATATGATCCAAAATCCAAAATGTACTTTAACATCCATACACATATACCTGTAGCTGTATTATGCTTAACCCACTAATATGACTTGACCAGCAGTATATTCCAAGATAATACTTATACATCCATATATATATATGTATATATATATATATATATATATATATATATATATATATATATATAATATATATATATATATATATACACACACATTACACTTGTATCATGCTTGACCCACTAATGTGACTGTAACAGTTGACCAGTTGTATATTCCAAGTTTATACTTATACATCCATACATACACATTATACTTGGCCTTATAATTCATTGTACTTGCACATACAGTATAGTCTAAAACATTTGTATACATGTACCTTTATACATGTAATTGTTTGTCTATTATTTTAAATATTAATACAGTAAAACCTGTATATAGGGGCCACCCAAGGGACCAGAGAATATTGATCTTTATGTGCAGGTGACCCTTATACACAGGTTTAATTTAGTTGAAGTATGCAGTCAAGGGACTTTTCAAAACTGGCCTTTATAAACAGGTAATCCTTATATAGAGGTGGCCGCTATAGCAGGTATTACTGTATATAATTTTACCTATGAAATATATTGTGTCTTTTTTCCACACTTTGCAGTAGTTAGAAAACATGGCAAATTTCTCTCTTTCCTGAGAATGTTCTTTTCCACACGTCCTGCCCGTATACAATTAAAACAGTCTGGAATAGTCAAAGAGAGAGTGTTTGGCTGTGATCTCGGAGAACATTTACTGAACTCGGGGCATGATGGTAAGCATAGTATATTTATCTTTATGCAGCGTTGAGTGCCGTATCATAATCATAGTAAAAATTCTCAAGGCTCAGGAATTGTGTAAAAACAATCTCACTTTTGATTGGTTGATTTTAAAGGTTATATCACATTTTTGTGCGGAATGAAACACACAATGGTGAAACACGTCTTAAGAGACCATCCAACCTCTCAAGACACGTGGTTCCTTAAATGTGGTTTTATCCGAAGGATTATTTTAATGAGTTGTTCTCATAAGATGGTCTCACAAAACCGGGGTTTGTCTAGAAAGGTTTCACTGTACATTGTACCTTCACATTGGAATTAATCATCTGGACCAGGTTGCACAATACTTTGTTGAATTTAAACTACAGTTAGCCCATTGTTTTAACATTGGTTAACTTCCACATTTAATTTAACAACCTATTGTGCAACTGGGTCCAGAATTGTATACGTTGAATTGCATACCAACAGTAAATCATTCCTTTGATGAAACTATAGTCTTACATTGAAGGGAAATAACTCTTCTGTCAATCACAATATTCATCACTGGTTTTAAGGGTCTTGTGTGATTAGATATTTTGTATGAGAGGTCATTACTTTTATAGTTTTCCTCTGGTCATTTGACAAAGTTCATAAAAGACCACTGTCCAGAGAGGATGTGGGACTTCAGAGTGCTTCAGAGCAGAGTAGTTAAAGCATCACACTTAGCACCTTGAAGTCTCTCATTTCTGCCCAGGGCAAGTTTTGAGCCCTGCTGGAACTTAGGCTGATTTTTCCAGAAAGTTTGCCAGTTTTCTTGTGGAAAATCAATGGCCTCTTCCTGGGTACATTGTAACCGGGTTCTCTCCTCCACCATTAAAAACTGGCTGCCACCACATGACTGAAAAATTGTTGAGTGTGGCATAAAACACCATTCAAAATATTTTTGCAAAATATACATGTATAGGAATATAAGATTTTTTTATGCCTGTGTATAGGTTTTATTTGTTATTTTGCATCAAGTACAAGTGGTGAAAATAGAAGAAATCATTTTTGTGTGTGTGTGTTAAACACAACTAATGCCCCTTTAAGTAACTTTAACCTTTTGTGTGTGTGTGTTCTCTTTCACATACACCAAGAAGATTTGACAATGTTTGTTAGATTTGTTTGTATGGAGGTAAAATTAAGTAAGCTGTTATATGTTCTCCTTGCAGTACCCCTAGTTCTCAAGTGTTGTTCTGATATCATAGAAGAATATGGCATAGTAGATGGAATATACAGATTGTCTGGTATCACCTCTAATATACAAAAACTCAGGTAAGGGCACAAGGCTATTATCAAAATATTTATTTGATATCTCTTGATTCAGATTTGCAGAACTGCTAAAAAAATTGCTATGTTTTTCTGTTATTTTTTGTAATTTCCTTTGAATTTGAATCTAAAAACAGATTTAGAAATGTTCATTTTAGCAAATGTGAAATGTTAAAATGTAATTAACGTATCCCCAAATATCTGACACGAGGATCTCAATGTGCATTATTTACATCATTCAATTGTGACATCATAATCAAACAAATGTTTGACGGGCCATTTAATTATGACATCATAATGGAAAAGTCTGCCAAAAGGTGCCATGTTGGGCCTTTCGTGAAAGGTCAATTTCTTGTATCCCTGTTGCATTCAGCATATCATTCACTAATTTGAAAGTATAAGAAAATGATGGTAATAACTTGCTTTCACAATTTTTTTTTTCACATTATAAAATTGCCAATGCATAGCTTATTATTTTTTTTATTCAGCTTTACCTCAGATTGATTTTCTTCTTTGTTTGTAGGCATGCGTTTGATGAAGATCGTATTCCAGATTTAACGGAGGAAATGTATTTACAAGATATACATAGCATCAGTTCTTTATTAAAGATGTATTTTAGAGAACTTCCAAACCCTCTCTTGACATATCAACTTTATGATAAGTTTGCAGTAAGTATCGACATATATATCTGTGTAAAAAATGGGTAACCAGTTTTGATTCCCTAAGTTTATATTAACATTATTTGAGGTTTTCTGTTTGCATTATTTGGCATAGGACCTTATTTATGATTATTTGAATTGAAATTATTTGATGTAGGGTCTTGTTCATAACTGTTCGATATTTTCATTATTTGATGTAACATGTGTAAGGTGCTACTATGTTTTTCTGTTCGGAATTATTTTTCATCATTGGACATAAATAAATTCAAGTGCTTTTCATACCATTATTTATTTTATTTGAAAGGAAACCAGGTTATACCTTTATTTACATTTCTTGATAGGCAACCTGGTCATATTTTGTTTTAACGTTATTTGACGTTATATGTGATATTAAAGACCATTTCCAATAGTTTATATCGGATGTTGTTTAGAACTGTGTATTTTTTATTATTTCATTTAGGCCGCTGTTAGGGATGAAGATAACAAGCTTTTAAAAATACACGACGTCGTACAGCAGCTTCCTCCCCCACATTACAGGTTTGTGTGTCTTATGGTAATTAAAATGGATCGAAAACGAACCCTCACTTCATTGGCATCCGTGCACAGCATAGGTAAACATTTGTGGCACTTCACGTAAAGCTGGCAATGTCAGTATACAAGTGAAAAACTCTTGGCAGTATGTCAAACAAGAATAAAAAAAATATTTCGCCAAGCTGTCAGAACATCAGGCTTTTACATCATAAAGCTATTATTAGAAGGGCTGGGGGTAGGGCTTGGTGGCTAAGTGGTCAGGGCATCACACTTTAAATCATGAAATCTTTAACTTATTTTCAGTGCGGGTTTGAGCCCCACTGGAACCTAAGCTAATTATGTGAGGAAGTTTGCCAGGAAGACTGTCAGACTCTTTCTGGATATATTGTCTTAAAAACTTTCTCCTTGATCATTTAAACATAAATCTGTCCTTCAGAT
This sequence comes from Atrina japonica, assembly GCA_030159075.1. Lineage (NCBI taxonomy): Eukaryota > Metazoa > Mollusca > Bivalvia > Pterioida > Pinnidae > Atrina > Atrina japonica. Next base: position 1,488,377 of record BROG01000088.1, on the reverse strand, counting down.
GAGACAGCACAGTAGGTGTCAGCACGTTAAAGAACCCTCACTGCTCAGTGGCCGTAAGTGCCAAGCATAGGCCAAAATTTGAAGCCTTTCACCGGCATTTGGTGATGTCTCGATATGAGTGAAAGATTCTTGAGTGGGACATTAAACAACAACAATAACAAAAATTGAAAATATTTTTTGAGTGTGACGTCAAAGCACCATATTGAACAAAAAGAAAACCAAAAATTGGCCATCTTGGAGACTTTTGCCAATTATGTTTTTATTATAATTGTTACAAGTGCATGTGACTTGTAGCAAAACCAAAATTTCACTTAAACATTTCTAACAATTTTAACATTCTTGTTTTTTTTTCTTTTGTCTTTATACAGAACCACAGAATACCTCATGCGGCACCTGGCAAAGGTGGCAGCTTTTGGCAATGAGACCGGTATGCATTCCAAAAACTTGGCAATAGTCTGGGCACCAAATTTACTCAGGTCTGTATAAGTTGGTCATGAAGGATTTTAAGACATGATAAAACTTTTCATCACCAATTGTTGTGTTTAACCTGGGCCCAAAGTCACCAAATTTGGTAACACATTACTCAACCAACTTTTCATGATTTCAAGGTAAAAATGCACAAAATTTATGCGTCAACTGGTCATATTGATGGCATACAATTGTAAATATTGATAAAATGTATTGCTCATTGGAAGAAAATCTCAGAAATATTTAAAAAAATTGTTTAAGTATGTACTCAAATTATTAGTACTATACTCAACGTATCCATTTTTTACAGTAAAATCATAAATGTGACTCATAATTTTTTATGTAAATGATGAAAAATAATAATGTTTCCTATTCGGTCAGATCCTGAAGTTTTAAAAATGATATCTGATATAATCAGAATAATGAAATAAAAGTTGAGCTTGAGTATTGAGTAAATTAAGTTGACTTTGGGCCCAGAATATAATCTACAGACATATCGACTACTTGTAGAACCCCAATCCTCATGTACAAAATCTACTTTCATAGGTGGAAAGGTATTTGTTGTTTTTACATAAAAGCACAGCATCATAAATTGGTATTTAAAAAAAAAACTTTTATGATCTCGGTATAATCTTGAACTTGAAGTCTGAATTGGAAAAGAAAGACATATCTTCTTTTTTTTCTTGCAGACTGCTGGTTTTATAGGACATTAGACATATCAGATTTTGATCTCTTGGTTTTGGAATCTAATGCTGTTTAAATCCCACTAGCTTTTATGTTTAAGGGAGTAGGATAATTATTTATACATCATTTTAACAAAATGACTGGATATTTAGAGAACTGTCATGGACCCATTTTGAGATTGCTAATTCCCCTGTAGGGATGTTCCCATTAAGGATAATCTATTTTAGCTATAAGGGAAAAACTGGTCTCACATAGGCATTAAATATTACATAATATTTTGTTGACATACAGACTCACACCCTGACCTACTGTTTTACATGACTGGTGATTTAATGGTCATATTATTGGGAACCACCTTCAAGTTTAGCTAGAGGAAGCATCTACCACAAACTCCAGCTGGTAGAAGCACCCACCTCAAACCAAAAATCTAGTGAGTAGAATGAAGTACCATAATCGGCCGTGTATAGTCCGCATTTATGTATTATCTGCACCCCCCATTTCAGCATCAGATCGTGGAGAAAAAAGGAGTTCATGCGTATAATCCGCATCAACTTTTTTCCACGGCCATATGGCCGAAAAACGTCGGGGAGATTGATTATTATTGTGTATAAGTGCAGTATGACGATCGGAAATATTTTCAAAATTCTCAGATCGGTATTTGAAAGAAATAGATAAATATTTATTATAGATATATATATTTGAGATATTAGATAAGGGATATGATAAACAAATTAATGATTTGAAATAAATAACAAAAGAAATATCAAAACATCAATCGAAGTCTTTGTAAAATTAAATTCCATTAATTACAGCATAATCATTTGCTTTTGCTGGCCTATATATTTAATTAATAGTATGTATTAGAACAACATTTGAAATAGATATTATATTTGCGGAAATCGGCGACATAAAAGTTTGTAACAATTTTAATTAGCGACGAGCATTTGTACACAAGCGATCTATATATCCAGAATATGTGTGTATTGCCTAATTATTGAAACAAAGGGATATATATACAGATCCATGTATACTGTTGTCTGTTACACGCATCATTGATTATGAATGGAGACGTATACGACCAACATTAATTACCTTGGTGTGGCGTTGTGTTATTTTACACCTTTTATCATGTTTTCAATTTAAAATTAAATCATTGTACTTACCTGTATAATTGGCATGTTCCATAACTTAGTACTACACTGTAGATGTACTGTAGTAAGAGAGTTACCGGTATTTACCTTTTGTATATACCTTTTGTACGAAATGTGTATTAATAACATTTCTCAAACAGAACAACAAAAACCCATAAAACACAAGTAAGTTTTATTTATTAATGTATAGTTATTGTCTCAAACACACAAAAACACAAAACTACATTTATATTGATATAAATGGGAAAATACGAAACACATACAAAGATATGACATATTTGCAATCTTCCATTTAGCCCCCTCATACAACAGTTACAACATGGCTGTTCACTTCGTCGTTCACCAGCGAATGAAATAATTATTCCTGAATTCTTGTTGAGATTGTTCTGTATTTTATTATAATAACCCCCCTTCCTGATGAAGATAAGCAACAGGTGCTGTACTATTTGCTGTTTCCTCGCCAAACATCGCAACAAGGCTAGACTGAAGCCTTGCCCAGGCACTTGCAGTTTTGCAATCCACCAAGATTCTAGCAAAACAATCTCGAAACTCAAGGGATGTGCACCACAACACAAGTGCTGTGTAGATCTACCCTATTTGTAAATGAAACACACAAACTCTAGATTAAAATGACAACAAGATTCATTTATTTATTTATTCACCGTCCACCGTAGACAGTGGAAATACACACATACATAAATAGTAATGATGCATATTTACAAACTGGAATAGTGATGATATACATTGACAAACTAAATAGTCGTTATTACGAAAAACTTTGTCAGGCTTACCACCCACATCGAATTAGTAGATGCAGTCAGTTCCTAGGGAAAAATAATTCAAGATTTTGGACTGTAGTACTGTATTATCCGCACCCCCCTGCAAAGGACAAATTTTAGAGTGGTAAAGAGTGTTTGTTTATTGTAGTTTACGGACGATTACGGTTTCACTCCTGGAGACGTCAAACCAGTGAAATCTAGTTGGTAGACTGAAGCCCCACCCCCATGAAATATCAGTAGGACCGACACCTAATGTCACGACCTTGAGTTTTACGATCAAGAGTCGAGCGGACAGGAAACCAACCTGCCACTGAGCCAGGCCGAACTCACAACCTCACGATAAATATATGACTAGAATATCAATTGAACAAATAAATTAAAAAAAAATTTTTGTCTAGTTAAAGTGTTAAATCATTATATCTATTTATAGGTCTAAGGAACTTGAGTGCGGAGGAGGAGCCGCAGCACTACAAGGCGTAGGAATACAAGCTGTGGTAACCGAGTGCCTCATATTGTATGCAGATCTCATATTTAGTGATAAAATGCCTTCATATTCATCTCCAGAACTTAGACGTAAGCAGCTTAATTCTTTTCAAGTCACACTTTGTCACTTTTCTAAACTGTTTAATTCATTGCTTTATATGTTCTTTGTATCAAACATTTCTGTCTGCCTATCTCTCACACTTTCTTGTAGCTTTTTACTTCAGCTATTTGATATATAGTATTGATTTGTAAATATTTTTGGAAAACCTAACATTAATTTAAATAATAACCATTGATTTTCGTGCACCCGAGATCAAGGAGGGTATTGTTTTGGGTCTGTCTTTCATAATACATCATTCAATCAAATAACTTGAATATCTTTTGTCAGATTTCAACCAAATTTGGTTTGCAGCTTTATGTCAACATTCCACTATATTTACCAGAGTTATGGTACTTTAAACTCTTTATGAGTTATGGGACTTTAAACTCTTCATGAAAGCATGAACTCTTTGGGGCATAGTGTTTCTCAGAACACATTTTATCTTAATTGTTTATTTGTTTGATTTTTTTATGCTGAATTTGAGTGACATTTATTTTTTGTACTTTCTCAGAGTCCAGAAAGAAGCCACGCCCCAAATCATTAGCAATTTCTACTCCAACCAAACTCATCACCCTTGAGGAGGCCAGAGAGAGGGCGCTGTCAGCTAGTCTACGACCTCCTCCACAAAAGTACATTGATGTTGGAGGAGGTCCCAAGAATCTCCCAGACAGGTACCACACGGTCATAGACCTTCCTGGGTACAGGTGAGTTGAATGGTGGCCTGAAACTTTTCTTTTCTGCAGAATATGACCCTGTAATCAAGAAAATATTACATGAATACAATTTTTTTTTTAAATTATATGTAGATGTAGCTTACCTTAAAGAAATACTGGTAGCTCTGATAAGCCTTGCATACAGTTTTAAGTATGTAGGTATCAGTAAAACATTGACGGTCTGCTATTTAAGAAATATTTTAAAAATATTTGAAGTGTTGTTTTGTTTTTTTAAGTTGAAGAGCACTTTTTAGGTCACTTGTAACAGTGATTTAGGAAGAAAATCTATTCTTAGCAGAGAGCTGCCTTTTGTAAATTTCCCAAAGTTATTTTTAGATTATAAAATAGAATGTTTGAAAATTAACAGCATTCTCTCTGATTGTGTGTGTATATTTGTTATAGATTCTTTTTGGTATAAACAAACTCGCTTCTCTAAGATACAGACAAAACTCTTTATTTACAGGAAGAAAATTCCTTTAAAAGATGTCGGCAATATTAATAAAGCAAAAAAGTCACCAAGTGGCTGGCGGTCAATATTTTCAAAATCCGCCAGACAAGGAAGTATCAAACACAAAGGTCATAAGGGCAGTATGCCAGGTAAGTTCTACATTCTACAAATCATAAGCTAGTATGTATGAGTTGTGTGTGTGTGTGTATCTGTTTTAGTGTGTGTGTGCAAACATATATATGTATCTTATGTGTGTGTATGTGTATATATGTGTGTCGCTGTTAAAGAACAAATGATTATGGTAGAAAAATTTCTAATAAGAAGTGTTTTTATGACCCCGGCCTGAAAGGTCATCTAGTGTTTGGATCGTCCGTCTGTCGTGTCTGTTAGCCTGTCTGTCTGTAATTCCATCCAGTTACATATAAAGTGCAATATTTCAAGTTTGGATTGTGATACAGTAACTAAACTTAGACTGTAAGTTCATCTAAGGGTTGCTCACACTTCACTGACATCACATGCCCCTGGGGGTGGTGTCAAAATGTAGGACCTTGCAAAAATTTGTGGGGGGGGGGGGCTATGTTTTAGCCCATACAGTTTCTATTTCAGTGTGCTACCAGTTTCTTTAATTCTTCAGTATCTCCTGGAATTTATTTCTTGAAAAGTATTGCTTTTCCATCTTTGATGTATGTAATGTAACTATTGTGGTTTGAAACATTGTTATCAGAACATAAAGCAGTGTATTTGTTTACTAGACCTCAATGGTATTGTAGACCCTTTATCTGTATGACCTTAAAATCAGTCTATATTGATCACACTTGCCAGGTGTAGATACATCATCATAAAACCACAATCAAGAATTCCTAATAAATATTCATGTGTAGGTGTGTCCAATTTGTCCAATCACAGTAGTTGTAATCGGCAAAGGAAGTCATCGCATAGTCTGTTGATCTAATACAATTCTGAAATTGTTTAAAAGCCTTGATCCGATTAGCTGACAAATGCAGACACCATTTACTCGCATTGGCTGAGGCCTCATGAATAATAAAAATATGCTTGAGTGATTTTGGTCGCATGAAACCACAGGGTAGGAAAGAGCAAAGCGATTCCGGATTGTGGTTTTACGACGATGTGTAGACAACCCTCATGGTGAATGCAATGGACTCACAAATGGAAGATCCTGGATCATAAGCCTTGAGACCTTAAAATAGAGAGTGATTGTTCCTTAGCCATGCAATCAGCATAAGAAAGTCAGAGGTCTTATATATATATGAGACTTAATATCCAGGTCCCATGTCAGGGCTGGCATGAAACAGAGAATTAAATTTTTTGCAAAAATATTTGCACAAGTCCACTTCAAAATCCAAAGTTTTGGCAGTTTACTTGTAGCTGTGGATGCCGCCATGTAGGACAAATAGTCTTGTTTGGATGTAAAACTACAATCAAACAAACAGGTATAGACAGGAGCAGGCAAAGTTGTGTATTGTATCTGCTATAAAGCTTAACAGTCAATATGTTGAATTTACAATCAACTCATTGGGCTTAACACACTAATCTTTGTCATCTGTGAAATATTTCACATGTAAATTCAAACATGTAATCTAGCCTTGGCAGTTGCAACATCTGTAGGCAACATGATAATTCAGTCCAGAACAATTAAAGTAATTCATATCTCGTAACTTTCAGATTATTTTACATGTATTTTGAATGTTAATATTTGACTCGGAAACTGAAGAGAATTTTCAAATATTTCAATATGAAACTGACTTGTTTTACAGATACGTCATCAGTTGGAATGCTGGAAAGAAAAGCAATAACAGAGGAAGATGTTCACAATTGGAAACGAAGGCGATTACGAGGGGCCAAAAGTGCCGAGTCTCTACTAGCCATGCCATCATCAAGTCTGGATACTCGGAGAATGTCACGGTTGATTGATGAAAATATGCTGATGAAGATGTATGCAGGTAAGTGATTGGCATCCAGATGAATATCAAATCAGTTTCATTTCTGAAATTTTCTTAGCTGATTGTACAGTGGACCACTCTGTTTTGAGAGACCACCTGTCTTTTAAGACCACATTCTGAAAACCACTTGGTTAAAATCCTTGATATAAAACCCACAGTAAAACCTGCTTTAGTGACCACCTGTGTATAAAGACCACCTGGACATAAAGACAGTTTTTTGCTGTCCCCAATAGTACCATTTGTGTACAAATAAACCTCTGTATAAAGACCACCTCCCTATAAAGACTGGTTTTTTTTGTGTCTTTATATACAAGTTTCACTGTATTTTGAAAGACCACCTGTCTTGAGAGACCACATTCCAGTGGCTAAATGAGTGGTCTCTAAAGAGAGTTTCCACTGAAGTCATTGTAGTTTTTATTACCTCAACATTCATCTTTTTCTCAATGTTTGATGTAAATAAGTTGATAGACATCTTATCTTCATACTTTCCATGGTGTCTCTCACCTGTAGTCAGTCCAGGTTTGAACCCCTCTGTATGGAATCTAATCAGATTTTGTGGTGATTTTGCCAGTTAACTTGTGGCAGGCTGGTGGTCTCTGTGGCCAAGTGGTGAGGTTTGCACTTTGAATTGTCTCTAACTGGCTTGGCTTTGAGCCTAGCTGGAATGTAAGCTGATTTTGTGAGCAAGTTTGTCAGTTTACATTGGAAGGCTGGTGGTCTCTTTCTTGTGTACATTGTTATTAGGTTCTATCTACCACCATTAAAAACTAGCTGCCACCATATGACCAAAAAATTGTTTGACTATTGGGGGGAGACACCTTGTAAACAAACAAAATCAAAACAAACAGACAATCTCATAATAACTTGGCCCATCTAGTAAATGTATATTTTGCTAGGTAAAGTTTCATAAATCAATTTAGGTGCATCTGCACTAACTAATTGTTGATGTGTCATACAGATTTGGTGTCTTATTTCAAGTTTACCAACTTTTAATTGCAGATGAAGATGAAAGAGGCACACGCCATAAAAGGTCCCTGTCCTCTGAGTCACCCAGGAGCTTGATGCATTCTGAACACTCCGTATCTTATCCTAGTTTCATTGTGGCAGGATCCAGAGAGGTTCCGATTGATGTTGATTCTTCTAAAATTGCAAATGGTAAGTACATACAAACTGTCAAATTGTATGGCTGGATTGCTTTCAGTTTAATGTTATTGTTGTATGGCAAACAACAAGTATAAAAGATTACCTGTCTGTCTTTGAGGTGCAGCTACCGAATAATATACCGTATTCTACCCAATAAACACCCTAAGCGCCCCTCCCCTTATAATTCAGATTTACTCACTTTTTTTTTATATATGATCAAGAATATTTTCTAGTCAGTTGACGAGAAGATGTGGACAAGAAAAACATAAATGACAGTTATCTCAGTCACATGTTTCTGTGCTATAAACAGTTCAACATGTGTTTGGTTTGCTAATACACACATCTGTTTAGTATACAGGCCCTAATCACTGTGTGAAAGGTTTTTCTGGTGCCCGTCTCTGTGCTATAAACAGTTCAACATGTGTTTGGTTTGCTAATACACACATCTGTTTAGTATACAGGCCCTAATCACTGTGTGAAAGGTTTTTCTGGTGCCCGTCTCTGTGCTATAAACAGTACAACATGTGTTACTGCTAAACATACATCTGTTTGTATACAGGCCCTCGTCACTATGTGGTAGGTTTTTCTGGTGCCCGTCTCTGTGCTATAAACAGTACAACATGTGTTTGGTGTGCTAATACACACAACTGTTTAGTATACAGGCCCTCGTCACTGTGTGGAAGGTTTCTCTGTCACATGTTACTGTAAACAGTACAACATGTGTTTGGTGTGCTAATACACACAACTGTTTAGTATACAGGCCCTCGTCACTATGTGGAAGGTTTCTCTGTCACATGTTACTGTAAACAGTACAACATGTGTTTGGTATGCTAATACACACAACTGTTTAGTATACAGGCCCTCGTCACTATGTGGAAGGTTTCTCTGTCACATGTTACTGTAAACAGTACAACATGTGTTTGGTGTGCTAATACACACAACTGTTTAGTATACAGGCCCTCGTCACTATGTGGAAGGTTTCTCTGTCACATGTTACTGTAAACAGTACAACATGTGTTTGGTATGCTAATACACTAAGTTGTGTTTTATTTATACGGCTGACAGTTGCTTGTACACATTGGGTCACTGATCACCTAATTAAGATCTCAATTATGCACAGGTATTTTTGACTTAAATTTTTCTTTATCATTCTGACATTTATATGCATATTTGAAGTAAAGCTAAGTGCTTGGTAATTAGTTTTGTGTTAAAGCGATATAAGCTGTCACAATGATTATTTTTGTTTCCTGACATACAGTCGAGAATATGATAAAATGTGTGTTCAAATACATTATCAAACACCTAAAACGTTGCAAAAGATCTCCTTTTCGATGTTATTTGTTTTATTAGAATTTAAGTTTTCCCGTACCTTAAAAAATCCAACTGTATTTCCGTATGACCTTTCAGATAAACTCTTTCGCCATATCAAATGTACTTCGTAACGTGCTCGGACTTTTGTTAAAGTTGGTCACTTTTTATATTTATTTTTAAAATACAGGACATGATTTTTATTGGAAAGTGCATGTATTATGTAAAATATATACTTTTCATGGCTATTTTAAATACCTAAATTGGATGAATATATGAATAAATATATCAGGTCACTAAAAGAAATTTTTCCTATCTTTAATGTTACCCTGAATGCTGACATTGACAAAATCAAAACAATATAACTGTGAAAAGTATGCGTACCTCATGTTTTACAATCCTGCCGCCATGTCCAGTGGAGTTGGGCAGTTCATGATCATATGTTTCAAGAATGATAAAGCGGAGAATGCAATGGGACCAGTTAAAAATGGGTCGAGATCACCCGACATACCCGGCACGTGGACAATTTCAGAAATTAATGTTTTGAAACGACAAAAAGACAAACTTTGCCCGATTTAGATATGAAATGATGATTTACGAAAATAAACACAGAGGGTAATAAGAATAGAATGTATATTAACTGCAAATAGCACATGTCTATTGGTCACACGGTAATCTTTGTAAAAAATTACCGAAAGTTAATTTGCAATGCCCAAAGTATGGCGGACAAAAAATATCTGATATTACATGTTACATTTGGCAAGATTGTTGCAATTTTACACATGCATTTGTTGTTCTAACCACCAGATGGTCTCTTTGGAATATATATGAGATAGAATATCACATAAAATGGGCATGTAAAATTTTTCACGTACGACAGCTCATATCACTTTAATTATGAACATAGAAAATAAATTAATGTTTCCCGAATAGCTGTGTATAAACAAAGTTCAGTATTCACCTCGGTCCCCCTCTGTCAATTTGCAGACATGAAATAAAAAAAATTCATAACATTTTGCAGTTTAATTTAAGAAACACTGTATGTCTCTGTACGTTTTAAATAATTTCTACATAGGTATGTGTTAAGGTGATTTTTCAGATGTGCCCTATTTATGTGACAAGGATGAACATTTGTTTATTCTTTATGATAGGGATATATATATATATATATATATATGTATAAAAACTCCAGAAATCTGACAATTGAATTTCTCATATTTCCAACCATTGGCTGTCATATTCATCCAAACTTTGGCCCTAAAATGTGTTTATGTCTGTAATTAAGTAAACACCCGGTTGCTTTCACTGTTAGACTCTGACAACATTTTTTTGCTCTTTTTAGCTCACCTGGCCCAAAGGATTATACTGTATTATTCTCCACATTATCCTATTAAGGAGACAAACATAACTATTGTCAACCATTTTGGTGACTCACTTTTGGCTATAGACTGTATATTTCCAAATTTTGTTCTGACCTGAATGTCTGAAATGTTTTTCTGTGTCAGTATGTTTCATATATCTGTGATATACAGTAGTATTTCGATGAGTCGAAGTTCAAGCGACCGCCTGAAAAATTTCGAAACATCGGGACATTGACTCATGGATGGTAACTGAGAACCATACGATTTTAGTTTCGCAGGTTCTATATGACTGCTTCAAAACTATTTAAGACATTAACGGCCATTATAATTAATAATTAGACACATGTACTAAATTTAACTAAATTTTCGTGAATTAAAACATTGAGTGTTTATGAGAAGGAGAAAAATTATTATGTGTTGATTTCATACACATGCAAATTTTGACTTTGAGTTATATGTTGGAATTTTCGTTGTTTTTATCAAAATGGGTCCAAAAATTTATTCGAAACATCGAAAAATTGGACTCATAAAAATTTGAATTATAAAATGTTTATAAGTAGCGTTAAACAACAAAATTATTCGGGACTTTGTGAATAGTTCGAAACATCCAGAAATTTGACTCATTGAAGTTCGACTCATCGAAGTTCTACTGTATATCTAATGTAAGCTTTTGTAGTTAACCAGTTTATTTTCTATTTTTAGAAACAAAAGGATCAGAGTCCACCTCACCAGATAATGCCACAAAGAGAAAGCAGTCGTTTGTGCGGAACGAGACAAAACGACGAGTGGTAAACCATCGGCGAACACCCTCTGCACCATCAACTCCCAGACAAGACTCACCTTCCAGGGAAAAAAGCAGAAGTCCGAAATTACAAAAACAAAAAACACCGTCACAGATGGTTGTAGATGGTGAGCATAAAGTGAAAGCTGGTATATCTTCGGATTTAATGTCTTCCTCTGTTGATGCTGAAAAATTTGTTCTGCATATTGATGATGTAAAATTACTAAAGCCAACAGATCCATCTCGGAAAGGCAGTGTGAATTCCTCAAATGAGGATCTCCATGAAAAACATAGAGGCTCCAAAACTCCTCCAAGAGACAGAAAAGAATCAAAGACTCCCCCACGCGAAAGGAGGAGAAATAGAGATGAAAGGAAGGAGAGAAATACTGCAACGAAAGATGAAAGAGATTCAAAACGAAATGAGGAGGTTGTGACAATTGACTTACCTGAAAGTCCAGGTGCTAAACGTAAGAATTGGCTGGGTAGTGCCTCCTCTACCCCAGCAAGTACCCCAGATGAACCCCCTGTTCATTACTACTTCTCGCGGCATCACGATTATGCGGAAATTTTATCAGAGGATGAGGATTTAGCGAGAAACAGGCGACTAAATGGGGAAAGCAAGAATTACGCAATGGATCTGTTGGATAATGGATCTGAATCAACAAATTTAAGTGCAAATGTACCCATGAACTTGAATAGACTTTCCGACAGTTATGATAACGTACCAGATGCATTCTTTTATTTACCGCACAGTGAAACTGACAGTGTCGGTTTGAACACTCAAAACGTTCATACAATCTATAGCAGCCAAAATCCACAGAGAAACAATGCTCATTCAGACTTTCATTTATGTGATTCCAAACCTAAGGAGAACATCCCACCTTTTAAGATTGCTAAGTGCCTGAGTGTGCCGTCGGACATTCAGAAGTCACTTGAAAATATGACAAGTGGTAGTCAAACAGATTTACTGTCTTCTGTGACCATAAGTGAACTTTCAACTTCCGTGGATAGTTTTAATTTTAGTAGTGAAGATCCATCATTACCGGCTCGAAGCCGGCGGAGTACATCATTAGACAATATTACCGAAAAAAGCTCTCCAATTACACGGACGCTAATGGAGATCAATGCACAGATCGATCAAGCATTCAAACAGGACCCAAACAAAGATAGAAAATATAGACCAGAGACTAATCGCTCTGAAGGTCTAATGAACTCTTCCTCCGATATTCCTCAAGGTCAGAGGTCAAGTAAAGATATGACGGGAACATATGTTGATCGGCCAGTGGCTGAAGTTCAAATTATTGAAACTCCAAGAGTTATAAGAGCTCCATTACGTCCCAAAACATCTCCACAGTCAAAAAGTGCTAAGCTCATCACTCAGAGCAGTCATATGGATTCCTCATTGAGTATGGAAGCTAAATTAGTATCATCCAATCAAACATCATCATTGCATTCATCTGTGCAAGACACTCATTCATTACAATACTCACAATCAACACATATTTCGTCAAAATCAGAAGTAGAACATTCTTACGCAAAAGAAACAAGTTCTGTTCATATGACCAGTCCTAAGCAAATCAGAAGCCCTACTCCGGACCAAGCATTCTTAAAGGAACTCTGTAGTCCAACAGGTAGTCCATCGCAACTCCGAAATCAAAGTGGAAAATTTTTTTCACCAGTGACAAGCCCAATGGATGAACATTCGGTACCTAGAGGTCTCGCAAATCAAAGTCCAACTCAGAGCAGACATAGGGAATCCCCACTCACGAGTCCTGTTTTAAATCGTACTGGTGATGCACATCAGTCAGGTGCTGTGCAGCGACGCCCAAGGCGATCACCAGCCACTACACCAACACAAGGTCAAGGTCAATCGTGGTATCAACAATCACCTTCCTCAAGTCCCGGTCAGGGCCATCCTCGATCTGGACATAGTTCGCCATTCATGAGTCCATCAAGTCCGGAACAGTCTAGACTTATAAAATCTCAGTCACGACATGGGAAAGTTACCTTTGACCTTTCAGAAGAGGATCTACATTTCCTGTCTGAGCAAGGAAGGAAACGAGAGTCATTTCAGAGGTCAGATTCTCAGCTTTCTGATTCGTCATCAATAACATCCAGCCCAGAGTCAAAGTCGAAACAGACTCAGTCAAAGGAAGACTTTCAGCAACGCCAACCAGCAAAACGAGATTTCCCGCAACTTCTATTGTCTTCAACTTCGGGACCAGACACCAATAATACTTCTAGTCCTCGGTCACCACGACAACAACCAAGATGGGAGGACTTAGCAGGATTAAATCAAGACTTCCGTGCAATGGCAGGTTTGGACACAACAAAAATGAAATCTAAAGACAGTGTTAAGTGTAAAAACGTTTCTAAATCAGAGGACACGGCTTCTCCGGTTCAAGATGATTCATTCGATAAAAAATTGCAAGATTTATCAAATTTCAATGATATATGGCGACGACAGTTAGCGCCTACAGGTGATGTATGTAGGCTAAATGAAAGAGAGGATGGATCAAGTGTTAGCAATATTCCAAGTGAAAAGAGAAGTGAGGAAAGTGAGCCTCAAGCCAAACCTCATCTGAAAAAATCCTCCACCATTGCTGCCATGGAAATGGCAATGGAATACCAACATCCTAGTCAAACACGTGAAAGGACTCCCGAGTGTGGGATGGAAGAACAAACTCTTGTGTTAGAAAAACCAATGATAAAAAAATGTTTAACCGAGTCGGATATCCCACAGATAAAACATTGTAGTATTATGACTCAGGATAGTGCTAGTACCACATCGTCCAGTGGTACCTCTGATCTTCACAGTGCCTCACAAGTCACTGGCGATTTTTATAACAGTAATCGCACCAGCTCTGAAGTAGGGCAGAATGGTAGGACGCAATCCTTGTCGGACATTCACCACAGGTCATGTGACAGAGTCATGATGGAACGACCAGTTTTACAGCAAAGTGGCAGTAGGGATGAGATTACTGCTGACTCTCGGTTGGGTGCTGGCTTCATAGATCCACCTGATCCACTAAAGATAGAGGAGAAAATTGAAGCACCTAAACCGAGTAAGATTCAAAAAGTTGACCCAAGTAATAAACCAGTAGTTCTTGACCTTCCTGTATTGCCTCCCTTAGAGCTGTCAGGATTCCCACAATTCGAAAATTCAAACTTGACTCACATAACAGGCGCTTCTGTTGGTGTTCATCAGAATAATACTAGTGGCATTCCTGCTGCCACACGAGGAGCCTGTGCCGCTGATGCCACTACTCAAGATGGTACTGGTAACTTAAATGTAGAGAATTTCAGTTTTGCAGATGAACGCTTTGGAATGGTCAAACCCTCAGATCAAAGTGATGACCCAGAGACTCGTAGAAGACAAGCTTTTAATGAAGGTAACAATGCATCGGCACAGCCGATGATGGATGAAATTGACTTTAATGAAAGCTGTTTCGGAATTCCAACACATCAAAATCTATCAAACGAAATGCGAGAAAAGGTACAAGAAAGGTTAAAAGCTGCTAAAGATCAGTATCCGACTAGACCAAGTGCAGAAAGCTCTAACTTTCAAGGAATGGAAGGAGTTCAGATGGGCTCGTTCATCTATCAGCAACAATCTGAACGAGCTGTTCACATGGGGTATGAACTTGGGGAAGATGAAGGTCAAATTCAGTCCAGCCAGAGGATGGAAGTTGAAGCAACGATGCAGTTTTCATCAGAATTGTCCTCCGTTTCTCTCCCTGTAGAAGATTTACAAATCTTGTCACAGGGTCCCACAATTACTGCTGAGGCCTGTATTGTAGAACAGTTACAGCCAAGCTACCAAGCCTCGGTGCCATTAGACAACTCGGAAGAGGCAGCGCAAAATGCCATAAATGCTGACAGGGAACTAAGTATGACTTTGCAATCTTCATTGGGTCAGGGGAAAAACATTGATGAAGACGACCAAAGTGAAATTTGTCAAAATTTCGAACAAGACACCTGCACTCCTTCAGGATTAGAGCATATGAAATTGGTTAGTCCATCTATGGGAATTTCCAGTAATGATAATCTGCTACCGGAATTGGCTCCTCCGGAGAGAGAATTTATGGAAATAAGTCGACCATCAGTGATAAAACCAGTGCAAAAACAAGCTCGTAGAAATTTAAATTCTTCTAGGCAAAGGAAAGAAGAAAAACACAAGTCCAAGAAAAAAGAGGAGAGTAGTTCTGAGAGAGGCGAGGATAAAGTTGTGATTGAACATAGGGCCAGTTTTAAAAAGAAGGTCCCTGTACCCTTGCCCAGTGATAAATCGTCTAGAACAAGTAGGCCAAAAGAAGAATTATGTGATTATAGTGATATAAATGACGATGTGTTTGTAGATGACATTAAATCAACAATCACTCACAGTAAACTGGTGGCCACCCGCCACAAGTCTGTGGTGGAGAAGTGTTCAAGTCCAGTTCACTCATTCCTTAATGAACCACCAAACAGGAGTTCACTGGATGATTCTGTGTTACAGATGGCAGCCATACGCCATGACGATTTCTCCAACGATGACTCTGACGACAAAAAAGAGGACATCAGATTCACGAGAGCTCACAAATCGGCAAAATTACAGAGCTTGAAAGAACTTTTTGAAAAATCTTGTGAAGATAAGCAAAAAGAGAAATCCGATTCACAGGACAGAAAATCAGTTTCACAAGAAAGAAATCTGACATCACAGGAAGGTTTAGTTTGTTTAACAAATGTTGTCCCGAGTGTTAGAAAAAGTGAACCTAATGTTAATCTTGAATCCAGTCGAGTGTCCGGTGCAAGGAGTGCTTTTGCACAATACCAATCACATTCTCAGACCATAGATAGGTCAAACATTGAAAGTGCTAGGTCTAGGCAAAGTCCAACTTACATGTACGACCGATCTTTTAACCAGGAGGACTTTAATCTGCCGCGTAGTCGGAGAAGCATTTCAACAGATGTAGGCTATGAGTTCAGATCTGCTAGATATGAAACAACAAGAGGAGATAGATATGAGAAGCAACATGTTGGCAGTGGTAAGCCACCTAAACACCGAAGTACTTCCAGAACACGAACACCGAGTGAATCATCACTCGGGGAATCGGAATACAGGGTCTGCAGTACAAGAGGATCTCCCAAATCCCCTCGACAAGATGGTTCTCCCAGATCTTATAGAGAAGGATCATTAAGTTCAAAAAGTTCACCAAAATCACAAAGAGATTCACCTCCTCTGAGCCAGTTGTCGGGGGACGATTCACCTGCAACTCTCCGGCATCGGTCAGAAGGTTCACCACGAGGTGCAAGACATGTGTCTTTTCAAAAGATGGATAGTAGTGAAAATTCACCAAAATCTCCTCGATCTTGGGGCTCCCCGGGCAGTCGTCGTTCTGTAACTATGGAAACAAGTGACTCTCAAATCAGTGAAAGAATGACTCAATCGTGTACACTGCCAAGTTCTCATTCCCGTTCATCTCCTGTCAGCAGAAGACCCGTTTCTATGGACACAAATGATGCGTACATGGAGGATCTGATGAGTAGGTCTTTGACATTAAGTAGTTCGCAGTCGGAGAACTGCGAAGAGACACGCTTAGAAAGAAGAGGCAGTATTAAAGAACTCATGCATTTCTTTGAGAGTAAAACTGAGGGTTGTGAAGAGGAAATCTCTTCTACTTCGCAGCGAAAACTCAGTCATCAACGTGTACAGAGTGTTTCTCCAACGATCGGACTCGGCCAATCAGAATCTCGTTCCCATGAATCTTTAAGTGTTATCAATGTTAGACATAGTCTAGAATTACCTTCAGGAACTTCTTTGTCCAGCCTAGAGGCTGTAGTACAACCTCAGCCAGTTAGGATGGGTCCAAAACCTTTTTATGGTGCTAGAAAATAGGATCAGATTTTATCTTCATTTAGTATTTGCATCTTATTCTCTTACAGAGTCTATTTATTTGAACAGAAGTATGTATGAATGAATAAATGGTCATCTGTTTAACAATACATGTTAGGTGTTACGTGATCAGTTTATACTACTGGTGTGGTAGAGAGAGCTATTTAAAAATTATCAATTTCTACTGACCGCTCACAGTTATGTGGCAGAGAGAGCTATTGAAACATTATCAATTTATACTGACCGCTCACAGTGATGTGGTAGAGAGCACTACTGAAACATTATCAATTTATACTGACCGCTCACAGTGATGTGGTAGAGAGCGCTACTGAAACATTAACAATTTCTACTGACCGCTCACAGTGATGTGGTAGAGAGAGCTACTGAAACATTATCAATTTATACTGACCGCTCACTTTATACTGACCACTGTGGTGTGGAGAGAGAGCTACTGAAACATTATCAATTTATACTGACCGCTCACTGTGGTGTGGTAGGAGAGAGAGAGCTATGATGAAGCTATTGAAACATTATCAATTTATACTGACCGCTCACTGTGGTGTGGTAGAGAGAGCTATTGAAACATTATCAATTTATACTGACCGCTCACTGTGGTGTGGTAGAGAGAGCTATTGAAACATTATCAATTTATACTGACCGCTCAATGTGGTGCGGTAGAGATAGCTATTTATACATTATCAATTTATACTGACCACTCACTGTTATGTGGTTGAGTCAGTTATTATGGGCACTTGATCAATTTATACTGACTACCCACAGTGTTGTAGAGTAAGCTACAATGTATTATAGACACTGACCAGAAATCAATTTAATGGTATACTGACCGCTCACAGTTATGTAGTAGAGTCAGCTAATACATATGGGTGGTTGAGTCACTTGATCAACTTACAGTGTTGTAGAGTAAGCTACAATGTATTATAGACACTGACCAAAAATCAGCTCACGGTGGAGTCGCTGAATAGGGAGGGTTCGCTGAAGAGGGTTCACCATGCAATTAAAAGATTTTGGCTTTAATCCAGTTCAGACCTTCGACTATTTATTATAATTTCAGGGTTAAATGCATAACATTACACTGAAAACTATACCCATGGGTCTAACAATTGCTAGCTATTGTTGTTTGCGTTTAATTAATACAAAATGTAGCTAGAATGAGACAACACCTAACTCCACAATCAGATGCTCCCCAGTAATCACACCTCTAAATATGTTAAAAGAGTTACAGGGCTGTAAAGAAAAATCAGACATTTTTTAACAGGTATATATTTATTTTCAAGTTACCATTGTGAATTTAGGTAGTAAAAGATGTCAATTTCAGAATTTTTTTATACTCAGAAACTCATTTTGTGCAAAAACAGTTTCATGGCTTTGCATCACCAGCTTTTGGGAAATACTGTAAAATCAGAAAATTTCGTGGGTTTAAAATTTCATTTTTTTTTTTTAATAAAACAAAATTGTTGAAATTAAGTCTTGTTAAAATAAAAAAACCTGTTTGTAATGCAACCTTTAACTATTACTAGGTATAATGCATTTAATAATTTCATCATGGTTTAAATTTCATTGATAAATGAAAAAAACAATATAAATAAAAATAAAACCCAAACGAAATTGTCTGATTCTACAATACTTTGTTTTGGTTCCATTAGTGTTCTATGTACATCCAAGATTTTGTAGCAGGTATCGATTGTGACGTCGTGTATTTACGTGACATCACAACTGATACCTGATACAAGGGGTGATGACTCTGGATAATGAAAATACCTAATAGAATCTCCAGATTACGAGTCAAATAGTGGGACTACTACAAGCTTTTTTATTACAAACTACACCATTGAATCACTACACACAGTTTTAGTAAAGATTTCTAAAGTCAAAGCACTGAATGTCTGTCTCCTTGTGTCAGCAAGGTTTAATCCTTGGTGGATCCAACATTAATTATATGTATGTGGGAAAGTTTGCTGGTTTATTTTCTTGTAGATGATCACAGGTTTTTCCTAGGTGCGTAACTGAAATGTTGAAACTTATTCCTCAAGTATAACTGAAAAATTGTGTACATATTCCACCAATGAAACAGACAAAACGTAGAAAACAGAAAAACCATTGAAACAAACAATGTACAGCAGAAAAACCAAGGACTCCAAGTAAAATTATGTTCAGTATACATACTGATACATATAATCTAAAAACAGTGTGATTATTGTGAAGGCAAGGTTTATACATTTTTACCTGTTCAGGTACTGCTTGTGCTTTGTATTTTATAAACTTTATTCATATTACAACAATTAACAGACAAGTTCATAGAACTTCTACAAATATCTCTTGATGGTTCTGATGTTTGATTGAAGGGGCACTAACTGTTTTTTAGAGAAAACTAATGTGATATTTGTTAGTACATGAATAAGTTCTTGTACTTTATGCTGATTCACTTCTTTTGAATTTTTGTCAGACAAAATTGGTTGCTGTTTAGTCAGTTTTTTTTTTTCAAGATGGTTTGAAAATGAGGAAGTCTATGATTTTAGCGTAATGTGATTTGCAGTTTTTTTTTTTTTTGCAGTAGTAAAACGTGTTAATGTCTAACATCTAATAGGTTTCCTTTTACAGAAGTTCCTACGATTTTATTTGTTGTTCATTTTAACCATGAAATATTTCTAATACATGTAACTGCATCTCTAAATAACATGTGTGGAGGCAAACAAAAGGGGGGTGGGGGGTATGGCATCTAAGATGCAGTATGGGGATTTGTATATGCACCAGGGGTTTTTCATACTCTTTTGACTATGTGGCCTGTACCTTTTGAATTAGTAATTTAAGCAACATTTTACTGACAGCGGTAAATCTTAAAACGCACAAAACTGTCTGAAAATACAAATCAACTGCAAATTGGGATTTTTTTTTATTTATTTATTTTTTTGGCATTGTTAATAGTGCTCTATAGACCCTACTCTGTACACCTAACTGACTATGTTTATATGAATAGGCTAGGTCCAAGTATTTACAGATATAGAAACCCATAGATATATTTTATATTCTTGTTTTTATCTATTGTTGTTCCTTTTATCATGCGTGAGTTAGACCAGACTGTCATACGATAATTGTAATTTAAATATTAGTCCTCCATCATGAAATATAGTTTACAGGACTACCAAGGTAAAGCGACATATCCAGGTTTTGTCAAAAACCAAAACAATACGGTCTAGTTTTCCAGAAATAGGTTGTACAGATAAAATGTATTTGCTTTGCACGGATTCCATTACATTGCATTACTGAAACTCTAATATTTCCGTGTGTACGAGTAGCCTGTCGCCCCTGTTTTGATTTGATTTAAACTTGTTGTGTTTGTAAACATTTGGCATTTTACCTTGGTAGACTTGAACCTTGTTTCACCGTTTGTCACACTGACAGGTTAATCCATCAAAAGCATGCTGTTACACTACAGTGATAATCCTTTTCTTCCAATATCTGTGTTAAAAGGTATACCATAATATTGTAAAGGTTTTACCTTTGAATTCTGTCAGTTGTATCTTTTCTTTTCTTCTGGGTTTTTTTTTTTTTTTTTTTTTTTTTTTTTTTTTTTTTTTTTTTTTTTTTTGTACAATAGACCGTTTCACGATAACTGCCGTTCTGTAACTTTGAGGGAATAAATAATACAGATACCCACAAAAATATATAGACGTTGTTATAGTAGCTGATTGTTTCTTGACGTCATTTTCCGGGAATCTATCATTTATTCCCTCAAAGTTACAGGACCGCAGTTATCGTGAAACGGTCTATTGGTTATCTAACTTATTTTAGAGTTATCTCCCATTCCAGCATGAAATTTCAGTCATGCCATTTTAGATTAATAAGTTTAACATCAAAATAACAATATCGTTTGTTTTTATGAATCACAATACATGTATATGAAATTTTGTGCTGGAAAATGTATCAGTGTAATGAATGATTGAAGTTTAATACAGAATCTGTGTGAAAACAAGTGGATAGAAACTATACAAGGCAAATTGTGAAATTTGAACTAGAAAGTTTGAATTACATGCTTTTATGAAAAAAACAATGTGTGCCAATTCTGCTGTTCTTTACACATTCTTTCTACATACCATATATATACCACAGTTCTATCATAACTGCACAGAGGCTCATATTTGGGACTGAAGTATGTCATTAAACACGATCCAGAACGCAAGCAAGTCGACTGGCACGTAAATCTAGCCCAAAAATGAGCCCCTGTGATCTCTGCTGCCGATGCATGTGCTGTATAAATAAACATGTGTATAATCATGATCTTCAAATTGTATCCATGTATTAATTTAATGAAAACCCAATCCTTTGTCTTGCCAACATGATAGGGTAAATTCTTCATCAGCTATATTAGAATACTTCAACCTGTCATTAGATGTGCAATAATAAACTCTTCATGAAAAAAATATTTATTTGCTAATTTGTAGATTTACAAGTGAAATATGTTTGAAGGAGCTCATAATTGTAAAAAAAAAAGAAAAACTGATTAAACTGCCAGATATGCGGTCTGTTATCTCATCAACTCATGAAATTTACAATGGACTCTTCTGTTAATCAATGACTTAGACCAGTCCAAATGTGTCTTTAGGGGTGAATGAGTCAAAGATATCTATTTCATTGTTTTATTTTGGGAAATCCAAACCTGCTATTGTTCTGATTTGAATTTTGCCTGAGGACATTTTACCCCGAGCCTATCTATGGAAATGTATGTGTGTCAAAGAGATGTGACAATATTTTTATAATTTTGTTGAATTTACTATTTTTTTTTTTAAAGAGTCTGAATTAAAAAAAAGTGTAGATTGACCCGAGTTTTCAGTTGTGTCGATGTTTTATATGTACATGTACCTTTAATTCAGGTGTGTCATGTGACTTCTAGTCATATTTCAGTATTTTGTTTATGTCACATGACCACAGAGTACCGTAGCTTTTTAGCGTTTTACGCTATATTTGTCCCAATCTTCGAGACAGGAAGAAAGGTTTACAAAGTCTTGTGTACCAGTGTATATTATTATTTTTATTATCATTAACAATATTTTTAGTTTTAAGTGTATGTAACATTTTTACCACTGTTGTATAGATATGTGATCATTGGAAAGAAAACCCACTTAATTTTGTTGTCCCCTCATTTCCACAATTGACTGTTCCTAACCTCTGATACAGGTCAGTCAATTAATATTTGAAGGGAAGGATCATGTGTAAATTTTGAGAATAGTGAAATGGTCTGACCAAATTGATGTCGCTGTATTATCCATGACACTGTATTCTCTGTAGATTTTTCTAGTTTGTATATAGCTGTTAAAATACATAAGTTCTAAAATATTAGCATAATATTTATTTCAAATCTGCCATTTAATGTAACATACATGTAATTCAGTTTTTCTGTGGTACATAATTTTGTAACAAAATCCATGCAAACACCAAATAAAAATATATCTGAAACATCATACTGTCTGGTTGTTTTTTGTTGTTGTTGTTGTTGTTTTTCACTTGAATTACAGATATGTGACAAAAAGTGTTAGGCTTCTCACCTTTTCTGAAAATAAAATTAAAAAAGAAACATTCTAGTATATGAAAAAACAGAAAAACACTCAAATTTCACAAATTTTCGGCCACTTGGCCTTTGTCAAGTGAAAGACGACAATATGTATATCAGTTACATAGTATTAGGTCTGTACAATACAAAGCTCCAGTGCATTTTAGCATAGCCTGGGCGGACCTTTGAAATAAGCATTAATTGCAAATGCAACAATGTTGAGTACCTGATTTAACTATGAATGTAAATGTAAAATTAAAGGGGCATTATCTGTGTTTTATTAAAAAAAAAATCCTCTCCTTTCTCACTTCTTAGGTTGTTATACAATAACAAAAAAAAAATATACACAGGCATAAAAAAATCTTACATTACTATATATTTTGTGAAATTTGCTTGAGAAACTCGGGTTTGGCACTTTTTATGCCTATGTATAACTCTTGTTTGTTATATTTTACATCAAGTAAAAGTAGAAAAAATCAGAATACTATTTTTTGGCAAACACTCATTCCCCTTTTAGGTATAGTCCAAATCCCCATGAACTGTAGAAAACTGATATAGAGCCCCAAAGTGAGGTCTCCCTTTTGATATTTGTTATTTGTGTAAATCCTTGTCCACCCAGACTATACTAGGATATTTCCCACTAAGGGTTCAATATGAAATGTTTGCCCAGGATGTAGCCTAAACTTAAAATTAAGGTATAGTCCAAACCCCCATTACCTGTAGAACACTACGAAAAAGAGTCCCAAAACCAAGCCACCCCCTCCCCCTTGTGATATTTGAGATTTATGTTGATTTCAGATGTCCGCCCAGGCTATACTAGATTATTTCCCATTATAGCCCAGTGAGTAAACGTAAAATTAAAATATAGTCCAAATCCTCCGTAGACCTTAAATGTAGATAGTGCTCCAAAGTGAGGTACCCTTCTTTCGGATATTTGTTATTTGTGTCCTGTTATTATACACAAATGATTTCTTGTTGTTTGCAATTAGTCGATAATAAATTGTCCCTCTCTGTAACCCCTCTCCTCCGCAATGCGCATTCCGTTCCGACGGGCCTGCAAATTGAAGAAAAAGTGATGGAAGTAGCGCATTTTCATATTTGAATCTAGTTTACCCAAGAACACATTTCGAACAAACCCAGATGTCAAACAGCAGGCTGAGAACGGGAAAATATGTAGTGCGAGTCGATGTAATGTAGAAAATCGACCCGCATCGAAAAAGTATCCGGGGTCATTATTCTTTATAGAAAACTTACCCGGGCACTTACAGAAAATTGACCGACACCTGAAAATTGACTAGACCATACACAGGTCTAATTTTACTAACGCCATATAGTTTCTACAGTTTTTAAATTAAAGGGAAAAAAATGTCGGATTACATTGTTATCTTTCGTGGAAACACGAGTCGTAATCCTGCTAAAATAAAATTGGGGGATTGAAGACCTTAGATATAGGCCTATAATGTTTTCACTTTTTGATCTATTACGGGAGTTTTACGAAAAAATGAAAACATGATATAGAATATTCTTAACCGTCGATGAAAACTTTTTTTCATTTTTTTTATGTTCTACAAAAACTTACAATTATCTATTTTTTTTAAGTTTTGGTTTTTTTTAGGATGTTAAGTGTTGTACAGACAATCACTAGATAGGAGTTCGGGGAAACTAACAACATGTTTGCATATAGCATCCTGGACGTTTTAATGTTTTGTTTGAGATAGGCCCATTATTTTTACAGCTGATAATTTTCATTTAGATATGGATACGTCACTGTGACCAGCTTTACGTGAAATACACCGAAAGTTTGACTTGTACAAGATAGTGGAAAGGGGGTAAAGGGCCTTCAGCTAAGTGGAATGTCCCCGCTCTTCCCAACAGTGTAAACTTCCTCGGTAGGAATTTTGGAAATCATGAGTTTTATCATTTTAAACATGTTTAAACCTGTAATTATTGCACCGAAATCAATAGAAATTTTGCGTTTTTTCGCTGCACCTGAACTCGAAATTCCCTCCATTCAAACTGTTAGCTTGAGTAGCGGATAATATGATTTCGGAATGACTTGAAAAAAAAAATGTTATTCTCATCATGATCTTAGTTGCATATCTATTGCAAACTTTAGGGGAGTAGGCCTATAGATATATTGCTAAATTTGATATAAAAAATATATTTCTAATATTAATACGTCGATCTTTTGATATAAAAGATATATCGATTTTGAGGTCTTATTTTTAGTATTGAAAGTGATATACAGAGCGTAATACTGCTGGTACTGAATGATATTTCAGTGTGAACGATATTTATAAGTAAACGTTTGTTTGGCTTACGTCTACGGTCGAAATTGAAAATGATTTCTTAGAAAATAGGGAATTATTATTTAAAATGGATATTTTCATATACTACATTTCTAAAATTAGTCACTTAAAATTATTGTTTTCAAATTTCAAATTCCCTGCGCTGCGAGAGCTGTTTCAACCACAAAATAGAACACGGAAGTTTTAAACAGACGTCGACCTGAACACACAGACGCAATAGCACAGTATGACTATATATATTTCAAACGCATGGGTAATGCAGATTCTGAAAATTTCCAATAAGACTTGGAAATTTATACTTTCGCTTTAGCTGCGCTGCTATTCACCGTAAGTTTATCAAGTAGAGAAATAGATACCTGCAGATGAATGGTAAGACATGTCGATGGAGTATTATATTCTCAAATTTAAGGAACAAGTGTATTTTAGGGGTGTTGTACACGTGATTTAGTGTCGCCTATTAATTTCTCCGGATTGTATATGCGGAAAGAGATATATTTATAATTATTTTAAAGTGGCATTAGCTGTTTTTATTTCAAAATTTCTTTTTTTCCCTGTTTTACTACGTAGATTGATATACAAGAACACGAAAGGGATAAAATTAAAATTCTCAAATTCTTATATATTTTGTGAAAAATGCTTGAGAACTCAAGGTGTGGCACTGTTTCAATTCAATTTTTCACAAAAAAATATAGGAATATACGATTTTTTTTATGCCTGTGTATTGTTCTTATCTGTTAGTGTACGTCAAGTACAAGAAGCAAAAGTTGAGAAAATCAAAATAATTTCTTTTGGTAAACAAATCAGATAGATGCATGTATAGACGATCTTAGTGTACGTGATTTAAAAAATGACTTAATATGATAGGCCTAAAGTTATCATAATCTGTTTGGAATTCTATCATGGGTCATTTTCTTAATTATTTTGTGTTTTAACAGTAAAACACAGCATAACAAAAATGCCCATGACAGAATCCCAAAAGAGATTAGGCATACCCTAGACAAAGTAGGCCCATTTTTTGGTTACATTGACTAATAACAGGCAGAATTTCTGCCCCGATTTTAAGTTCCTTTTTTTTTCTTTTTTTTTTTTACGCTAGTAGTATTTTCGGTGTAGACTTCTATCTAACTAGCAGTATCTCACTCTAGACTTCTATCTGACACTAGCAGTATCTCACTCTAGACTTCTATCTGACACTAGCAGTATCTCACTCTAGACTTCTATCTGACACTAGCAGTATCTCACTCTAGACTTCTATCTAACAATAGCAGTATCTCACTCTAGACTTCTATCTGACACTAGCAGTATCTCACTCTAGACTTCTATCTGACACTAGCAGTATCTCACTCTAGACTTCTATCTAACACTAGCAGTATCTCACTCTAGACTTCTATCTAACACTAGCAGTATTTCACTCTAGACTTCTATCTAACACTAGCAGTATCTCACTCTAGACTTCTATCTAACACTAGCAGTATTTCGCTCTAGACTTCTGTCTAACACTAGCAGTATCTCACTCTAGACTTCTATCTAACACTAGCAGTATTTCGCTCTAGACTTCTGTCTAACACTAGCAGTATCTCACTCTAGACTTCTATCTGACACTAGCAGTATCTCACTTTAGACTTCTATCTAACAATAGCAGTATCTCACTCTAGACTTCTATCTGACACTAGCAGTATCTCACTCTAGACTTCTATCTAACAATAGCAGTATCTTACTCTAGACTTCTATCTGACACTAGCAGTATCTCACTCTAGACTTCTATCTAACAATAGCAGTATCTCACTCTAGACTTCTATCTGACACTAGCAGTATCTCACTCTAGACTTCTATCTGACACTAACAGTATCTCACTCTAGACTTCTATCTGACACTAGCAGTATCTCACTCTAGACTTCTATCTAACAATAGCAGTATCTCACTCTAGACTTCTATCTAACACTAGCAGTATCTCACTCTAGACTTCTATCTGACACTAGCAGTATTTCACTCTAGACTTCTATCTGACACTTTCATGACATTTACTTTTTGATTGTAAATGAAAATCTGGTCAGAAACTGTTTATGTTACATGTAAAATTACATCAGCAATTCGGCTAACAATAATCTTTGGGCCGAATTTCTGCCCTGATTTTAAGTTTCCGAACTTTAAATACAACATGTAAAATCCTAACGTTTAATAAAATCGGGTTAGAAATTTGACCTAAATAATCTAGTGCACTGTTGTCTTCGTAAGAAGGCTTTTGACATTGGATGTTGTATACAACTAATATTTGGCCAAATTTCTGCCCAGATTTTAGTTAAATTAGTTAGTTAGGTGCAACCCTTGCAACCCCCCTTAAATCCACCAATGCTCACATTATTTATTTTTTCTTGTGTAATTAGAGCCATTTTACCCTGTGTGACTTTTGTTTTATGTATCAACAATACTTTATTCGAACATGGGCAAGTCTTGCAAAAGTTTCTCAAAGTCAGTGATTTATGATGTTTTAGTGATACTTAAATTGTGGAAAGACATAATGTCATAAAATGATGTTTTGCTCGAACTTCATATATTGTTTATATCAAGTCTAACAATTCTTATTTTCATGAGACAACTTCCAATGTCAAAGAGCCTACTGATATTATTTCATCATGAATTTTCACCAAAAGCTAGTTCTAATTTGTTTACAACTGGAGTTAGGTCACATTAAAATATTTTAACATATTGACTCATAGATATCATTTTAAGAATTTCTAAACATGGGAGGCAAAGTCCAGACTAGCAAGTGAATTGTCCCTGGTAAGATTCCTGGTACTGGGTCATTATAAAGACTTCAAAAATTATAATAAATGCTCCCTTGTCTAGTGAATTGAAAGTCACAGGTCTGTAGTATCTTTAAGATTTGAGACTTTAAACATGGGCCCCATGTCGCGACAAGGGGTGGTTAAGAAAGAGCCCTCACTGCATTGGCGGCTTCCTTAGCACAGATCAAAATTTGTAGCACTAATTACCTTAACATGTAACATGTCTTTATGCATAAAAAGTTCAAGTGCAATATAAAACAACAAATAAACAAAGTACAGTGAAACTTGTATATAACTACCTCCTTAGGGACACAAGAAAACCGGTCTTTATAGGGAGGTGGTCTTTTTATAGAGGTTGATTTGTACATAAATGGTACCATTGGGGACAGCAAAAAATGGTAATTGTGACCAGGTGGTTTTTATACACAGGTGGTTGCTAAAGCAGGTTTTACTGTAAGTTCTCTATTTCTCTTTCTTTTGTTATGAACAACCAATATAACCTTTCTTGAGGGACTGAGCCATCAGCCACTGAAATGTGGTCTCTCAATATGCTCAAGGCAGGTGGTCTCCCAGAAGTGGTTCTATTTAAATGATTTTTTAACCAAGTGGTTTTCAGAATGTGGTCTCCAAAGACAGGTGGTCTTTCATAACAGTGGTCTTTCTAGATAGTTTCCAATGTAATTTTCTACTGTTGTAGCAATTCAGAAATTATGAAAAAAAAATCTACAAAGTGTGAGAAACAGGGAAATAAATAAAAAAAAATGTGTTTTTATTTCAACAAAATTTTGAAAGTCAACAAATTCATTCTGTTTTCAAAATAACTAAATTTTAGCCCCCAAAGATTTTCTCATCCTATGATATAAAATTATATTAATGCAGGTGACAGAGCAAGCATTAATTGACATGCTGGTGAAGCATTTGATGAATGTAACAAGATGGATGGGGTAAGTAAACCAGAGAGAGAAGATCCAGAAACAGACGTGATGAAAAGACAAGATGAAAGTTTAGAGGAGGAGGAGGAGGATGACAGAGAGTCATCATGTGTATCTCCCAGTTATCAATCCATTTCTGTATCAGAGGATATATCTCCCCAAGACAATCTCACAGAAAATCAAATATCCCCTGTTAACAAACAAAATGCGAACAAACAAACTACAGATTTCAATTACATTTTCACGGATGATGACACTAAATTTAATGGAGAAGAAGGAAGTGAAAAAGATGCTTCCTGTAACAAGTTAACAACAGATAAAGTGAAGTACAATGTGAATAACCTCAAGTTTAAAGAGCAGTTATCAAAAACTGAGGACAAAAGTATGAACTTTTTACGAGAAATTTGGAAATCTTCGGTTAGCAGTGATGACGAAAGTCATAATGGAGCTGAAACCTCAAAGAATATACTGGTAAATGTTGCACCAAAGGCCCCAACGGAACATAGTGTGTCTCACGTAACTAAGGAATATAGTCATGATAACATTTTACTTGAGAATGTTAAATCGTTTGAAAAAAGGGGAGATAACTATAGAAATTCTGAAGAACAAAATATTTGGGAGGAAGAAAAATTTCATCATTCAAAAAAAGTTGGGAACTTATATTCTTCAGGGCAGTATTTTAAAGACCCGATGAAAAAATGTTTTCCAGACAACTTGAGCGATGATGAATCGGGGAGCAATGATAGTGATAATGGTGACTGTATCATTAGAAATAATTTAACTTCTTATCAAAGAGAATGCCATAATAGTTGTTCTTGTACTGGTAGTTCTTTAGTTTTAGCCTTACCACAGGGTTGCAGGCAATTGTTAATTGTGACTTCGCTCTCTTCCGGCAGTGCACGCAACAGAATGCCATTGATGATATACTCAGGAGTTGGAGACTATGATGACAGTGTCGAAGAAAATCATGAATATCTGAATTACGGAGATTCACAACTTGGCACTTCTAAACAGCATTCAGAAGTGCCAAACTCGCAAAATAAATCTACGGAAGACAATATCTTACCAACTGGAGACACACTGCGAACGAAAAAATCAGACTCAGATGATTTCATGTTGAATGATGGCATTACATCGAAAACAAATAGTTTTAACAACAATACATCTAATATCTCCATTATCAGGAAAGATCTCAGTCATCAAAGAAATGTCCACTCATTTTCGGACACATCTGATAACATATCTAGTGGTCAATGGTCAAATGTCCAAGCCAAAACAAAAAAGCAACGTCCCAAAGGAGAAGATAAAAATCCCAAGCAAGAATCAGAACGTAGCTTCACAACCTCAGAAATAAGTTCACCTAGTTTTTCATCAACTGATGATGAATTTTGGGACTGGAATAAAGAATTTAAACATGACCAAAATTTTAGCCAATCAGAGGATGAGCATTATGGAGAATGGAATTACGGTAGACAGAGCAATAATCATGATGGCTACGGTGAGTGTTTGTCATTTGACACAAAGCTAAAAAACACATTTTCTTGAGTCAAAGGTCATTACTTTACTTTGTCTGTAGTCTCCGCTACTACGCCATAATTAGAGAGAGTCGAGCAAACTTAATGATTAGAAATGACCAATAATACAATACTAAATCTACTTTCATATTATTTACTTTCTCCATGAACACTGCAAAAGACATAGTCTAAAAAACATGTTACAAATGACACATCGCATTTTCGCAAAAGTTAGTCAAATTTCCTAACATAACAATGCATTTTCAATGATTGTCTGAGGCCGTATGACTGCAGATTTTGAGTATTGTGATGTCATCAAATTTAATAATTATTCACGCATAGATGGAAAGGTCAATATAAACAGGGTGAGGCCCTTTTCTGTCAATTTTAGGAAAATGCCATTGATGACACCATTGGTAATTCTTACATGAATTTGTGTCATATTGGGAAAAATTGTTTACACACACATGGAAATCGTAATGGAATCAAGCATATTTTCAAATGCATTTCTCCTAACATTAATTTGATTTTCATTACAGTTGTGGCCTCAACACCAGATTGGGTATTTTTTTGCTTCAACTTGAAAAATTGTTGCCATAATTTATTAAATTGATAGAATGAAAATAACAATAAAAACATAATTGTTTGTTGTACTTGTTTTATATCATTCAGGGGCTGAACATTTTCTTTCAGCTGCTTGGGTCCAGGACTTAAATATTGCCAGGGTCCGGTCCTCTAATATATGGGTCCAATTACAATAAATCTAAGTCAATTTTTAAATATAATTAATCAATACATATAACAATTATCAAATATGGAAACACAAAATTATGATATAAACCAAAAACTGCCACAAAATCATGCTAGAAAATGAAGATTGAACTTTACAAAGGAAAGAAATAAAGGTTAGAAAGAAAGAATTTGACAAAAAAAGTCATTCACTGATTCAGACTTGTTAGGTCGTCGGGCCCACACAGCAGGAAAACGACAGGGTCCGAAAGTAAAATATGTAGGTCCCGGACCTCGGACTTAATTAATTTTCAGCCCCTGTCATTCATGTAATCATATTAAATTCAGGTTTAATATTTAATAGAGGTGTAGGCAGATTAACTGTCTAGTCCAACAGCTAGATTTTGTGGCTGGACGGTTTAGTGTTTTACTGTTTATATTCATGTACTGAAGTTGAGCAACGGAAAGCGCAGTCAGCATCTAGACGGGTGACAATCTGATACGATGCGCTCGGTCAACCCCCCGGCACGTTACAGTACTGTCATAATTCAGGAGTGAACAAGTTAATATTGCACGTAAAATTATTGTTCTGTGAGTTCTATACGAAATCATACACTCATGAATTCTTACGGTGGATCTTACCATTCTTTAGAATAGGTTAGTCCACATGTGGTTACGGGAGATAATGTATTTACATTGACCACTGTACAATATTTATCAAATACAATACACCCACATATTCGGGCATTTACCTAGGCCATTTTAGGGTCCTATTACAGGGGCATTACAAATGTAAAATTGCCTTGTATTTAAAAAAAAAATGCAAAAATCCCAATTTGGAATTTCAAAATAAAGAATAATTCAGTTTTTTCTAACAAATATCTCAAATTAAGGTTTTCTGTTTCAGTTAAAATGGTGTGTACTGGGTACCGGTATTTTCCATTTTTTTTACCCTTGCCTCAGAATTTAGGAGGTAGGTAATTCCCTGATATTGTATACATGTAATCAATTTTCTTTACATTTCAATTATTATAGTTGAGACAGATCAGAAAAATTACAACAAAGGCAAAAAGGCAGAGAGATGCCCTTTCCACCACCACCACCATCATCATCATCATGCATGTCATCATGGAGATGAAACAGTTCAGAGTCATAAATACAATGAACAAGATAAACCATTTCAAACTGACTACACAGACTCTGATAGGAATAAAGATTGTCCTGAACCAAGGTTTCCTGGAGGTCATTACCATGGTTCTGGTCGTCATGACTACAAATACTCATATGGCTCTATGTCAAAGTATGGTACGTGTAGCAGATATTATGAAAAATCTGATGGTAAGTTGTTTTTTTTTTTGGCATCCACCTTAACTTGTATCTATGCAAATTTTGTACAATTTTGGTGAATTAGAATATTCATCACTATACTTATACATATGTATGAATATTTATGAATATGCAAATTGATAATTTTGACCCATTTGCTTTATCTTTTATCTAATATATATTTTAGTTCAAAGTAGTGTAATAGTTGCCCATTGTAATGCAGTAGTTGACAGTTTTACATTTTTGAATATATAAAATTGTGTGGTTCATGTACAAGGGTTATGCGATATTGCTACAAAGATTGACTGCGTATAATAGACATCCAAGTAGATGTCATCGCCCACATGGATTTCCAGAAATAAAAAAAAATGATACAAAGGGATTCGCTATACAAGGGAACCAGGATACGATGGGACTCTCGATACAATGGGGCCCACAATACAGTGGTACCCAGGATACAATGGGATCCACAATACAGTGGGACCCAGAATACAATGGAACTCCTTATGCAGTGGGACCTGTAATAAAGTGGGACCCAGGATAAAATGGGAACAGACTATTTAATACTGCTTATTATATTTTTGTTTAATTAATGTTTAGAATTTCATAAGCTGTAAATTAATTGTTGGTGTTGTCATATGCGAGCAGTTTCATTATAAATAATCATGCAGGATTAAAAGTCCTATAAATTGTTTTAAGACTTAGTATCTATGTACATGTACCAGATCTATTACCAAATTCACACAACTTACAATCTGAGGGCGGAGTGACCTTTTGATTATCATACAGATGATTCTACTGACCTTTTTGGATAAAACACCACTGGCTTCATGTGAAATATTCCTCAGAGGATGTCATGTATGGATGCATTTAGGAACAAATTAATATTGCTTTACCAGTGTATACTGCTGTATTACATAAATGTAAAATCTAAACTATTTCAGGTCAAGAAAGGGTTTACACGAATCCATCCCACTTATTTTATAAACTGACTACATGTATATACTCTGGTATTATCATAACAATGTATATACATGTACCTGTATATTATCTCCATTTTGAGCCAGAAATGTATCCACCCGGTCTTAAATTCGCCTAAATCACCATAGTCTCATGAACGACATGTATGTTTGTGCTTCAGTTCTTTAGCTTGAAAATTTTCACTTTCATTGAAAATTTGCCCTTCCATCTAAGGATGAAAATATCTGAAATTAAATAGGAACGAAAATGTCCAGTCTATTATCTTGATGTACATTCAAACTTGTCTGTAAAGGACACTGAAGGGAACAAGCAAAAGTAGCCGTTATAGACAGGCAACCTTTATAAAGAGGTTTAATTGTTCATTACAAAAAAAATAAAACAAAAGTTATGTTTAAATAAATTACCTTTTCAGGGAGGTGCCCTTTATACAGAGGTGGCCTTTAATACAAGTTTGACCGTACTCTAAACTAAGGATTTTGGTCTTGACCGTTGCTTGTTAATATGTTTGACCTTTGGAGATATTGTGTCATCTAAGTATATATGATAAGTTTTTATGCTTGGTTGAACACTGTTCTATAAATAGATTTATTCCCCCTGGTATATGAAATATAAAACAAGAACAATAATCCACCAAAACTAACGGTAATAATAAGTACAAAATGATACATAAATGTCAAATAGAAAATTGTATATATGCTATTTCATATGATATTTGTTTTTAATTGTTTTATATATTAAGGCAAAAACAATGTTCAATTTCACTTGATCGACCCAAGAAAAAGCATTGGCCAATGCAAATTATATTTAATCAGGTTTTTTTTTATAAAAGATCTTAGATTTTGTCCATTTACATATAAAATGATTTTATTTTTTTTTGGTGACCCAATCCAACTTCTTCTAAATTTAGAATTAAACTGTTGGTTTGGAGGGGGGGGCACATCAAACTAATACTTTTTTAATGATAGCCTAATAGTAATTAATGCTTTACACTACAACTTACTGAAGGTGATACAGATGCAGAGTATCAAGAAAGGACTGAAACTGATGACAGTATAGAATACCAAAGATGTTTATCATACTATGGTATCCCATCTCAGCAACAAAATAAAAATGTCCAACCCATGATATCAGAGAGGTCAAATAAAGATGTGGAATCACGACAGACTGACACGAGAATCATGGGATTGATGAGAGATAGAGACCATGTGACAGAGGAGATAGAAACAGTAGAATCGCAGGTTGGATACAAGTTTGGAGATGAAACTAACTACTCTGGCAATAGATGTCAGTTTCAAAAGAAAGGGAGTAAACAGAAGAACAATGACCTTTTAGAAAGTGATATAAACATCCCATCTTTGGATAAGGCTTCTGTGTTGATGTCTTATGATGCAGAGAGAATTGACGGAAAGGAAATGAATAAGCCAAACTCCAGTGATAATAGACAACTGCCAACTTACAACAAATTAGTTTTAGAATCAGAACTCAGAGCCACAGATTTGGACTTTCCCATGGACAACAAAAATCAAAATGGTTCACAACAAACAACAGCCAATATGTCAAAAACGACACAATTTGTACCTCATTATATGCAGTTTGTAAACCAGTTGAATAAATGTGGTAAGATTTCTGATGGTTGGAATGACTTCAAACCATGCATGATTGCTTTTCATTGATGCATCTTGAGTTGCAGAATGGAGAACGATGGAACTGTTTGAATGCAAATGCACTTTTTCATTTATTTATATCTTAAATTCGTTCTTTCTAACTTTCTTTGTTCTATTTTCCCCTCTCACTTTATCTTAAATACTTTCTTTCTATATCTCTTTGTCCTATATTATTTCTCAGTTATCCTAACTCTTTCTTTCTATCTCTCTTTGTCCTATATTATTTCTCAGTTATCCTAACTCTTTCTTTCTATCTCTTTGTCCTATATTATTTCTCAGTTATCCTAACTCTTTCTTTCTATCTCTCTTTGTCCTATATTATTTCTCAGTTATCCTAACTCTTTCTTTCTATCTCTCTTTGTCCTATACATGTATATCTCTCACTTCATCATTTAGTCTTTCTCTATCTGTCTGTCCTATATTTCTTTCTCTCTTTATTTTACATTCTGTCTTTATCTATATCTTTGTGTCTTTATTTCTTTCATTCTATCTTACATTCTTTCTCTTTATCTATTCCTATTTCTGTATTAATTCTCACTTTATCTCATTTTTTCTTTCTATTTCAGTTTAACTGTCTCTTGTTTAGCTCATTTTTTTTTACAAAATCTCTCTCTTTTTCTGTCTCTCTGTCTGTCTGTCTCTCCCTACCCCTCTCTCTCTCTCTCTGTCTCTCTCTCTGTCTCTCTCTCTGTCTCTCTCTCTCTCTCTCTCTCTCTCTCTCTCTCTCTCTCTCTCTCTCTCTCTCTCTCTCTCTCTCTCTCTCTCTCTCTCTCTCTCTCTCTCTCTGTCTCTCTCTCTCTGTCTCTCTCTCTCTCTCTCTCTGTCTCTCTATCTGTCTCTGTCTCTCTCTGTCTGTCTCTCTGTCTTTGTCTCTCTCTGTCTCTCTGTGTCTCTCTCTCTGTCTCTGTCTCTCTCTCTGTCTCTCTCTCTCTGTGTGTCTCTGTCTCTCTCTCTCTCTCTCTCTCTCTCTCTCTCTCTCTCTCTCTCTCTCTCTCTCTCTCTCTCTCTCTCTCTCTCATTGATTGATGCAGCAAAGAAACACATTATACACATTACATTGTTCATTAAGATCCTTTTATGGATATTTGTGTTTGTACCGCTGTGATGTCTCTGTACATTTTTGTATGCATTAATTCTTTTTACTAAATGATCTTCCCTTGTTTTTCAGTTTTTTTTGGTTTTGTTTTGTTTTGTTTTTTTCAAATACAGTGTATGTATACTGAACCTTCAATGCATCATGTCATATAATTCTGATTTTGCTTAGAATACGACTCCTTCATGTCATTGGTAAATTATGTGTTTATCGTTTTTATTAATAAATATCTAATAAACATTTCCATAACTACCTCTAACTTTTTTAACTCACCAGTGAGCTTTTGTGATCATTCATTGTCCTATGTCTGGGATATCTGCCATCAGTTTTATTAACTTTTCACATACTTGACTTCTTCTATGAAACCCCATAAGGGGTTTTGACTAAACTTTACTAGACGAAAGTCCTCAAGGTCCTCTGCAAAGTTTGTGATTATAAACGCAGATTTCCAAATTCCTGGTGTGATTAATTTTGCCTACATTTTGTTCTTCTTTTCACATTTGTTGGTGGTTCTCAGGTGAGCAATACAGGCGCAATCAGGCCTTTTGTTTAGTTTTCAGGTGTTTAGTGCCATACCCCATGATCTGATTTATAAATACAGTGGTGGCCAAGTTATAAGGGAACACTGTAGTTCCTTGAAAAATACCTCCAGCTAGCTTTTTCAAGTAAACTGGAAATTTTGCCTGCAGACAGGCCTTTTTCTGTCCATTTTGTGAAAATGCCGTTGAAGACACAATTGTGAGTTTTAATGTTTGCGTCATATTGGGAAAATTAGCTTGCACACACGAAAATCTAAATGTGATGGAGTCTATTTCTTAAATACATTTCCCCTTACATTGATTTACTTTATGGTCATGAACTCAATGCAAAATTGGGAAAAAAACCCAGGTATTTTGCATTGGGAATCGGGCCGAATTTCATCCCCATGGAAACTATAGAAAAAGGCCTGGCAGAATTAGCTTTAAGATTTCAGGGTGGCTTGATTGAACTTGCCCTGACAAGAGTTAGAGACTGTGATTTGAAATGATTCTCTAACTAATTGGCTACAGAAGCTGTCACTCTTCATGATCTCAATCATGTTAATAACTATATTGTATATATAAGTGTGTGTATGTGTGTGTGTGTGTGTTTGTGTGCGTGCGTGTGTTTTAAGTATGACCATTATAATACTTTGTATATGAAAGAATCAGTAAAGGTTAAAATTAAGTTCTTTTAAAAAGAAAAATTTGTTGACATTAAATTTGATTTAAATAAAAAAAACCTTTTCGCAAAGGAACCTATTACAATTACTATATGATAGGTATAATTTATCTAAAACTTCATCATGGTTCAAATTTCTTTGACAAATGAAAATAATATAAATAAAACTTTGTGATTCTACAGTTACAACAAATTAAGCAATAATTACGTGAAGTCATGTGACCTGAAGATGCCCAGGGTCGACAAACAGCTTAAACTAAATTATCTACATTTATTCACAGGATGTGGTAATTGTAAGAATTGCCGTGTCAACAGAACTATTGATATGATAGAGGCTCTGGTTGAGAGTGTTGACAAAGAGATACACGATGTTATTCCCGATGGAAATTGCATGTTTCGTGCTGTGGTGGATCAGCTACGAATGCAAGGCGAATTAAATATGACAGCATCAAAACTTCGTAAAGATGCGGTAAATTATCTGAAGGAAAATCCGTATCAGGAAGACGGGACACACATGGAGATGTTCCTTTCCAGGGAGTCTTGGGATAATTATTTGCTAAGAATGAAAGAAGACGCAGAGTGGGGAGATCAAATTGTGCTGAGGTAATGTTTAATCTTAATTTGTTTAACCCATTCACCCCTAAAGACATATTTGGATTGGTCTAAGTCATTGATTTACAGAAGAGTCCATTATTTTTCAGAGGTTGATAAGTTTATATAATATGATGTTCCTATAATGTAGAAATGAGTTGCTTTTATATTACAGTATTATCAGTGGATTTAATTTACACATGTTACAATGATTATAAATTATTATTTCATGTATTTGGTGTAATATGTTCACAAAGACCATTCTATATGCAATTATTTTTTTCTCCTCAAAATTTGTGGTCTATCAGGAGGGGTTATAACATAGTCATTATTGTATTAAGCAGTTATTTGAATGTTGTATTTCAAGACAAATGGTTTGTTCTGAAAATAGTCTCTTAAGATAGGTTCCAATATATGGGACGAAAATGAATGGGTAATCTCCCTTCATTAAACATACAACGGACTTGAACTTGAGTTTTTTTTCATCCCTGACACTCAACAATTTTTCTGTTATATACTGGCAGCCAGTTTTTAATAGTTTGAGGAGAGAACCCAGTTACAATTTACTGGACCTGTTATCACCTGTCACTGGCAACTTGTCAATACATGTCACTTATAAGTTATCATTACATGTCACTGATAACCTGTCATCATATTTCACTGACAACTTGTCATCATGTAATGTCACTTATAAGTTATCATTACATGTCACTGATAACCTGTCATCATATTTCACTGACAACTTGTCATCATGTAATGTCACTGATAAGTTGTCATTACATGTCACTTATAACCTGTCATGATAAGTTGTCATTACATGTCACTTATAACCTGTCATGATATTTCACTGACAACTTGTCATCATGTCATGTCGCTGATAAGTTGTCATTGCATATCAATAGCAACTTGCTATCAGTTTTATTTATGATTTATCACTGCTTACATTAATTACTTTCTTCTATTTTTTTTTTTTTTTTTTTTTTTTTTTTTTTTTTTTTTTTTGTGCGTGACAGAGGAATTGCGGAGGTAACGAATAGGAAGATTGTGATAATTAGCGCTATGGGAGATAATCACAACCAAACAACGATTGAGCCTATGAAAAGTGACCAAGTTCTTGGTGAGGATATCAGCCTAGGTCACATAGATGACCAACATTATGTCAGTCTCAGACATAAATTCTGGCAAAATACCTGGTACAAAAGTAAGTAGGAGGAGACTTATTATTTTGATGAATGATTGGCAGGTGTATGAGGGGAGAATTACCTTTAAGTTTTGGGATGATCGATTACATACTTACATTACAGTGAAACTTTTATATATAAAGACCCCCTTAGGGACACAGCAAAACTAGTCTTTATAAGGAGGTGGTCTTTATACAGAGGTTGATTTGTGCACGAATTGTATTATTGGGGACAGCAAGGTGGTCTTTATACACAGGTGGTCACTAAAGCAAGTTTTACTGTATATGAATGCACTGGGACAGAAAAGTCAAAATGAGTTTATGATTGATTGATTTCATTTGTGGCAATGAATTGTTATCCTCCGCAAAATATATAAAAATTGTAGAGCTGTAGGTTTTTGAATAACAGTTTGAAGAAGATTTGACTAAAATTTTAGAATTTTAACAGGCAGTAGGACTAGTAAGAACAAATATGTGATCTCGTTCTTTATTTAAGGTTATACATATATATATATAAACTGTATTTTCCTATTATAAAATGTTCAATAGTTGTTCGATAGACATTGCTTCTTAGGAATTTGCCAGATTTTGTTATCAATGTGTCTGTTTCCTAACCACCATAGTTATTTTCTTCAATAAAAAAATCAGTGGGTCAGTTTAACCAAATTTGGTAGGAAGTATCTCCATTTATAGTCGCATTTAGTTTGCGAATTAAAATGGGCTAAGACCTAAAAGGGGTCAAAATGGACCAAAATTTGATACATCTTAAATTCTTTAAAACTTTTCTTCTCTTCAACAGCATATATTCTTACTGTAATCATACATTTCGCTCTGATAACCATGAAGGCTCTCAAGGTCTCTTGCCTTTATTATTTTATAAAATCATTACAGTTTCCTTTAGTACTTCTGACTTACAGAAAATTATTTACAAAAAACAAGTAAAAACTATTGCAATTTTTTCTGTTTTTATAGGAGCGCAGAAATTAGTCGGCACACACAAGGAAACAAGGAATAAGCCCACAGAACAAAATGCAGATGCTTCATCACAGGAGTTGAACTACGATCCACAACGTAATAACTTTTATATTGACAAAAATTTTTGTGTAATGGTCTGTAAACCTACTGTTTTTTTAATCACTAAAGTTTAGTGATTACTTTATTTCCTCAAACTTATCTTTTCAGACATAATTTCGAAAAACATTAATTTGTAATCAGAAAGCAGCGTTTAGGGACTTTAATTTCGTGTTTTCAAGTGGTTACGATATATAGCAGAAGTATGGTGAGTCTAACTACCATGAGTCAAATTCCTCTGTGTGTCATTCTGCTGACAAAGTCTCGATTCACTTTGAAACAATTGAAAATTCACATTTTTATGAGTCAAATTTCTGGATGTTTCGAATAATTTTTTTGGCCAATGTCTATAAAAACATGGAAAAGTTCTACAAATAATTTGAAGTCAAAATTTACATTTGTACGAAATCACACCATGGTAACCCTGGTAATTCCTCTCCTTCTCATAAACACTCAATGTATTAATTTCACGAAAATTAAAGGCTAAAACTGACCAACAAGAAATACCATTACAATTTTCTCTGATTCATAAATTATAGGCCTACAGTTAAATGACATACTAATCAAATCGTAAATGCACAGATGTACTGCAATAGACCCTTTCACGATAACTGCGGTCCTGTAACTTTGAGGGAATAAATGATACAGATTCCCGGAAAATGACGTAAAGAAACAATCAGTTACTATAACGACGTCTGTATTTTTGCGGGTATCTGTATCATTTATTCCCTCGAAGTTACAGGACCGCAGTTATCGTGAAAGGGTCTATTAGTCAGGAAATGATAAAAACAGCATGATTCAAACACCCCTTATTAGTCATTGCTGGTGTCCCATTCACTGCTGTTACATCAATAAGGAAGTATCTAGATTCCAGGTCATATATATCTGTATATAAGATAAAATGTTTAACTGGAAGAGTTGTTGCCCACATTTTCCCCTGAAGTTGCATACTATTTTGACAAACCGTAACAAAATGGAACAACTCGAAAAAGGTCTGTTGACCCTTACTCATAGAAAAAAATGACCCGTTTTCCAGATAAATTTTTTACGCATATAGAAAAGGCCCAAGAATATTTTCCACTATAGAAAAATGACCCAGGTATATTTTTACAATAAAAAGAAATATTCAACAGTTAATTATGACCATGTCGTACAAATTTACATTTACGTTTTTGATGGCATAACAATATGTTTCTGTCAGTTTTTGCTATACAAAATTGATGCAATCGGGTCAAGATCGATGGACATGATGGACTTTTATGTCATAGCACAGTGTAATGATGTCATAGCACACTGTGTAATGATAATTCAAAGACTACTTCCAATATCCTTAATGACCTAAAAAGACAGTTTACCTTGTGCAATGGTGTGAACTTGAAGTGAGTACAGCTTCGTCATTGTAACATTGTAGCACTTTGTGCAGCACAGATTTTTTTCCATGAGCAATTGCATTCACCCACAATTTTTTACAAAAAATAGAAAATGATCCTTAAATGAATCGAGTTAAGAAAGCCACATGCTATATATTGATGCAGATGGTGTTTTGGATCCAATGTATGTTCAGTTTATTTTCTGCCCCCTTGCCATAAAGTGTTCACTTCGCTCACTTAACATTGTACTCCAATAGTTGCCAAATTATAATATGTAAGGCTGTTGGCAAGCCATCATATTTAGACTATTATGGGATCAGGCTGACATCTGTTAGCCTGGTATCATAATGATATTGCCCTGGTGTTACTGAGACCTGTTATCCTGGTATCATAATGATATTGCCCTGGTGTTACTGAGACCTGTTAGCCTGGTATCATAATGATATTGCCCTGGTGTTACTGACACCTGTTAGCCTGGTATCATAATTATATTGCCCTGGTGTTACTGAGACCTGTTATCCTGGTATCATAATGATATTGCCCTGGTGTTACTGAGACCTGTTATCCTGGTATCATAATGATATTGCCCTGGTGTTACTGAGACCTGTTATCCTGGTATCATAATGATATTGCCCTGGTGTTACTGACACCTGTTAGCCTGGTATCATAATTATATTGCCCTGGTGCTACTGACATCTGTTAGCCTGGTATCTTAATGATATTGCCCTGGTGTTTGACACCCCCGTGGTATCATAATTATACTGACATGAGACCTGTTATCCCTCGTATCTTAATGATATCCTCGTATCTTAATGATATTGGCCTGGTGCTACTGACATATGTTAGCCTGTGATACTGCATCTGTTACCCTGCATGGTACATGTATCGTAC
This sequence comes from Atrina japonica, assembly GCA_030159075.1. Classification (NCBI taxonomy): domain Eukaryota; kingdom Metazoa; phylum Mollusca; class Bivalvia; order Pterioida; family Pinnidae; genus Atrina; species Atrina japonica. The sequence continues at coordinate 1,445,919 of BROG01000088.1, read as the reverse complement.
TGATATTGCCCATGAAAATAGGCCTTTTCTTTGTCAAAAGTTGCCTCTTGCTTTGGTTTTTTTTATGGTATTATTATTGAGATTTTGAGGATACATTGAAGTTAAGATTAAATGTCAACCCAAGTGGTAATCTGGTTGTCCAATTTGAGGTTTTCCAGAGGATAAGACTTTTACATTTCCAAGAGGGTTTAAAATGTCCCTTTCCATTCAACAACCATGAATATTTCTCCCATGCGTTAAACACATATTTATATAGGGCTCTCATTGATAGACTCGATACCAATGTATCGATACACAAATTGATTTGAAATGATAATCTAAACATTTTTTTAGTATCATAGATTTCATAATGCATATCACAGCATGTATTTTCCAATTTCTAAAATTGTCCATTTGTTTTATTTCATATTCTCAAACTATGTTATATTTTATTCTAACTGTTCAATTTGTTCAAATAAGTAATGTTTTCCTTGCAATGATTTCTTTTAATCATCAGACAATAAAATACACAGTAAAGCACCTAAATATTATAATGAATCTATATATTTTGAATGCATTTTATAAAAGTGCCAAATTATTCGATTTTTATCAGTATTTTTTACTTATTGTTATAACGATATAGAATTTCTCATCAATGACAGCCCTACATTTATACACGTAAACAATATCTAATGCAACTTTGAATGCACTGAATTCTAAATCACATAGAAGTCTTACCTTGTAAAATTATATTGTGATGTCATAGCGTGTGTAGCTTTGTCTACACCCTAGGGTGTGGACGGAGAAATATTGACCCGGCAAAACAGTAGATACGCCTGTCTATGGTGTGAAAATGTGACGTTCCTTTGCCAAGCAAGTGTAAGTTACAGTCACAGACCCATCAGATGGCATGTAAAAATTTAGGCCTGTGTCATGGTATTCATGGCAAGATAAAGAACTTGCACTACAATGGCATCAGTCCATAGCAATAGGTCAAACTTTGTGGCACTTCACCTAAAGCCGGTGACATCTTTATTAAAATTTAAAAATTCATAGTGGGATGAAAACATTATACAGTGAAATTTGTATATAATGACCTCTTTAGGGAAACCAAAAAAAAGGTCTTTATAGGAGGGTGGTCTGTATATAGAGGTTGATTTGTACACAAATGGTACTATTGGGAACAGCAAAAAATGGTCTTTGTGACCAGGTGGTCTTTATACATAGGTGGTCGCAAAAGCAGGCTTTACTGTAAATGAACTATTAAAAAAATTCTATTTTGTTAGTGTAAATGTGGATATTTTCATGTACTGTTAATTATACTATTTTCTTTTGAATACCGCACGCATGTTTTTTTTTTTTTGTTTTTTTTTATGTGATGTCACACCTTACTGTGACCAGTCCTGTATTAAGTCATCATTCTTAGAACAACTGTGGGACTGGTACGCGGGGGTAATTTACACCAAAAACCCATAATCACAGCATTTATTTAGCGTACATTACCCCCGCACTTTAATTTCCTCATTTACAGTATTTATTCGTAAAACTGACATATTATTAGAATTATCACAATTTTACAGTGTCCAGCAAGCAGCTCCTGAGAGGCAGTGTCCTGGTGGATGATTTTAGTAAGACTCCATTGCCGCACTTGTCATTGGTTATAATCAATATCCTCCCAATGCAAAATCTTACGTTCAGCGGAAGCATAGATAATTATGTCAGAGAATTTCTGCAAGGATTTTCAGAGTTCATTGTGGTAAGAATTGTAATTAAAATTCAGGACACCTTTCTCAATGCATGTACATCTATCTGGTTTAATTTTTGTAATTCAAAATTTATATACTCAATGTAGATGGACACATTGTTGGTTTATAAATTGGAAACTAAGTCTATAGATACCATCTTTTCTCATGTTTCTGTATTAGTAGCCCCCTTTATATTAAACGCCCCTACCCCCATTTTTGTTTCACTTACCACTTGGAGTCTTCGTGTATTTTATCATTGCTATCTCCTCGTAAACAAATCAAAATAAATATAACAGTCAAACACTTTTCATTGGATTTAAGAATGAATTAAACACTATTTGAATAATGCTGGACGTTTGGAATGCATCAGTTAAAATGATGTAAGTTTATCATGCTTTTTAACATCATTGGATTGTCACTTCATAATCATAAAAATTTTTAATGGGCCATTTAATTGTGACATCATGATGGAAAAGTTTGCCTAATGGTGCCATGTTGGGCATTTGGCAATAAGTCATTACCAGTGTAATAAGATATTTTGACACCTCGGGCGAGTCTAAATGTGACCACAGGGGTTAACTCATCAACCCCTGAAAAACAATGGACTCTTCTGTAAATCAATGACTTAGACCAGTCCAAATTTGTCTTCAGGGGTGAATGAGTTAACTTGCAGGCAATTTAAACAGTTGAAAGTCAAATATATAAACAGTGAATTTCTGTCATACAGGTATTTTATCAATGCCTTAAAGTGCAGCTGTACATCTGCTATTGTAATCGGTACTTCCAGTATACTGAAGTTTCAATTGATGTAGTAATTAGAATCATTGTCAGATTTGCGGAACTCAAATGACTCGCTGTTGTTATCGTTTGTCAGGTAGTCCAGCAGTCAATCACTGAAAATTTTGTTCTGAGTTAAGTGTGTTTACATACTTTGTCATTAAATAAACTAATATCCTCGCTCCCATCCATAGCATTTTAAATCCATCATGGTTAATGACTTTCAGATGATTTCTAGGATTATACTTTGTATATAAATTATTGCATGGGAAACATACATGTACGATAGAGTGCCATGGATGGAAAATGTATAGGTCATGAGTGAAATTGATTAGTTTAGGATGATTACAACAAAAAGAAACAAACATATCAAATTTTACACATTTTTATACAAAGAGAAATAACAGTGACCTTCATGTGACAATGAATGAAACACTGGAAGTCAGTTAAACTATAATATATTTTGGACAACTAACCATTAATAATTCTACTTTAATAAATGCCCCCTTTTGGAAAATGTAACGCCCCAGGGGCATCTATAACAGAAAATATGGTATATTGATCAGGTAGATGTTTAAGGATCCTTGCTAATGAAATTCTTTTGCAGACGCTTGATGGTAAAAGCATCCCTTTCACAGCAGAAAGTTCTTATACTGAGTTCCCAACATGGTGTCCAGGGTAGCGGTGTCGGTAGCGTACTTGCTTCTCACCAATGCTCAATAGTAAAATCATACCCTTCACAATAGAAAGTTCTGATACTGAGTACCTAACTGGGTTTTTAGGGTAGCCCTGTCATTATCCTACTCACTTCTCACTAATGTGACCAAGGTTTGTATGGTCCTCTGAATTGGTCCTTGGGTGGACAGGAAAATGTGAGATACCCCCATAGTATTGCAGTGCATGATCAGCTCGGACATGTACATGTAAGTCCTCTCCAGGTACTACAGCTTTCTCCCAGAGGAAAGTTGCTACAACATACTAGTTAATCACTGTTAAGTAAAATTTAAAGTTTTGAAAATTCTTAAGTAGATGTGAAAGTCGTAGTTTTTTGTTCTTTTTTAAATAAATTGGCAAAATCATCTTAGGTTCCAGTAGTCGCCTCAAACCAGCGTTGACTGGCTATGAGATAATTCATGGCTTGGTGCTTGGTGCACTATGCCACTCTGTCAAGCCATAGGTTGGGGGGGGGGGGGGGGTGCACTTTTAGGTTAAAACTTAAAACCAAGTACAGTGAAACCTGTATATAGGGGCCACCCAAGGGACCAGAAAATATTGACCTTTATGTGCAGGTGACCCTTATACACAGGTTCAATTTAGTTGAAGTATGCAGTCAAGGGACTTGAAAAAACTGGCCTTTATAAACAGGTGATCCCTATATAGAGGTGGCCGCTATAGCAGGTTTTACTGTAGTTATGTCAGATCTAGTGCTTGTCTAGAAAGATAGTATTTCACACAAATGTAAGCATTTTATGTCCTGACCAGAAGTGAGAGACTTCATCGTTCAAAGCAGGATGCTCTAACCACATGGCCACGAAGGTCCCAAAACTTTCATGAAAATGGATAAAATGTTTAATAAAATTAAATTCTAGATGAATAGCAGAAATGTCTTAGGGTGTTTATAGTTGTCACATGTAAAATTCTGTATACAATGTACCAATAAAATTTAATATAAAAAAATATTTTTGTTCTGTAAAAAATTTAATCAAGGGAAATAGGATTGATATTTAGATATACTTTTGCTTAGGATTCCAGAAATCTTGAAAATCCCTCATCCCTGGGAATTTATTATTATTTTTTAATTTTATTTTTTTTTTTTGAAAAATGGAAATGTGACATTCTAGTATATGTATTGTCAAAAATCTGAATGCATGAATCTTTTCTTTTATAAATGAATAATGTTGAAGTAATTCTCCTTCTTTACTTACAGTGTGGTAGCTTTGTTGAAGGATTACAAACATCTTTGATAGATTATTCTATGTACAATCTCGGTAATAAAAGCAAGCTATCAAATCCAAACAAAAAGAAATCAGTTACCAAACCAAACCTTATCCTAGAAAACAAAAATTATGTGCTTTGTCATGGCAACGAAGATGAGGAAATGAGGGAACAACAAGAAAGGCTTTCAGCAAGTTCCACAGATGTGCATCCTGGATATGTACGATTGATTATTGATGATCCTAAAGGTGCACATGGCAGCAATTTGAAAGTTATTCAAGGCAAAATGTACATGACCCATCCATCAAAAAACAGTGACTATGATTATGGCAAATACATGTCAGAATTGGATGACCCAGACTCAGCCATCTATTTTGGAATCAAATGTCAATCTTGGCCTGAGGAGAGTGTCACATCATGGCTCCATCGTAAGAGACCATCAGGCTGGCCGGGACAAAAACTCATCAAGCGTGTTCTCCAGGAAAACTGTCTGGTGGTACCTTTCAACCATCCTGCTAGTACGGAGCCAAAAATAGAATGGCGATATTCTTTTACCGTTATAATGAAGATTTTGAGTAAAGAGGGACTCGCAGAGTGTCAAATACATTGTTTTCTTGTTTTCAAAGTGCTCGTCGACTTCTTCACGGGCGAAAAGAACATTCTATCAACTTACTTCCTCAAAACTGTATTTTATCATGCTTTACAAGAACTGTCAATGGAATTGTGGGATACCAATATGGCGGCATGTCTTCTGTACCTTTTGGATAACCTTCTTCTTTGTTTACAAGCACACAGTATGCCACATTTTTTCATCCCGTCAAACAACATCATAGATCATTTACCACAATCCGTAACTGCGGAGCTGTTTACAAAGATCCAAGCTATCAGACAGTTTCCTATTATGGCATTGGTTTTACTCGTAGAAAGTCATGGACACACCATATCTTGGGTAGCGGATCCCATTATGAACGATATAGACAATTTCATCCAACATCAAGATGTCCGAAGGTCTGCGATAGATTCATTTGTTCCAACAACGTTCAAACTAGCTCAGTGGTACCTACAGGTGTACAAATTCAGTTATGCTACAACTTGTTTGATGAAAACCCTTCACCACTTAAATATGGCTGTATCTTTAAGTGATTTAATCTGCCAAGCAACGTATACACTCGGAGTGGACTTTACATGGTGGCTGTGTTTCTTTCTAGATCACAGTTTTAACACCAATATGTTGTTACAAATTTTCTGGTACGAGAAAGGTATGCTTTTGAAAGACATTTTGGGAAAAGATATTGATCCTGGAAAATTTGGAGATATCAACATTCCCCATAACCTTTTGAGGTGCACGGAAAGCTGCCAAATTTATGGTGGTCCCCTGGGATTTCTCATTGACTTTTGTAATAAGCTGTACTACAATAATTTAGATGATCATTGCATTCATTTTCATCGATGTCTTATTCAAATGCTGAAGAAAAGAATATACAACAACACCGAAGAACAAGAATCAAGCAACCAGTCGGGAGTTTCGGGACCACTTGTGGTGGACACTCCTACTACCATTGAAACCGATTTTGACACCACACAACAGAGCAGTTACTATAAGCAGGTTTTATCTAGTAATCTGTACATGCAGTTATATATTGCCCTTAACTCTTTATATACCATTTACTTAACATTAAGTCAGGTAGAACTTTTCACAGAATACATTGAAGATACCGAGGAAATATGTGATGTACTACAAACGTACAACGCATACAGTCTCTTGGCTACAGCATACACAGCTCTTGGAAACAGACAGAAAGCTGCAGAAGCTAGACAGAAAGCCAACAAGTGTCAAAGCCAATCATAAACTAGGTACAACAGGAAAATTATACGGATACAAGAATCATAGACTATAGGTTTAACAGGAAAATCATACAGATACAAAAATCATAGACCTAAACCTGAACTACGAAGATAAAAAGCTTTTGAACTTTTAATAATAAAAAAATGTGTGTTGAAAAAAAATGTTTTGAAACATTCCCACTTCAAATAACCATACAGCTGACATTTGTAATTGTTTCTCCGGAAAATCAAGTCCAACAGCAGGTATGAAAGGCCGGCTAGCTATATCGACCGTCATTGTATATCACGAAACGTGCAAAGTCCCAGAGGCTGAACAAAATTCATCGAATCTTACCTGTACTTTTGTGTATACCATGTCTACGGACGTTTCAAGAAAATTATACATCTGTGCATCCAGTGAAGTTTTCAGCAACGTACAAATAGCAACAAACAGAGAATTGGTTAGTTCATCCATAGTAAATCCAAAAGTTATTCCATTTTTCCAAAGATCAAGCCCCTTCCAAAACATAAACAAAGTGATCTGCGTCCTATTTTCATTCGACCATTGAGCCATGTTTGTTCTTCCAGTAAACAGCAAGGTGTTCCGAAAAAACTAACATGGCTCAATGGCACGTTTTGCGTGCGAGTACAGGTATACAATGATGACCAATAAAGCTAATCCGCCTTTTATACCTGCTGTGGGACTTGATTTTCCAGAGAAACAATTACAAATATGTCGGCTGTATGGGAATATGAAGTGGGAATGTTTCAAAACAATTTTTTCAACACACATTTTTTTTTATTGGAAGTTCAAAAGCTTTTTATCTTCATAGTTCAGCTGTAAGGTACAGCAGGAAAATTACATAGAAGAATCAAAGTATAACAGGAAAATTATATAAATACATAATGTGTGAATTAAGAAAACTTAAATTGATTGAATATGTCGCACATCTAACAGTATAAGATTAAAATTATTCAGTCACTGTACAGGAATACATTGCATATCTTATGATCAATGATTTGAGCAATTAACAGGGTATGGTGGTATGTCACACTTAAAATCCTCGTTGGGTAAATCTTGTCATAGAAATATTAGCCATTCCAAAAAAGAAAAACTATGGTGATAAAGATTGTTGGGTTACGAATATCTAGGAGACATCGGGTGACCAATATGGCTTTTATTTAGTTATTAAGTTCCCCTAATGTATCAGGAGGGGGAAGGGATCTCTACATGTAGGTTTGAGTTTGTCCGTCTTTCTGTGCAGCCGTCCTGTTGCTTTGTCCTTGCCATATTTTCCTTATTTCCGTTAAAAGGTTTGATTTACGTGTATTTGCTGTAAGTGTAGAGTTATTTCTCCTTTATTGATTTTATTTGTACAGGGTATAATATGTTAGTCATTTCTTCACCTAGGCCATTGTGGCTTCATGGTAGAGTGCTCCATTCGCACCTGGAGGGTCGTGGGTTTGAGCCTCAATGGAGGCGGCTGGCTTTTCCTATCCTTCAGATCAGACAGTAAAAAACGAGGTCCTGTGTCACAGTGGGTGTCAGCATGTTAAAGAACTCTGATTGCTCAATGGCTGTAATTGCCGAAGATGGGCCAAAATTTGAAGCTCTTCACTGGCATTTGCTGACATCTCCATATGAGTGAAAGATTCTAGTGGTTGGACGTTAAGCAACAATACAACATCATCGCCTAGGTTCTCTGCAAAACGTTTATAACTCATAATTCAAGAGTTATTTACCTTTGTGCATTTTTTTTCACTCTATATCCAAGTCATTTCATCACAAGTGCTCACCATATTTGGTATACGTCTTAGGTTGACGTAGTACCGCATATAAAAATTGCACCCGTATGGCCCTTATTTCTATGATTACTCTGCTTTGTTGATTTGATATGTCTTACCCATATCTTCACCTACGCTCACCACCTTTAAGGCAAATATATAACTAAGATGGACAGATTGTGGCATACACAAATTGTGCTCCTGTTCCCCTTATTTTTTTAAATTATTCCCCTTTCTTGATTTTATGATCGCCAAGGCCATATTTGGTGCAACTGTGTGTAAATCTAAAATTGATCCTGTGGCACCTAAAAACTTGCACTCAGACAGCCCTAATTTTTCAGAGTTATTCCTCTTTGTTGATTTAGTTAGTTGAAGCCATATTACCTTCATTTATATTTACCTTTATTCCCTAATTTTTCAGAGTTATTCCTCTTTGTTGATTTAGTTAGTTGAAGCCATATTACCTTCACTTATATTTACCTTTATTCCCTATGCTTGGGTAGATTCTTATCATAGGTAAACCACAGGTACTTGTGTACAGGATCTAAGTCTCTGAAACAATTGATCCCACCTCTGCTGGATTTTTTTTTTTTTTCGTGTCGAAACAAAATCAATCAGAAGACGTGAGAAACATTTAAAATCTTCAATTTGTAAACAATTCATGAAAAAAGGAGGGGTCAAATGTTACAGAGACTACATCCTGCATAGGCGTCGGAACCGAGGGGGGAGGGCTTAGCCTTTTCTTTTGCAAAGATAGACATAGGTGTTGAAAATTTGGGCTTAGCCCCCAGACGTTTCTGGCGTGTGTGTGTGTTTTAAGTTGGTTTAGCTCCCCCACTTTCAATTTGCTTCCGACGTCTATGTCTTGTACGCAAGTACCTCTGAGATAGACAGCTAGAGTGTCGTGTACAAACATCTGCACCCCTGCCGTCAAGGGGTTTTCTGTTCAAAAGAGGTTTCTCTATCCATGATGATGAATTCTGTGTACAAATGAATTGTTTTTACAGTCATGTCCCATTGTATCATGGGTCAAATTGATCCATAGTATTTTTATTTTTGGAAGTCCCAGTGCATGATGCCATCTATTTTGAAGATTATTATTCGAAATACATCTTTTTGGTGATACTGAAAACATTGCGTAACTCTCATATTGAGTAAATCCCATGATTACATGTACAGTGAAACCTGTATATAGGGGCCACCCATGGGACCAGAAAATATTTACCCTTATGTGCAGGTGACTCTTATACACAGGTTCAATTTAGTTGAATTGTGCAGTCAAGGGACTTGAAAAAACTGGCGTTTATAAACAGGTGATCTTTTTATAGTCAGGTGGCTGCTATAGCAGGTGTTACTGTAAATATATACAAGCAATGAAATTGCAGTAGAATATAATATACCAGTGATATAATATACATGTACATGTACGTGTATATATATATACAATTATTCGTGTCATGTTTGCAAAAATTCATCTGAAGATATTTAAAAATACAGTAAAACCTGCTATAAAGCCACCTCTATACAAGGATTACCTGTTTATAAAGGCCAGTTTTTTCAAGTCCCTTGACTGCATAATTCAACTAAATTGAACCTGTGTATAAGGGTCACCTGCACATAAAGGTCAATATTTTCTGGTCCCTTGGGTGGCCCCTATATACAGGTTTCACTGTAGGTATATCTATATTGAAGATCATGTGATGATAATGTAAAAGATATGCAAGTACATGTATAGAACATCAGATTATTTGAAGTTGTCATCACAAATAAATGTTGTTAGGTTTGAAAAATGTGAGTAAATATTAATGGTGTAAAACTTGACTTGAAATTATTATTATTTTTTTTTGTATATATAATGTAGGGCCTACCAGGTACACACTAGTTTATATATGTACAGTATATTCTTGATAAACTGCCACTTTTATTATATAGAAATTATGGAGGTATATCAAGTTTGGTGATGAATTGAATTTTATATAGCAGGAAATGTTCCTGAAAAAATGTGGTGTTAATGTAAGAATGGTGATAAACTGAGTGGAGAGAATTATATATATACATACATACATATATATATATATATATATATATATATATCAGGGATGAAAGTTAGTAGCTACAGAAAAAAATAATAAATGTCACCCCCTTTGTCTGTCAATCAAAAGTGTTGTTTTTAAGCATATCAAACACAATTAAGGACATTAATAGTTTTCGACAGTTCTCATCAAAAAGGATGAAATCAGCTGAAAGGCTGGAGACTTTCATCTCCGATATATATACAGAGAAACTTGTATATAACGACCCCCTTAGGGACACAAGAATATTGGGTCATTATAGGGAGGTGATCTTTATATAGAGGCTGATTTGCTATTTGGGACAGCAAAAAATGGTCTTTAAAATTTGTGACCAATTTGTGGTCTTTATACGAGGTGGTCACTAAAACAAGTTTTACTGTGTGTGTATATATATATATATATATATATATATATATATATATATATATATATATATATATATATATATATATATATATATATATATATATATATATATATGAGAAAGAGTGACAGAGAGAGAGTCCTACATAAAATCATTCTATTTGTTGATTTGTTTTATGTATTTTACTGATATGTTTCATGTATACAATTGTAATTACTGGTTTTGTATCATTAAAATGACCTCAGTGTAAACTGTCTTCCTTTCTTACCTATATTCATTAATAGGGTTCCAGCCAGTATTTTAGCCCAGGTAGGCTACATTAAATCGGTCTCTTTCTCCTCCACTTTTAAAAAAACGATTGTCATGATTTCACTGATAAAATTTATGAATGTTTCATAAAACACCATTTAAGCAAAACACTTACCGGGTAAGCATCAAAATATTAGTTAATAAATTACAAAATCATTTTCAAGTTGTAAAACAGCATCAAGCTGTATTAATAGATATTGTCTGTTGTTGTACATCCTGTTTAAAAATTTTCACTTATATGGAGATGTCACCAGCTTTAGGTGAAGTGCCACAAATTTTGATCCATGCTATGTACTGAGGCCAATGCAGTGCAAATTCCTTTATGTGCATTGGGACCTTGGTTTTAACTCTCATACAAAAGATGTGACTATCATATGTTTCACTCGATATGTTGAGCGCTTGGCAAAGGCAAAGTCACTCACTACCAAGTTTGATCCGGTATCGGAAATGATTTTTGTCATTTTAGATTTTCTTATTTTAATTTTATGAGAATTTTTTAATTTTACCTTCCTCAGTTGATTATGTATTCATTTCGTGTTTACCTGTAATTAAAGAAAGCAATACTTTTGTGGGAAAATTTTGCTGATTTTTAGAATTTGTTATGGATTTATTACTGCAGGGAAGAATATTCTTTGGAACTGTCAACTTGTTCCTCGGAAACTTTGAAGGGATTTCGATGAAACTGGTTGTGAATAAATTACTTGGTTCTGTTTTGAAATCAAATTTCGATGCATTTTTTATGTCTTTTTGGACATTGTCATTTTTCATTCAATTTGCTTTTCTCTTTTCAGGGTCTGAGTGCATATTGACTTTTCATTTCTTAAGTTGAAAAAGGGAAAAAAAATAGGTACATAGATGTAAATATTTCAACACATTCAACTTCTTCTCCAGAAATAGTGAATGCATTTTGACAAAACTTGGCAGGAATGAAGTACTCATAGTCTCCTTCAAGTGTTACTGTTTTTGAACCAAGTGGGCCCAGGGTTGGACAAAATAGCTCATGGAGGAGCCCCTCCTTTTGCATATTCCTCCTCCTATAGACCCTATGCTGACAGCAAATCCAATTTGTTAGACTATCAAACTTCTTGAGTGTATAATCTAGTCTACATATTCTTCTTAGCCTTCTTTTCACATTTGTTGATAGTTCTCGGTGATTAAGGCTCACTAGAACCTCCTGTCATCGATTGAAAAGAGAACCTGGTTACAATGTTAAGATGAATTGAAAGCTTTCAAAGATTTATATACAACAGAACTGAACTGTGCATGTGGCACCAATTGACAATGATGACCATATTTAACACCAATATTTTTTTTTAAGATTCTGAAACAAAATGTCAGAAGAAGGATCAAAAGTTTTTAACAGTGGGTCACTACAACATATACTGGTAAGGTACCTATTCTTGGACGAAAATCGTGGTTTTTCCCGAAGATCTTCAGTTCAACTGATCAAATTTCTTTCGAAATTTTGTATCATACCAGTTATAGCTTACTTTTAGATGTAATATAATCTGGTAAGTTTTGGTAGAAAATACCAGGCAAACAAAGAATTTAATCAATTTTAAAAACCCAACCTAAATGCCGTAATCCTGACTATCATAGGACCTACTCTCAAACAGAACATTTTATTTCTTTTAGGTTTGCGACACCATTTCCCCCGGCTTATGAAAAGAAAATGTTGGATGAATCGACAGAAAGGCAAATAATTTTATGGTTGTACTAAAAGTATCAATCATTATTTTCTTGCATATTTTATTTTTAGTTTAAAAACAGACGACATAATCATGAATGAACTCTGGCAAAATCTTGTTTATCCACATGAGGCGAGAACGTGTCCAAAAACGGGTAGCATCCAAGAATCGGTACCGCAACAGTATGCCCCCAACATATGATGGCTGGATGAGGCCATTCCAAGTTTTTTCTATGTTAAGCGTCCACCCTGAAGTCAAAAACCTAACTACCTATTAGGAAAACACACACACAACCTGATGAAAAACACAAAACTCTTCAAATACAATTGAGATCATTTAATAGAAATAAATGGCATCAGATAATGGAGTTAAGTTGAGTAAAAGATCCTTCTAATCAGAATATGTTACAGTACCCGGAGTGTGCTCAAGCTTTTTGAAGGTAGATATATCAGCTTTGTATTATCTGCACACCATGTCTACATCAAACCAACTGCAAAAGTAAAACACTTTCATTTCATGTGCTGTAAGGAACAAACATTCCAAGATTATCGATCGTGAGTGTTTTTTTACAAATATGATGTTCTAAACCAAAGCGCACGCGGAGGCTTAACATAGAAAAAACTTGGTATGGCCAAAACAAAGAAAAAACAAGACCAATTGTATTCTACGATCTTTATTATACAAGTTAGAATAAAATGTGCTGAATATTTCAAAACAAAGACAGCAGATAATTATAATCTTGCATGGATGTGTTGAATGAATTATTCAAATTTTATATGGATGTGTGGAGTGGATATCTCCACCCCAGTGGTTAGAATATTTTTGACCAATTTGAGGGGTATCCCCGAGGATTGACTTTCATATTTTTACCCAAGGGTCGAGATTTCCCTTCCTACTCCACACACCCATGTTTGATTATTTTTCTCCCACGATTCAAATATTTGTTTATGTACATAAGTAAAAGTTGATGAAAACTTTCAATGTGCTGTATTCTCATCACACGTTATAAAATCGTACTGTGACATCGTAACACGTGTAGCTTTTTATACACCCTAGGGTATAGACAGAGAAATTCTGGCTTGGCAATTTTTGTAGATATGCCTGTCCAAGGTGGGAGAAAGGAGTTCTTCACTCAATTGGTAAGAATCTGGTAGCCAAATATGACGGTCTCAGATTATTACCATGAGAGTTGAGATTTCTGTTTCCATTCAACACATCCAAATCTGATTGATTTTCTCCCATGCTCAAAAAAAAACCAAAAAACAATGTTTATGTATGGCAGGCAAATAAAGTCCAACATAACTAGTTATGCAGTGCATTCTAATAATATGAAAACTCTACATCATAAAATGACAACACATGTAACTTGTCAGTACCCTAGGGGTTGTCAATAAATTCTCAGTGATGGAAGAATCTTTGAACCATGGGAGAATGTATAGATAATTATTTTATATGTCTTTTTGGAATGTATTGTATTTCTGACATCATATGAAATGAATGATGGAGTGGGTGTGTCTTAGTGTATGGGTGTGTCTTAGTGTTTGTGGGTGTGTCCTAGTAATGGGTGTTTCTTAGTGTGTGGGTTTGTCCTAGTGTATGGGTGTCTTAACATGCTTAGTGTGTGTCTTAATGTATGGTTGTCTTTGTGTGTGGGTGTGTCTTAGTGTATGGGTGTCTGTGTCCTAGTGTATGGGTGTGTCTTAGTGTGTGGGTGTGCCCTAGTGTGTGGGTGTGTCTTAGTGTGTGTGGGTGTGTCTTAGTGTATGTGTTTCTGCGTTATTATACCACACTTGATTGCATTTTTCAAACCTCTTGTTGTGGTACAAATGATAGATATTTGCATTTTACTCATACCAAGGGACTATTGGAAATATCACAGAAATACAACCTTCTTGAAAATATTTCATTATGTGAATCTGATTAACCAGCACAGTAAAACTTCTTTATAATGCTCCTCACTTCATTCCCCACCTCACTTTATGCCACAAAGTCCACTTTTCCCAATTTTCCCTATAATTTCATTTAAGGTCTCACTCAACCTATTCCAAATCCCTGTATAATGCCAAATTTGAGTTGAACAAATGGTATAAGAAGATTTTAGGGTATATCTTTGATGTATGTATTCTGATTACATAAATCTATTTTCACAAAACATTCTACAACCTTTTCGTCAAAGTGTTGCACAGTGGAACCTGTCCTGAAAGAAAACCCCTTCTGCCACTGACTTACAAGACTGAACCTCATCCAAAAGAAGTTTTATCTAAAGATCTAATGTTATCTGGGTGTTTTTTAGAATGAGGTTTCACAATGAGTGGTCTGACAAGATGGGTTCCACTGTATCAACTTTCTATTTTTAGAGAACACGCTCTGGTTACAATATTCCGGGGAAAATCCATCTTTTGTCTTTTGTAATTACATGGTTAACTCACCAACATTTCCATGACAAATGTCCCTTTCCTGCCAGAAAATTTTTTTTTGAATACAATTCCTGGGAAAAGAATTTGCTGTGTTAATTTTTGCTATATTCATGGTGCTAATGAATCTGTGATTTGAAGATATAGTTAATAAGTTTTTAATTACATTATACACATGAATACAATTATGAATTAATCAAGACAGTCGGTGAAAGGTAAATCATGTTTAAATTGTGTGATACTGTTACCCGCTGTTTGAGCACTAAATACTGACGGCATCAAATTCAATCTTTAAACAATAAATTCAAATAAATTGTCACCAGTTATACTGACACACAGATGTATTCTTTTGCTGGATAAAAAAATAAAACTTGGATTTAAAATGTATTGGTCACATCTTCTAAAAATTACTTACACACATATTCAATTCGACCAAGTCAAACAATAATGTCTTGAACCCCCCCTTTTCCCCCCTCTGCTATGCCAATCTTAGTCATCTACGTCAATAACGCATACAGGTGATTTCATCCATGTCGGTAATCAGGTACCTATATAATTGCTTATCTGGTAATTTCATTTCGATGGAATGAAATTCTACGCCTTCCGATGATATTTGTGTATGGAAAACTCGCAGCTTACTGTAAGGCACACCAGTAAAATTGACAAGTATTTTTTTCAAATCTTTGACAGTTTGTTTTAAGTTGATGTTCATCCTTTCAGCTTTTTCTTCAAATCTCACCATCAGGTTCAGTTTATTTTTTGGAGCAAGATCTATGTTTGCTAAAGGATCCAGTTTGCCATACTTTTCTTCCAGCTCAAAATACCTGAAATTAGATTTTACAAATAGTCTTCCAATATTCATTCGGTAATAACACAAATACACAATACATGTGTTTTACTTTCTGCCACAAAATGTCACTAGGTACTACATCGGAACCTGACAGACCACCACATCCACCATTCAAATGTGATCAAGACAAGTGGTCTCATAAATGAGGTTTCGTTTAAAGTATTATTTAAATGAGTGTATTCAAAATCAACATGGTCTCATAAGGCAGGTGGTCTTTCATGAATGTGAACTTGCAAGATGGGTTCCACTGTACCAGCTATCAACACGTGTGAGGGTTCTTTGATGTCTCATGTTAACATGGGACCTTTATTCTATGTTTGGGTTTTCCAAATGAAATTTAAAATGGAGGTCACAGTAGGTGCAGCATGTAAAATACCTGTAATGCATTGACCTCAGTTCGTAGCAAAGGTCAAAATTTGAGACGATTCTCCTAAAGCTGGTAAAATTCCCTTATAAGTGAATAGTTATTGGTGGGATAGGAAACGTCTATAAACCAAATAAATGTATACTTTATTCTAAACGGTTGTGTATCAAAGGCCATTTTTGTCATAAACATGGTGAATTTATACAAATTTTTATGCACAAAAGATATTCCTAAAAAAAGTATTTTGATCTACAGGAAAAACTGAATGAAAATTTTATTTAGGTACATAAATATCGTTAACTGAAACTGAACTTCCCATTCTGATCAGGATATTTCCAACTAATCTCTTACGAAATAAAGATCATTGAAAGGGAGTACTGAACTATCATTTTATCCAATCTGAGCATGTTCGAGTTCCACTGGAACCTCAGCTGATTTTGCGAGAATGTTTGCCAGTTTACTTGCAGAAGGCCGGTGTTTTCCCAGGGTACATTTTAACTGGGTTTTCTCCTCCACTATTAAAAACTGGTCGCCACCATATACATGTAACTAAAAAATTGTTGAAAGTGGCATAAACAATATTCAAATTAAATAAAACAAACATTTTCATATTCACAGGTGATTGTTCTTGACAGATTCATTTAAGCCATCTACCCTTGAAAATAATGGACTCTACTGAAAATCAGTGACACAGACCAGTCCAGATTTGCCTTTAGGGGTGTACAAGTTAAAACACTCCAGGAACCTTGGTCTCAGATCACATCTAGATGGTTTTGTTGGTTTTTCAGTGTTTTACAATGCCAAGTTCTTCTCACTTGACCATGGGGGACAAAGAAAAGACTTTCAGTGTATATTTAACTGAAATATGCAAACCTGTAAAAATATCCTAAAGGACAACTTTCAAGCTTGAAAAAATCAGACTTTCAGGGAAACCTATAAAATGTATAGAAATACCTTTGTGGTTTGTCATTCTCATTATCCATAAATAAACGTATAAATGCTCTTTCGGCATCCTCTCTTTCACCGCCTGGTACTGGGCAACCATTTAATTTTGACAAGTTCGGTAGTCTTGCTACGATCTGTTGTCGTCGGGAGTTCTCTTCAATGTTCTACGAAATATACAACAAAAGGTTATCACACAATTCAACTGAGTAATACTCAAGCTCAACACAACAATGCAGTCGGGGTTCTCTTAAATTACAAGACCAGTGTCAAGAGGAGACAACTCTGTATATGAACTACAACATGTAGACTTTATAATCCAGTTGGGATTCTCTTAAATTACAAGACCAGTGTCAAGAGGAGACAACTCTGTATATGAACTACAACATGTAGACTTTATAATCCAATTGGGATTCGCTTAAATTACAAGACCAGTGTCAAGGGGACACAACTCTGAATATGAACTACAACATGTAGACTTTATAATCCAGTTGGGATTCTCTTAAATTACAAGACCAGTGTCAAGGGGACACAACTCTGTATATGAACTACAACATGTAGACTTTATAATGCAGTCGGGGTTCTCTTAAATTACAAGACCAGTGTCAAGGGGACACAACTCTGTATATGAACTACAACATGTAGACTTTATAATGCAGTCGGGGTTCTCTTAAATTACAAGACCAGTTTTAAGGGGACACAACTCTGAATATGAACTACAACGTGTAGACTTAATAATGCAGTCGGGGTTCTCTTAAATTACAAGACCAGTGTCAAGGGGACACAACTCTGTATATGAACTACAACATGTAGACTTTATAATGCAGTCGGGGTTCTCTTAAATTACAAGACCACATTGTAAAGGGGACACAACTCTGTATATGAAATACAACATGTAGACTTACTTTAATGCACTTGTGGTTCTCTTAAATTACAAGATCAACTATGATAAAATATCCGAGGAACAAAACATGGTCGTAAAGAAGGTTCTCTGTTTAGTAAGACATATGCTGACAATAAATCAACAGGATAGCTTATCAAAAAAGGATGTAAAGCGGTAATCAGTCTTATTTGTGTGTTCATCATGGGTAAATTTACAGATTTCTGATTTACAAGCTTTGTTAAAAGATGCCAAGATTAAAAATTTACTGTGATATCCATCATGATAGTAAGACTATTTACTCATCTACCCCTGAAAATAATGGACTCTACCTAAAATCATTGACACAGGCCATTCTAAATGTGTCTCTAGGGGTGAATGGGTTAACAAAAATAAACAATTACCGGTAGATAATTTTAATTCTAATGATTTGTAAATAAAAGTATAATTTGATACATAGAACCTGCATATCATGAGGCTACTTAATTCAAAGTCAGCAATTACTTCTGGAGACAAGATTTTGGGCATTTTCTGAAAAAAGCAACTTAAAATTTACCTCTAAAAATGGAATTCCTGTAATTCGAATATCGGTCAGCGCAGGAAAATATCGAAGTCTTTCCACATCTTCCCAGGACATTAATTTTGTATTACTTATATTCAAGCTTTTTAAATTAGAAAATATTTCCTGTACATTATCTTCACTTTCCGTAGTATTCAGTTCTGATTCAATATTGACAAAATATTCAAGATTTGGGAATAATCGTCCGATTTTGTTGAGTTCAGACCAGTACTGAATATTATTTCCGGCAAAGTGGAGTTTCCGTAGACTTGGATACACAAAAGTACTCCTGGGTAGTTCTACTGATGAAAAAGAATTCAAACTCAAATGTAACTCTGTTACACTGAAAAATAAAAAACAAGCAATGATGATATAAAATGGTGCTAAACCTATTCAGCTTTTAAAGGTTCAAATATAAACAATGTTTACTTGGAAATATTTGTACAACATAAATGCCCTTAAAATGCATGAGGTGTTACTTATACTTTATTACTGACACTAAGTTATTTACATCGTGTTACTCACACTATGTTACTCACAGTACATTACTTACAATATTACTTACACTATGTTACTTACACTGAGTTACTTACACTGTTACTTACAGTATATTATTTACAGTATATTACTTATGGTACACTATGTAACTTTCACTTTGTTACTTACAGTACATTACTTACAATATTACTTACACTATGTTACTTACACTGAGTTACTTACACTTTGTTATTTATAGTATACTACTTACAGTATATTACTTATACTATATTACTTACGGTACACTATGATACTTACACTATGTTACTTACGGTTCACTATGATACTTACACTATGTTACTTGCAGTACATTACTTACAATTAGTTACTTACGTTACTTACACTATATTATATATGCTATGTTACTTACTAATACACTATGTTACTTATGTTATGTTACTTACACTGTGTTACTTACCCAATGTATGTTACTTACACTGTATTACTTACACAATGTTACTTACACTGAGGTTTTTACAGTGTTACTTACAGTGTGTTACTTACATTGTGTTATTTACACAATGTTACTTACAGTGTTACTTACACTATGTTACTTACAGTGTTACTTACATACTTACACTGTGTTACTTACAGTGTTACTTACACTATGTTACTTACAGTGTTACTTACACTGTGTTATGTACACAATGTTACTTACACTGTGTTACTTAAGCTATGTTACTTACACTATGTTACTTACTTACACTATGTTACTTACACTATGTTACTTACTATGTTACTTATGCTATGTTACTTACACTATGTTACTTATGTTATGTTACTTACACTGTGTTACTTACCCAATGTATGTTACTTACACTGTATTACTTACACAATGTTACTTACACTGAGGTTTTTACAGTGTTACTTACAGTGTGTTACTTACATTGTGTTATTTACACAATGTTACTTACAGTGTTACTTACACTATGTTACTTACAGTGTTACTTACATACTTACACTGTGTTACTTACAGTGTTACTTACACTATGTTACTTACAGTGTTACTTACACTGTGTTATGTACACAATGTTACTTACACTGTGTTACTTAAGCTATGTTACTTACACTATGTTACTTACTTACACTATGTTACTTACACTATGTTACTTACTATGTTACTTATGCTATGTTACTTACACTATGTTACTTATGTTATGTTACTTACACTGTTACTTACGCTATGTTACTTACAATATGTTACTTACACTATGTTACTTACACTATGTTACTTACACTATGTTACTTACACTGTGTTACTTACGCTATGTTACTTACACTGTTACTTACACAATGTTACTTACACCTTGTTACTTACACTATGTTACTTACACTGTGTTACTTACACTATGTTACACAATGTTACTTACACTATGTTACTTACACTGTTACTTACACTATGTTACACAATGTTACTTACACTGTGTTACTTACACTATGTTACTTACACTATGTTACTTACGCTATGTTACTTACACTGTGTAACGTACACTATGCTACTTACACTATGCTACTTACACAATGTTACTTACACTGTGTTACGTACACTATGTTACTTACACTATGCTACTTACACAATGTTACTTACACTGTGTTACTTACACAATGTCACGTACACTATGTTACTTACACTATGTTACTTACACTGTGTTACTTACGCTATGTTACATACACTATGTTACTTATGCTATGTTACTTACACTATGTAACTTACACTATGTTACTTATGCTGTTACTTACACTGTTACTTATGCTATGTTACTTACACTATGTTACTTACGCTATGTTACTTACGCTATGTTACTTACACTGTGTTACTTACACAATGTTACTTACACTATGTTACTTACACTTTTACTTATGCTATGTTACTTACACTATGTTACTTATGCTATGTTACTTACACTGTGTTACTTATGCTGTTACTTACACTGTGTTACTTACACAATGTTACTTACACTGTTACACAATGTTACTGTGTTACTTATGCTATGTTACTTACACTGTGTTACTTACGCTATGTTACTTACACTGTGTTACTTACACAATGTTACTTACACCTGTTACTTACACTATGTTACTTACACTGTTACTTACACTATGTTACACAATGTTACTTACACTGTGTTACTTACACTATGTTACTTACACTGTGTTACTAACGCTATGTTACTTACGCTATGTTACTTACACTATGTTACTTACACTGTGTTACTTACACTATGTTACTTACACTATGTTACTTACACTATGTTACTTCCACTGTGTTACTTACGCTATGTTACTTACGCTATGTTGTGATACATACCTTGGACATATTTGAAGTACTTTATATATTGTCTCCCATGATAAGCCAGTATTGTTTAATATCAGGTGCTGAATTTTGGGAAATTCGCAATTAGCAATATTCTCTGGCCATGAAGAGTCCAAAAGTGAATTGGTTGTCAAATTCAAGAAAAAAACTTCTGGTAAATTCCTCATAATTTTTAGTACCTTTAGACAAAAAAAGAAAAGTAATCATTTAAAATCTTGTGAAAACAATGCAAGTTTCTTTTATAAACAGCCAAAAGATAAGAGAAACTTGAGAAAAGAGAACTAAATACTTCTCATAACAAATATGAATTAATCCATCAACCCCTGAAAAATGATGGACTTTTCTGTAAATCAATGACTTAGATCAATCCAAATGTTTCTATAGGTGTTAACAATGATGACATGAAATCAGTTCAGGGTGAATTTATGCTGTATTCCGTTGTGAGAATTTTTGTAGGATTCATTATATTCAAGATAATTCGGGAACCGAATAACCAGCCAGTAATCTTGAAATGGACCCCTATAGCTCTACAAAGTGGACAACGTCAGCTCATAAAAATATAATGAGAAATTGTTGCAAGGAACAAATGTATAAAGTTTCAATAAAATCTGTTCAGTACTTTGCTTAAAAAGCTCCGGACAAGCTAAATGTTGGCGGACGAACGAATGGACTAACGGACAGATAGACAGGGTGATGCCAATATATACACGCCTTAAAGGCGGGCATATAAAAATGATCTAGATGATCTAGTGGCAGAATATATTGCAATTAAGTAGGAGCACCGAATCTGGGCCCCAGGATCAAAAAGCAATCAGAGACTTAAGTGGAATTGGGAATTCAAGATCATTGTTCGGTAGAAAGGTTCTCCCTTTACACGGACTACTTCTGTCCACATGTTTTTGTGGTGTATATTGCTACAGTTCTTTTTCATGTAAGTTACATCAATTTAAAAGAGTGGTAAAAACAAAAATTGTTTATAGAAGATTGAAATTTTGATTCAAGCCTGAGATCACATGAATTTTACGTGACCTGCGACCTTCGACCTGACAACAGGAAATGATTTACCTATCACCAAATACGTGACACATGACTTTCGATGTGCACTATTTGACATCATTCAACTGTGAAATCATAATCACACAAACATTTGACAGGCCATTCAGTTATGAGATCATTATGGAAATCTGCCAAAAGGTGCCATGTTGGGCCTTCTGTAAAAGTTAGTTGTTTACCACTCGCACCATAAGTAAAAGTCTCAATGTTTTTAAGATGATACTTAAAGCAAAGGCTTTGCCAAAGCAAAACCATGGTCCGGAAGCGCTATGCCATTTCCTACACATGGTCTCATGCGATCGAAATCTCTTGTAAATATTTTTTATCATTCATGAAGCCTAAGCCAAGGCGAGTAAACAGTGCTCTCATTGATCGGCCAATCAGATCAATTTAATTCATTCATCAACCAATCAGATCAAGGCTTTTAAACAATTTCAGAATTACATTGGATCAACAGACTATGCGATAACTTCCGTTGCCGATCACAACTATTGTGATTGGATAAATCGGACAACACCTACTCCTTATAAATATTCATTAATTCATTAGCTACGATAGATTTCGGTTGAACGAGACCATGGGTAGGAAAGAGGACAGCGATTCTGGACCATGGTTTACGACGATGTTGCCAAAGGTCCTTTGTCATTATAGGGATTTCAATTTACCTGATCCCTAATTGCACTGGCACAAGTCTACAACCTTGGTCAAATGTTTTGGCACCTTGCGTACAGTCGGTGATGTCTTCACGTTCATGAAATATTCTTAGTGGGACGTACACAAAGACCGAGACCGAAATATTATCATTACAAAATTTAATTTAATGTTTATGGAGCCTTATATAGCTTCAAACATTTCAAATAAAATTAGAAAATGTTTCTGAAACAAAATAAAATATGAAGAAGGACCACAAGACTAATGAAGAAAAAAACTGTATGACAATTTAGACAAATGTATTATTGTTTTACTATTGTTGAATGCAGAACTTGATGATAATTTTTCTTCATTCATATGATGGTGGCATGTTTTAATGGTAAAGGAGACCACTGGCCATGGTTCACTGTCCAATATCCTCACACAATTATTTTCATAATTCCGATTGACCAACTCATATAATGTTGACGGGCGGAGTAGCCTTTTGATTATCATACGATTAACTCCATTGACTTTTTAATTCCAAATGACCAGATCATAAACCTTGTGGGGCGAAGTAAACTTTCGATTAACATACGGTTGATTCTATTCACTTTTTAATTTCAATAGACCAAGTCACAAACTTTGTGGGGTGGAGCAACCTTTTGATTAACATACGGTTGATTCTATTCACTTTTTCATTCTGACTGACCAAGTCACAAACTTTGCTGGGCGGAGTAACCTTTTGATTATCATACGGTTGATTCTATTCACTATTCAATTATGACAGACTTCACGGGAAATGTGTTTTATTACTCACTGGATAACTAATTCTGATTGATTACCGAAAATCTAACTTGTCAAGTTCAAGAAATAGTTCCTGAAACTCCACCCAACCAGGTTGTATGGATTTTAATGTAATAAAACAGGCCCAGATTTTTGTTCATGTTGTTTTTGTTTGTTTATTGTTGTTTAACGTCCCACTCTCAAGAATTTGTCTCTCATATGGAGACGTGACCAAATACCAGTGAAGGGCTTCAAATTTTGGCCTATGCTCGGCACTTACGGCCATTGAGCAGTGAGGGTTCTTTAATGTGCCTACACCTACTGTGACACGGGACCTTGGTTTTTACTGTCTCATCCGTCGGCTGGACGTGAACTCACGACCTCATGATCAAGAGTCGAGCGCTCTACCAACTGAGCCAGGCCGGCTCTCATGTTGTTTTAAAACTTAGATTATAATTAATTCCACAAGTTTTATTCCAGCAAACGTTCATAAGACAAAGTATCACATGAATCAATATTTTTATTTATACATGTATATTTAGTGATACAAATACAGGGATTTTCCAGGGCTGATTTTGGTTTCGGTTACAGGACCCATTTCCAGTGCAAAAATGACTTGTATTTTATTTCATAAATTATGCAAATATTCCCAATTTTGAAATTCAAAATAAAGATTAAAAATTTTTTAAAAAAATGTCTCAAATTAAGTGTTTCTATTTTAGTAAAAATGTCATATTTTTTCCCAATTTCCCGAACCCTGGACCCAGAATTTTGGAGGTAGGAAAATCCCTGATGATATACAACGAAAGTCACGAAAAAGAAGCAGAACTCGTAACAATACACAATGAAAGAAAGATTTTGAATGGGAAATGTAAACCGCAACATAAAAAGCAAGTAAACATGGGTCAGGTCGTCGCCGGAAAACCATGGTCCAGAATTGCTATGCTCTTTCCTACCTGTGGTTTCAAGAGCCTAAAATCATTCATGCATATTTTTATCATTCTTGAAGCCTAAGCCGATTGATGCAAGTAAGCAGTGCTCACATTTGTCAACCAATCAGATTTAAGCTTTTAAACAATTTCAGAATTGTATTAGTTCAACGGACTATATCGATAACTTCCGATGCCGATCACAACTTCTGTGATTGGATAAATTAGATACACCTACATGACCTACTCTTCATAAATATTCATCAGCTATGAATGGTTTCGGGCACATGAATCCACAGGTAGGAAAGAGCACAGCGATTCTGGACTGTGGTACATGTAATATGACGATGGGGTCAGGTCAGGGAGGAAACAAAACAGGTATGCCAAGCGAGGCGAAAACAAAAAATGTACCACAAGCCAGGAAAAATTAGAGAAAAAGTACCTCGTCCCAACTTGTGATGTTATTTTTGGTCAGGTCAAGTTCTTTCACATTTTTACAATAAGAAAGTATTTGGTCTTCATTGCCTGCCACCTGGATGTTACATCGGTCAACTGCTAGAATTGGCGGTAATATCAAGTGGCCAGAGTCTGAAGAAGGAGGTTAAACATAGACTATTTCATCAAAGACAAGTTATACATATATGTAAGGTACAGGGTCAGCAAAAGGGTGTAAGGGTCATCGAAATGTTTTTCGTATTTTGTCTATCTTTGACACCAAATTTCAATGAAACACCAATTTACAGTCAAACGTGCATAACAGGCCATCTCTGTATACAGAGCACCTGGCCATTCAAAGATAACCTGTTTATATATAATAATGGTTACTTTTGCCTGTTCCCTTGAGTGGCCTTTATAGACAAGTTTCGATATACATTCTACTTCTAGAGAACAGATTTTGACAAAACAATCGGGCTGTCATTGACGAGAAATTCTATATCGATATACTGAAAAGCAAAAAATTTTGATAAATCGAATAATTTGGTACTTCTATAAAATGCACTGAAAATATATAGATTCATTATATTTAGATATTTAATTGTGTATTTTATTATCTGAAGATTAAAAAAAAATTGCAAAGAAAAATTTGTTTATTTGAACAAGTTGAACAATTAGAATAAAATATAACATAGTTCAAGAACATGAAGTAAAACAAATGGAAAATTTTTTGGCAATTGTAAAAGAAAATACATCCTGTGAAATGCATTATGAAATGTATCGATACTAAAAATAAAAAGTATCGAATAACATATCAAATCAATTTGTATCTTGATACAAAGATATGGAGTCTATCAATGACAACCCTACACAACAAACACACAAATTTCAAAGATGGCCTTAAAATATATGACACATGTGTATGATTAGTTAATACATACCGATTATGAAGCTCAAACCACGCATTAAATGATGATAAAAATCATGGAAGTGAGAATGCTTTTAAACACTATACATGTATAATAAAAGATGAACCATTTCAAAACAATTAAAGACGAACCATTTTGAAACAATTTATTTGAAAAAAAATGTTTCACTGCTACATATGTTGCAAAGTAATTTTATCTTATCATATCCCAACAAACCATCAAGCTAGCAAAACAAGCTCTTTATGGAAAGAGGGTAAAAATGTGTGTGTTCGTGTGTGTGTGTGTGCACGCGCATGCACACGCACACACATATATATGTAAATGTACTGTACATATGTATGATTCCAAAACCTTCATCAAACAGGACCCAGGATCAGCATGATTCTCAATTTAAAATACCGGTAGGAACTTGAATTAGTGCATTTCTCACATTATAATTTCACTGCTGTGTTAATGAGTAACATTTTGTTGCCTATTTTTCAAAGTAAGTCAAAGATTAAACTACAATAACTTCTCACTTGTTGAAAAATAAAATGAAGAAATTATCATGAATGCAATTAAAATTTATCAGAACTAAGATTTTTTTTTTAATTCTTTATAGGGCATTAAACCAGAAGCATTTTTCTTCCCATGATTCAAATTTAAATCATGTGATTACTTCAGAAATTACATGTGGTTTTCATCTACGGTATATCAGTGTTGTCTATGAAGACCAGGGAGTATTTTTACCTGTCATGCCAGGGCCTTTAGTGGGCACATGAATAAAATCAAAAGAATCGTCGTCTGTGGAATATTTGTTGAAGAGTGCATCCATCAATGATGTAGGTGGTTCAGCTGATTGATCAGCCGCCATTATCTGAAAAAAAAAATATCAAGACACAGTTTTATTGATGTTACCTGTACGACTATACACGGGAACCTGTCTTAAGCCACAGCGCAATCTGCCACTCAAATGTGACCTCTGAATACAGGTGGTCCATTAATACAGGTTTTATTTTAAGAGACTATTTAATGGTTTACACTATGGGGTCTAACAAGACAGGTGGTCTCTTAAGACAAGTTTCACTGTAATGGTTTACCGACCATTATTACTAGGTCAGCAAATATTTACGATGTGAATGGTCAAAAATCTAAAAGAGAACACAGCTCAAATGGCTAAAAGTCATTCACAAAACAAACTCGTAGATAATGTGTGCAATGAAGAAAAGTGATAAAATCATGTCAGAAGCTGTACACTGTACTGGTCAGAGACCAGTAGCTGGATAGGACCAGTAGCTGGATAGGACCAGTAGCCTGCTATGGTGTTATTTCGTCTTTAGTATGTACTACAACAATATTTTCTGGTAAACAGAATCTCAAAAAATTGTGTTCTACATAACCGAAATCATGCAATAGCCAGCTACGGGTCCTAGCCATTGGGACTCGGGACATATGCCCTGGACTAGATTTACACTAGTACTGTCCCCAAAAAAGTATGTACAAAACATATACATGTAGGATATATACTTTTTTGTTTTTCTATTGAAATCAGCACCTTTTTTCAGAATCAGACAACCAATTGCATTGTGAATTAAATTCCAAATTCCCTATCTAATGTGACTTAGACTATAGCTTTTGTAAATCAAGGAGAGTCGTGGGACATAAATATTCGTCACTCATGTTATTTTCTTCTTTGTTTTATATAAAACCAACAATTTTTAAATGCTGGTAAAATCCACAAATCATACCAGAATTTGACAAATTTGTACAAATTTATAGAAGGATAATTTCATATTTCTAAAATATATTCATTTTTAAATTATCCTATTTATTTACAGAAATGACAGTATTTTCCTCATGGAGAAATTTAGTAATTATTCTTTCAGTCTAATGAAATATGTCAACATGTTTACCTAAAATAGTTTTATCCTCCACAGAATCATTATTCAAAAAGGATATCTAAATTTCAAAGAGATTAAAAATATGAATTCAATTTCCTTCATGTAAAAATAAAATATTTGAAATATTGTTTAAATATGTGGATTACGTTGGCATTTAAAAATTGCTGTTTTTATATAAAAAAAGAAAATAGCATAAAGCAATGCCTTAGTTTATATCATACGCATAGCCTCATTAGCATGCCCCATAGCATAATTCTATACTATAGCATAGGTTACATGTTTTGCATTTCATTTTTAGACTTTAGCTCATCGTGATGGCATCTCCATAAATGTGGAAAATTCTTTAGCCTATGCGGATTTAGAAAGACAGAGAATGCATCTAAATACAAGCCTAGCCTACTTGTGAAAATGGAACTCGTCAGTCTCAGAGTTTGACTGCACGTATTTTGTACTGAAGTGAAGAAGAGAAGTGAATGATTAAGCAAAATTATTGATTCAGTTACTGAATCGAACATACGGTTTGCAATTTGGAAAATGAAGACTCTCTCAGAAATATACAGCTCACGCGCTCCGGGTAGGTCTGCCTCTAGCTGCGATATTTAAACGAGTGTTTGAGTCATATAGATAAATATATATCTTGATAGACTATGATGCAGCTGTGCATGACTTCACTTTGACCCGGAAACTGTAAATGTAAACACCAACAGAGAGCGCTAATAAGGGGGACTAATCGCCTCTCTCTCTCTCTCTCTCTCTCTCTCTCTCTCTCTCTCTCTCTCTCTCTCTCTCTCTCTCTCTCTCTCTCTCTCTCTCTCTCTCTCTTTTATAGGATATTAGTTCAACAATGAAAAAAGTATGTTTTAACGAATTTCTCCAATGCGTAAATACCGGCACGCCCCCTAAATTGCCTTTAAAAAAAAATAGTAAATACAGTTTTAGTTTCTGGAAGCCAGTCTCGACTGAATCCAGAAAAAGGCTTCCCAGATCTTTTAAAATTAAAAAAATACTGGACCCCACTTGAATTGCTCCTGTAACATTTGTGTTCGTTGAAATTCATTTTTTTTTTGTGAATAATTATCTGTCAATTTAATGCATTATTTGGGATAAAAACGAGTCGTAATTTGAAAATTAACTCTCTATCAGTCTGCAGTTCTGGGGAAATGCCCTGCACTACGGGGCAAACGTAGTATTATTGCATAGGACATCAGCTGGCGATATTTACATTTTTCTCTTCCATTTATTTTCTTATATACTATTTTTATTTGATATTTTTACCATCAAGAAAAATAAAATCGTAAATATCAGCATAAAAACATACAGTTAATTTAATTATTCAAAATTTTATCTCCGGAGCTTAGTCTGGGAGCCCCCTGGTCATCACCAAATTCTACCTGTTCAATTTTATGCTAAATTAATTAATCTATCAATGAAAAATTCTTAAGGATAAAGAGTTCATAATTCAGTGTCTAGATGCTATTACAGGCCGAAATTCTGTTCAAATTTTAGGTTACTTTTTGCTAAATCAACATTCTTTTGAGAAGGATATCAGTGTGATTTATTAGCGGAATCCAACCGTATTTTCTGTCTGTAAGCAGAAAAATATGTCCACGGACTTAAAATTTCAAGTGTTTTCTGAAAGATGTTTAAAACCCTACACTACGATCCAACACTTAGTATTATGTGTACTGACGAGTTAAGGATTCAGGTAAAAGCGTAGCGAAAACATAGTTGTAAAACCTTTGATTTTGATTTTTAAGTAAAAGTATTTTAAGCCGGAAAATTGATAACAAATTTCGCTCCGCTCGGCGACGATATTCCATCAATACATTTTTGACTCCTCAAAGAATAGGAACTTAAGTTATATCGTGTCAGGAAAGCTTCCAAATTCATAATTATTTTTTTTTAATATAAATACGTTTCCCTGTAGTCTCAAATGAAGTATTGCTTTACAATTTATCCAACAATTTGTAAAACAGAACATGTTCAATAAGGCTTGTATTATAACAGTCTAGTATAATTCTGTAACCCTCATCCCCACTCCTGAAAAAATTCTCGATCCGCATCCTAGGGCACTTTGAAGATCAAAAGCACGCCCCCCTCTAACAAAAAAATCCTGCATCCGCCTATGGTAAAGCAAATGCATGTTGAGCAATGAAAACCTGGTGACATTACACAAATGTATATACATGAATATGTAACAGGGTGAATTAAATTAATAAATATGTTTTAATTTAATTAGTATGGAATGTGTTTATTTTATCATTGTTTCATTCTCATCATCTTCATCTCTATCATCCTCATAATATATCATCTTCATATAAACTTAACACATATATATTCATACATCATCTAATCATTTTTAAACATTAGACACCTTACTGTGATCATTGTTTTATCTTAAACTTTGGTGACCTCTAGTACCAGTACTGACCATAGGTCAATACTAATAGGACCCTCACTTTGGTTATCCAATTTGAATTTCTTTAGTATGACATAGAGACAATATCTTGAGACTGGCAAACAGAATGTAAAAATTATATTCAGCAGAACCGAAATGAGTATCCAATCACAGCTACATGTATATCATTGGTGTTTCGGGACATTGCCCTGGATACGGCTTTACAGCCATACTGAGGGCCAAAAAAGTCAGACGAAACATATACATGTAAATATATTCATTGTTTTTCGAACACCCCCGCCTTTTTTTGTGAATAAAACATAGGATTGTTACATTGGAGCCCCCCAGTGATTGATATCAATGTTCACCTATTCATAGCACCAGTGAATCATTGTGATTCTATAGAGGACGTTCGTCACTTTATTATTTTCTCAGTTTTATATAAAATTTACAATTTTTAAATGCTGATTGAACTCTAATTATTCATACGAGACCTTGACTCAGTTGTACGTATTTGTAGAAGATAACATATGTGTAAAATACTTCATTTGTGAATTCAGATTTATTTGTTGAAATGTACAGTATTTCAAGCGCTTCCGGAGAAATTTAGCGATTCAAATCGGGAGGAAAATGGCTGCGCCCATGCTTTACCTAAAATGTAATCCTCCACAGAATGGACATTTGTGACAGGATATCTAAATTTGTAAGACATTAAGTGTTATTTGAATTAATTTCCTTCATGTCTATTCGATCATTGAGTTACTGTGTTGTCAATATGTTCTATTACGTTGGCATATGAATATTGCTGTTTTTATATGTTGCGAAGAAAATAGCATGAAGTTATGCCTTAGTTTATATCGTACTTAGTAGTAGTTACAGAGACTCATAGATTTACTATACTATACTGAGTGTTGGAAGTCCAGAATTTCATTTGTAGACTTTAATTACGTGATGCATCTATCTAAATTGGAAACATCTTTAGCCTATGTAGATCTACAAATGTACACTAGGTTTGTTGGTAAAAACAAGCTAGGGTTTTGTGAAAATGGAACTCGTCATTTCAGAGTTTACTGCGTTGATTGTACAAATGTAAGAAGAGAAAGTGTTGATAAGCAAAATTATGATGCACAGGGAATCGGTGTACGGTTTGCAATTGGAAATAAGACTCTCTGTGTTGAGTAGAAACGAGCTCTTGGTTAAGTTCTAAACTAAATAATGCGATATATCACGAGTGTTTAGTCATACTGCTAAACTGTGTTATTGTAGACTATACAGCTTTACATTTAAACTTTGACCCGAATAATTTTTCGGATTTTGTTTGCAGAGACTTTCGTGAACTCAACTATACTTACCTGTATCCCAAACTCTCTCTATCTAACACTAATAGTTGGTGTTCAAAATAATTGAGAAAGTGAGATTTGACGATTTCACATATGACTTTATGACATAGACTAGCCGTTGCTTTATTGTTTTACATTAGTAAACTACTTTTTAGTTTCTGGTGTTTTCTTGCATACATCATTAAAAGGCTTCCCAGCCCTTTTAAAATTAAAAAATAGGCACCCATTCATTTGCTCCTGTAATATTTGTGTTCGTTGAATCATCATCATTTTTAATTAATAATTATCTGTCATTCATACATGCATCATTTTATAAAATCCAGGTAAGAAAATTCACTCTGTGTTTGTGTACATTTTATAGACATGCCCTGTGTAGATCAATACGTCAACTATTATTGCATAAATGAAATCAGCTGGCGATATGTACATTTTTGACCAATTTTTCTTGTTGTATTTTTTATTTGATATTTTAATAAAAAAAAAAAAATTGTAAATATTTACTTCAACTAAAAACATACAGTTTTTAATGATCAAATTTTTATCTCAACAATTCTCATTTAATTTTGTTTATTTTTCAGCTAAATTCTACTTAATTGAATTTTAAACTAAATTATCTTAATCATATCACAAATTCTTTCTTCAAGGATAAAGATTTATAATTCATTGATATCATTATTACATTTCAAAATTCTCAGGAAATACTGGTATCTTTTTTATTATTAACATGTTTTGAGAAGGATACACATTATCATCTTATTAGAAATCCAATCCATATTTCCATTTCAGATAGACAGTTAAATTTTCATTTACTTAAAATTTTCAAATTTCAGAAACTTAATCAATTTTACACTACGAATCCAATTATTATATTAAAACTAAACCTCATTGAGTATTAAGGATCATTAAAAGCGTGCAAAACATAGTTTTATCTGTTTTGATCAATATTTTCAATTCAGTCACTGTCACTGAAGAAAATTTTTAACATACTTTCAAATTTCTTTCAGGTATTTTAAATTCATATCAATCTCTTTGACTCCTCAAAGAATTATTTTGAAAATATTCTCGTTGTTGACATTGTTTCCAAAATTCATTGTAATATAGTTTTTTTACATTTGAAATACGTTTCCCATCATGTAAGATTTAAATGAAGTATTGAAGTTAAAGAAATTTATTAGTCATTTTAAAACAAACATGGGAGTTAGACCTAAATTATATACAGTAGAGGATTTTCAGACATGGATGATCAACAGAGTCCTGCAAAAAAAATCTGAAGAGAAATACACATCCTCCCACAACTTTGCTGATCAAGTGTACCCCCCTTTAACCTAAAATACCTGCATTTTTCAGGGGATAAAGCAAATGATGTTGCTTATGAAACCTGGTGAAGCACAAATGTTGAATGTATCATAATAATAGAGGGAGCATTCTAAAAAGTGACCATTCAACAGTCTATTTTTCGCAGTTCACTCAGAGGTGAAGCACTACGATTTTAGATATTAAAAACCATTTTCTGATTTCACCTAAATCATTTTCTAAATATATTAGATAAGTTATATATATATTTATATGGCACAGTGGATCCACCAGAAGCCATGTTAGCCAAATTTTACAGCGCGACCGTCATGTCAGAAGATGAAGATGTTTCAACATGGAGCTGCAGGCTTGAGGATCTACTTGCCAAGGCGACTGACATGAAGCCCATTGACCAGTACAAGCTGCTAACATGATATGTTCCATCTTTTATGGAGGACAACAATATTTTCAGCAGTTGAAGGATGCCAAAAAATTGTATTTTTGAGAAAGAGAAAGACTTTGCAGATCAGCCAGGCGATACGACGTATTCCTAGTGATTGGGAACTCGGACATACAGAAGGACTAGAAAAGACAAAGACTGTACCCAAAAAAGTATGCAGTAAACACTATACATCACAACATATACTGAGATGTTGGAATTGAAAGGAATGGTCCAACAGTTAGCTGAATGAAGTAAAGAGCATTGATTGTGAATTCAACACAACAAAACCAACCATCACATGTACCCCAGAAACTATGGCAGTCAGGAAGACAAGGAACAGGGGTAGAGGAAATACGTCACTCATGGGTTTTCCTTCTTTGGATAGGACAAAGATGTTGACAATTTTCAAAACTACCAAAATCCAACAATCAGACCAGCATCCACAAATCCAACAAATACAAAGCAGCAAGAGATAATTTGCTGGAGATGTGGACGTGAGGGCCCATGTAGAATCAGGATGTAGAGAAATCCTAGTACCATGTCCTCATCCGGAAAAACTTATTCTCGACCTACGCCTAGGGGCAGACGTCAACATAGATTACGCCTAAAATATGATACACTAATAGGCACACCAAATGATTGAGGTTGACATTAATGGAGTCTAAATTTCAAAGGCATTGAAACACAGGAATCTAATGTATCATCATGTTAACATAAAATATTTGTTGACACACATTTTCCTGGGATAGTGGATTACGTTCTCTTTCAAAAATTATTATCTATTGAGTGTAAAGAAAGAAAATAGTTACTTCCAATGATTAGTTGTGTAGAACGCATAACTACATTAGCCAGCCCCATAGCATCAACTCTAAACTTACAAAAGTTACATGTTTTCTTGTGGTACCTTTTTAGAGCCAGTAGCTCATAGTAATGGCATCCCATATAAATGTGGAAAACATCCTAGCCATATGCGGATTTAGACAGAACAAGAATGACAAACATGGATGCAACTTTCTACAGACAGCACATCTTCACACTCCAATGTATCAGAGTTTCCGAGCAATGTATTTTGTACTGAAGACAAAGAGAAGGAGAGGATTAAACACAATTATTAGTAGTGAAGTTTGCTGAATTACATACTATAATGCATTCGTCCAAACACTGATGACTCTCTCAGAAATATACAGCTAACGCGTTACGGGTAGGTCTGCCTTAGTGCCATGTTACAACGACTGTTTGAGTCATCAGATCCCAGATGATATCTTGACATAACATCTATGCAGCTGTGCACCATATCACTTTGACCCGAAATTGTAAAATGTAAACGTCAACAGAGTAAGCAAATATGGGGACAACCCGCACTATAGCCATACTCTCTCGAGCAGTACTGTGTGAAATTAGTTCAACAATGTAAAAGATATTACACAGATAGAATTTCTCCAATGACAAATACTGATACGCCCAGAAATTGCCTTTATGCAAAAGACAGATTGTACCGAGTTAGTTTCTGGAAGAGAGCCAGATGAATCCAGATTAGTAAACACAGGGATATCTTTGCCAAAGGAGACAACATAGGGAATTGCAACTTTAGTTTGTGTTCACCGAAATTCAGCTTTTTTGTGAATACCACCACCATTTAAAGCAGAGGTACCGCAGGATACCACCAACAATGATTGAGGAAAGTACGTACTCTCTATCAGTCTGCAGTTCTGGGGAAATGCCCTGTCATCCAACGGGCAAATTCACCATGGCATCAAACATCAGGTGTTAGTAAGGAAAAAGGATAACATTTTTTTCTTATATACTATTTTGTATTTTTTACCGTCAAATCAACATCGTAAATATCAGCAAGGATGCAGTTATGCCTTACCTCGAGTTTATCTCCGGAGCTTAGTCTGGGATAGCCTTGCATCACCCAGATTCTTCCTCCGTCAATTTTAGCTAAATTAATTAATCTACAATGAACCAAGTTGAAGATAAAAGAGGATAATTCACAAAGAGACGTACAGCCGAAATTCTGTAGGACCGTTAGGTTACTTTTTGAGTATATCAACATTCCCTTTGACTTGCAAACATATCCAGTGTACTTACCAGCGCCTCATGGAACCGAGTGTCTGTCTGAGAGCTGCACAATATGTCCATTTGCTAAAATTTCAAGTGTACCTCTGAAGATGTCATTATTTTTGCAACACTTTCGAGGAACATATAGAGAACCTGGTATTATGTGTACTTACGAGACTGAAGGAAAGTGTAGCGAAAACATCCTCCAAGAAACCTTTTCTTTGATTCCATCAAAAAGGTCAAATTAAGCCCGGACACATTGATTTCAAAGGAAGGCTCCGAGCCAGACCCTATTCCATCAAGAAATTTTTGAACTGGCCCAGACCTGAGGAACCCCAAGTTATATGTTCGCCTTCTTTTTTCATAGGCTTTGTTTTTAATTACAGAAGTTTCCCTGAGGGATCAAATGAAGAATTGCTTTACCACTCAATATCCAAATGCCAAACAGAAAAGCCAAAGAAGGCTTGTAAAATACCACTTCTAGTGATAAACAAGTAACCCTCATCCCCCACTCCTGAAATAATTCTCGATCAGCATCCTACAGCACTTTGAAGATCAAAAGGCAAACCCTTGATAACACCAAAAATCCTTGCATCCAGACTATCAAGAAAGCAAATTTGAATCCACACAGATGCCTCCAACCTGTGACATTACAGCAAATGTTATACATGAGCAGCAAGGTGCGAAGCAGGGTGACAAAATATGAATACTTAATTTTTATTTTCTATGAAAAGCCGATATGCAGCCCATAAACTTGAGTTTAGGCATTGAAAATGGATTTTCTGATTTACAAAAATCAATTTCTATTTATAGGTCAACATTTTATAGTGATAACGGACAATAACCCCCTGACCTATGTTTTATCTACAGCCCAAACTTGATGCCATATTAGAAATTCCGACCGATCATGTCAGCACTAGTACACTGTACTGACAGAGACCATCAAATATAGGCCAGTAGGGATAGAACCAGTAGCCTGCTATGCTGTTTCCATGTCACGACTATCCAATATTTTCTGGTAAACAGAATCACAGAGGATTGCTCACATAACCGAAATCAGCTGACACTCTAGCCAGCACTGAACCTAGTCCATTACCTTACCAAACAGTTATGTGGAATCACACTGCTACTGTCAACAAAAAAGTAACAGATAAAACATATGTCAGCATGTAGGTCATATACAGTTTTTATGTTTTTCCATCAGAAAATCAGGACCTTTTATCAGTTACTGGATTACCAAGTAAAGTGTGGATCTAAAACCCACTTCGCAGTCAGTTACCATCATAACTATAGCATTTTGTACCATGATATGAGAGTCGTTTGATAGATATATTCATCAAAGATGACGTATTGCACAGACGATTTACAGTCAGAGAAGAAGAAAGAGATCAGACTGTACTACCAAATCGTTAGTATCCTACAGAATTTGACCATG
The DNA here is from genome assembly GCA_030159075.1 of Atrina japonica. Classification (NCBI taxonomy): domain Eukaryota; kingdom Metazoa; phylum Mollusca; class Bivalvia; order Pterioida; family Pinnidae; genus Atrina; species Atrina japonica. The sequence continues at coordinate 1,408,970 of BROG01000088.1, read as the reverse complement.
TTTGTACAAATTTATACAAGGGTCATTTGGGTAGAGACAGGAATATATCTCCCTTTTGCAAGACCGTTTTCACTGGTACAGAAATGACTAGGGATGTTCCAAGATCAAGAAATTTGGTAATGTATGCTTTCAAAAACCCCAGAAATCCAGAGCAACACTAGTACCCATTAATAGTTTTATCCTCCACTTGAATTGTGTGCATTTAAATTTCAAAGTGCAAATTATGAATTCAATTTTTCGCCGTATTCAAAAATACCGAAATATTGTTTAAATATGAGAGTTACGTTGGCAAAGAATTGATGTGTGCCATGACGGGTACCAGAAAATCTCACACAATGCCTTAGTTTATATCATACTCATAGGTAATGGGCATCCCCATAGCATAATTCTATACTATACTCTACTGGGCATGTTTTGGGTACCATTTTTAGGACAGCCAGAAACAAGATGGAATCTCCATAAATGTAGCCTCTTCTTACACGCCTATAACGGCACCAGACAAGAATCGACAGGCATCACCATATTTCCCTAATGTTTGGACGCAATCCAAATCTACCTGTCAGTCATAGCATTTGGTGACTGCACGAATTATTGAACATGAAGTCAATGACAGCTTTTGTTGACCGACTTCGAAGCAAAATTAAGACAGTTATGACATAGCCACTTACGGTTTGCAGCCAAGGCTAAAGAGACTCAAAGAGAAACTTATAACCTCACGCGCTAGAGGTAGGTCTGCCTAGGAGTTGGCGACAGAGTTTAAACTAGTGATTGTGGCTTTTAGATAAATCGACATAAACTTGCGAACAAATGGGATGAAGACCCATATGTGGTTGTTGCTCAGCCCACCACTTTGTTCCTGAAACTGTAAATGTAAACATAAAGAGAGCGCTGATAAGGGGGAGAAATCGCATTACACTCTCTCCTTACTACTTCCCTCTCTCTCTACTTATCCAGGATACCAGAGACAACACCGAAAAAAGTATGTTTTAATTCAACGAATTTCTCCATGCGTAAAACCGGTTCCCCCCTAGATTGGACTGATGAGATAGAGTACAGTTTTGAGGGAATGTACGGGGATCGATTATTCCAGGGGGTTGTGTCCCAGACAACACAGGGGTACCTGGTAATGATGGGACACCCGTGGAGGAATTGTCCTTAGAAGATGATGTCAGTGTAGGAGAAATTCATTTTTTTTACAGGAACACATAGTGAATTTAACGCTCTTCACCCTCTCGATAAGCCGATAGATGTGGTAATTTGAAACAGTAACTATCTCTATCAGTCTGCCGTTCCCGGAATGATGCACTATGGGGCAAACGTAGAGGATGATAGATGCCAGCTGAAGATATCCAGGATTTTTCCTGCCCCTACATCTTACCATAAGATTTCATTTGATGTCTTTAGCAAACTAGACCAGAATGGGAACGAAATATCAGCATAAAAACCTTCAAGATAATTGAAATCATTCACAAATTTTAGAGTCCGGACAAAGAGAGGATTACAACTTCCTTTACTTCAAATTCTAGCTGTTCAAGTTTATAAAAATTAATTAATCTAAAATACAAAAGATATTATACTACAATTTTTCATAATTCATTATTGATGAATAACAGAAAATTTCTACAAATAGATGATTATGTTTTTTTTTATAAATACATAAATCAATTCCATGTTAATGACCTATATCAGGATGATTTATTAGCGGACTCAAATTGATCAATTTTCTGTCTGTAAGCAGAAAAATATGTCCACGGACTTAACAGTTTCAAGTGTTTTCATAGAATATTGAATTTTAGAACCCTGTATGTCTTATGCATCACTTAGTCGAGGACGACGATTCTCCGAAGAGGGGGAGGATGTAACGTAGCGAAAACAAATTAATAAATACCTTTGAATTTGATTTTTAAGGAAAAGTTTTTTTTATCCGGTTTCATTCTCATAATCAAATCTCGCTCATCTCTCATCATTATCATCCATCAATAAACTTAACACATCAAAGAATATACATCATCTAAGGGTTTAAATCGTTCAGGACAGCTTCTGTGGTCATTGTTTTATAAACTTATGGTGACCTCTATACCGACTACCATTGGTCAATACTAAGTCACAAATCAAGTTGGCTTTCCAATTTGAATTTCTTTATAATTTGTAAGAGACAGACATCTTGAGAAGGCTTGTATTTGTAAAGTATATATAATTCTGAGAAATTGAGTATCCAGATCCTGAAACATGTATATCTCGATTGGTGTTTGATTCCTTTGAAGACGGCAAATCAGCCATAACTGAGGGCCAAATTCAGACGAACCATTCAATAAAAGCAAATTCATACAAATCGAACACCCCCGCCTTTGTTGTGAATAAAACATAGGACGGTTACATGAATATATAGAGCGAGCAGGGTGACAAAAGTGAGAATACTTAATTTTTATTTTCTATGGAAAGCCGTTGGGGAATTTATTTTATTTTAGATATTAAAAACCATTTTCTGATTTATAAAAATCATTTTCTAATATATATATATATATATATATATATATATATATATATATATATATATATATATATATATATATATATATATATATATATAAAATCATTTCTTAATATTAGAAATTCCGACCGATTCTTAATATTGAAAAATCATTTTCTAGCATTTGTTAAAAATAATTTATTCATATTAGAAATTCCGTCAAGACAAGTCAAGGCAAATATTTTTTTTTAAGTCGGTGCAAATTTTACAACAAAACAACACAAGCTCTAAAGAGCTTAAAGCAACTTTGTACTGGAAACACTTATTAGCAAAGCAGTCAAAATTTCACAATCCGACCTATTTTTAATATTAAAAATAAAAAAATCATTTTCTAATATCAGCTATATATAAAGCTAACATGTTAGCTTTATATATCGCTGCTAATATTAAGAAATTTAATATAAAAAAATTAAACCAAAACATACCCAAACAGCAACACGTATTATTTTGAAATATATGAATGAAATTAGTATATATAAAAAGGTTTTAATGGATAGTTGGTAGGGAAGTTTTTCGTATACCGGAAGTGTTGAAAACGTCACTATTTCGAGTGTACACGCTCAAAGCCACGTAGTTGTCAATGCACGAAACATACTTCTGAAATTATGACAGACAGTGTCGACTTGAACGGATTGGCTGGAAATATAAAAATACCCGAAGCAACAAAGTCTTCAATTTTAAAGGGGTAGGGAATAAGTCAAGACCTTTGGGTTATGCATATGAATTATGTTCTATCGTGTTTTAACAGACATTCATTGAGTCACAAAAATTGTAAAACAAATCATTGAAATCTGTGATTTGATCGATAATGATGTTGTGGGAAAAACGGGAAACGCTCAGACGACAGTCATGTTTAACTGAGTGTATATGTAAAACAAGTTATGTCATGACCTGTTATAACAATACTGAGAGGGGTGAGGCTACATTTCAGGCCTAGGACCTACATAATAAAGTTTTATGAAGTAATAACTTGCACGTACCAATTCCCGGTATCAAATAATTTTGGCATTTGTAAGCAAGTATTTTGGGCACTTTCAAAAACGTCTGTTAAACCTTGGATTTTAGAAATGAATATTCATATTTTAGAAATGACTATTCATCAGGAGATATATTAATTAATTTATCTTAATCAATATTAGCTGCTGATTTTACCCATTCATGTGCCAAAAATACTTGATGCCGAATAGTTAAGCATCAAAGTTACTTGTACAAGTGCCGAAATTACTCGGTGCCGATACCAAAATTACTAGAATTCCCAATGCCCTACTCTACAGAGTACAGTACTCTTCCCAGGCCCTACAATTTGTCAACCAAAGTGTTCAGCGAGGAGTTATCATAATTAGTAACTTTCTTAATTAATCCAACTAACAAAATAAAGGGCAATAGTAAAAAAGCATTCAGCTTACAAAGTGTGATACCTAGCATAAAACCCAGGTCCTATGTCAAGATGGATGTGGTTCATTGAACTGCATTGTTGTCGGTCCATAGCATGGGTCAAAATATGTGGCACTACACCTATAACTGGTGGTACAATATGTATATCCATACTACCATAGATGTGAATATTTTTTGGCAGATTGTAAAACGGCAATAAAACAATGTACATGTTCCTGCAGGGATAGAAATAGCAGTGGCCCACTAGCCCTTGGCAAGTTATTACATATGTATCATGCTGAACAAGTGGATTTCCATTGGAAGTTGCCCAGGTGGCGAGTAGAAGTTGTTAAAATGTTTGATGACACCTATGTGTTGTTCAGTATATTTAATCCTCAGATTTTATACTGATATTACGCACTGGCATCATCACACATTTCAGAAAACTGTGTCCCATTCTCTAAACGAATTCTACCATTACTTTCCTAATCTCCAGTCCCAAAACCACCAGACTTGTCCTAAAAATTTTTAAATTTTATCATTTCTTTTTTTTTTGTCAAACCACAAATTTCAATAAAATTACCATAAAATAACACTTAACGACTTATGTCCTATACTGTACATCTTAATTAAAAAAGACAATCATTAAAGGAAAACTGTTAGAAATTTTCTTTCATTCTCATTACAATGTACATATATTTGTTGATGATTTTCTAAACTTAGGTCCAAGTTTATTTTAAATTAAAAAAATCTGGGCCCCTGTAATTTGAGCTAGGCTAGTAAATTTTAAATCTCAGGGGTCCAGGTGGCCCCTGGATAAAAATGTTAAGTTCTACCCCAGTATCTGGGTCTGGTACAATGTATATCGTATTGTGATGAATATAAAATTGTACCGGTACACGGTGGTAGCTAGACACATGCTCTGACCACTGCTGTATTTTGGTTTATTTACATTAGGTCAAATCAGTTACTAAGTTTGGAAATGGTTAGGTTTTGAACTGAATTTGAATGGAATTACTCTGTAAATGTTTGTCAGATACGTCGTACATTGCACTTTAGTTCAAACGCATAGATGATTGCATACTTTGTATTGCCCTCAGTAATATGGAGCCCTGCCCATGTCCCTATAAGTGGTCTTCTTGTGTTAATTTGATCTATTTTATGAAATCTTGCATCTGCTCTGGTGCCTAGTATGTAAAGAACCTATAGCAGAATTAGGGTCTGTGATGTTTAACAAAAAGCAAAAATAACTAGATCCAGCACGAAAAATCGAGAATAATAACAGACAATCAGAGAACTCGAAACTGGTGGAAACATCCATGTGATGCAATCAGAAATAGTTGCAAGATGACTTGAAATACGCACGTGTCTTGTTTGTAAAAAAAAAAAAAAAAAATGATAAATACGTTAGTTCTCTGATTTCTCAGTACATGTACATTTTCATTATTATTATTATTTTTTTTTCAATTATTGAGAATTCAGGACTCTTTTGGATTCCAAGTAAATTTTACCTGTGTCGGACTAAATTTCACACTGTCCTGTATTTTTTTCAATGCATATACAAATTACAAAAAGAAAAAATAATACCACTGCTCTACCCGGACACACAAATCAGACTAACACCCAATCAGTGAAAGATAAATTATCTTTCTTTTTTTTTTTTCTCTCAGAAAGATTTATCTATTTAACTAATATAAGTTAGTGTATTTATATATTTTTTTAAATATTTTTTATATATTTTTATATGTTTATATGTATATAACTATATGTAAATATATTTTTGTCATTCAGAAAAAATGTCGTACCTGTTATGTCCCAAGATTTATTTACTCATGACCTGCATTTTCACCACTTTTAGATGTTTACAGATACATGTATGCAGTTAACTGAAATCTCAGACTATTCATGTCCGATGAATTTTTGTTTTTACCTTTGCATTGAAAATAAATACAAAATGTAGTTAACTCCCCTTATAACGAGACTGAACATTATGTATAAAGAAATTTCTGCTATAGCGAGGAAATGTCTCCTCCCCGTGCATGTTTTACATGTACATTATTAGATATAAATCCAAATAACAAAATTCTGCTATGGATGGGTTTCCATAAGCAGTATTTTGCCAGAGTTATTTCCCTTTGGCTGCCATATTGTGTGGAAGCAGATATAAATAAACCAAATTCAATAAAGTATTCTTGTGTGCAAATTGTTTCAAATAATTCTTCGGACAGAAATATTTATTTCAGGACTTCATTAATCCAAACAGCTACATGTAATTGTGGTGAAAATTGGAATGTCCCTTTTCAGTAATACTTTTTAATCCAATTTGGTTGCTTAACTCATTCACCCATAAAGACAAGTTTGGACTGGTCTAAGTCACTGATTTACAGACTGAGAAGAGTCCATTGTTTTTCAAGGGTTGATGAGTTAAAGAAGAATACTCACCAAGTTGACCCATAATATGCCCATAATATGGCCGTCAAAGAGGAAAAACTCTCGCAAAATACTTCTAACAGAAACCCCTCTATAACGAGGTAAAAATCAGCTGTCTCCCTTCCACTTCGTTATAAGTGGAGTTGACTGTATTAATAAATGGACAAATGTCTGACAGTTTTTTTGTTTTTTTTTTTTTTTTTTTTTTTTTTTGTCACTTTCAAGTAACTATGATTTATATCAATTATTAATATTTTCAATTATTTTTCAGTACGAAATGGATTTTTTTTTAAATTTTCTATTTATAGCCATGAAATTCCAGAAGTTGAAAATGCCACCTGTCAAGACATGATGGGTGTTTATAAAATAGATAAAACCCTGAAACAATATAAAATACCTGTTTATCATATACATGTATGTAAAGAACCAATCTTACTTAAAGTACAGGATTATACATGTTTACAGTTTAGTAGGAATTTGTAAACAATTGGGAATGTGTGAGGTTTCCCCCTGTGGAGCCTCATACACTACACTACAGACAGACTTACTTGTGTACAAATATATACATCTTGGTAAGTGCCTGGGGGAGTACAGTTATATTACACACTTCACCACTACATGTACATGTGTATAAACTATCTATAGGTAAGAGAAAATGTTGTTGTACATACAAACAAATATATTTCAGCTTTTTGCAACTTACACTATTTTGTACATTTCATTTTATGTTACTCCCCATGTACATGTACCGTACTTGTGTAACAAAAGGAGTTTTATTGTTTCGTTGTATAAATTATAAATTAATGTCAGTGTTTCGATCAAATCTTGATGCCCTTGTTTACTTTTTTATTGTTTATATATACAGTATGTACATGTATATAAGTCCATATGTTTATGCAAATGTCGGGTTTTTTTTTTTTTTTTCTTTTTTGCATTTATATGTTCAGAGATAAAATTTAATTGATCTTTGTTTAACAAAAATATTATTTTGATTTTTTCTACTTTTACTACTTGTACTTGATGTACGATAACAAATAAGCGTTACACAAAGACAAAAAATATTATATTCCTTTATATTGTGTGAAAATAAGGTCAGACCCAGTGTGGAATTCATATATATAGTAAGGTTGAGTTAATCAAGTGCCAAACCTGTTTTAGGCAATTTTCACAAAATAAAAAGAAATTTAAGAATTTTTATGCTTTTGATAGACTCAATATTGATGTATCTATATACAAATTGAATCTATATGATAATCCGTATATTTTTGTTTTTGTATTGATACATTTCATAATTTTATGCATTTCACAATGCATTTCACCGGACGTATTTTCTTTTACAATTCCCAAAATTTTCTATTTGTTTTACTTCATGTTCTTGAACTATTTTATATTTTATTCTGATAATATTGTTCAGTTTTTTCAAATAAACAATTTTTTCCTTGCAATGATCTTTTTTTGATCTTCAGATAGTGAAACACACAATAAAACATCTAAATATTATAAAGAATCTATATACATGTATTTTGAATTCATTTTATAGAAGTACCAAATTATTTGAATATTAATATATATATATCAATATTTTTTACTTATCGATACATGTGTAATCCATATTATACTATATCGATATATAGAATTTCTCATCAATGACAGCCCTAGTAAGTCCAAATGCAAAAATGACTTGTCCGAAAATCAAGTGTAACATTCAAAGATATTATTGTGTTTAAACAAGAATAATCTTTATTGAAGAAATATTTGTCTGTAACAATATCACTTGTCCTTTTGGACGAGGGCGAAGATGCATCTACTTGTCCGAACGCAAAATGGACTTATCCCAGACACCGGATAAATCTTAATGTTGAACCCTGTTCTAGGAAAGGCACAGAGACCAGAGACTGCAAGAAGATATGATTATAAACATAAGATTGTAAATACTGAAATACTGATAATCCTAGGCCTTCTGTCAGTCTCAATGATAAAAAAAAAAATATGGTAATGAATATGTTGAAAAAAAGTTATACAGGGTGTCACATGTGATGTATAAATTCAAAAATGCAGTGACTGCTCATTTTACAGTGTACAATTAATTGTACAGAATTTTCAGCATTTTCTTTCACTTGGATTGCAGGTCGATGTTAAGTATTTTGAAATCAAGGTAAAAAAATTCACAATTTTCCCCAATATTGCTGTAAATTTCAAACACTTTATGGTGAAGGAGTTTTTGTAGGGACCCTGAATTCCTGCATGACAATTAATTTTGGTTACCTGAAGATCTTGAGTCAAAGGTCATGGTCATTTTTTAAAACTTTTCCAATTGCCTTTTGTCTGTCGTCGTGCATAGTGATTAATCAATTGCTAACTTTTTGTTTTATACATTTTCAACTTCTCAAGAATCAATGGGCCAATTTTAACCAAACTGAGCAGGACCTATCCCCATGTGGAGCTGCATAAGTCATGTGAAAAAAAAGGGGCTAGAACCTGCACTGACCAGAATTGAGAGACTTCATGATTCAAGTTTGGCTTTGAATTTTGATTTTGAATACCGGTAGTGTGTTATGCCACACTCAACTTTTTACAGTTATATGGTGCCATGGTGATGGCCAGTTTTTAATGGTGGAGGAGAGAAACTGGTGACAATGTACCCGGGAAGAGATCACCAGCCTTCTACAAGTCAACTGGCAAGCTTTTTCACAAAAATAAGCTTAGGCTGTAGTTGGGCTCGAACCTGTGCTGACCAGAAGTGAGAGACTTCATGGTTCAAAGCATGAGGCCCCTTGCAGAGTTTCAAGTGAAAACTACATGTATGTCTGCTCATAAATATGCCAGAAAGGAGTGCTTCAAATGAGGTACATGTAGGGGTCAGTTTTTTATAAATGGCTTAATACCTCAAATCTGATTGAATTTTTGTATATAAAAGAAATATGAGAAAGTTATGATGAATCATCTAAGTATCATTGTGACAGTTTCAAGGTCACATGTTTAAAGGTCAAGGTCATAAGCACCTACAGTACATGTAAGTAAACAATATAGATCTAGAATTAGAAACTTTTTTTTTTATTTATCGAGAACCATTGGGTCAATGTTAGCCAAGTTTGGCAGGATCTCTTTCTAATGAAAACTATTCCCAGAGGGGTGTGCATCCAGAAATTGGTACATCTTAAAGAATTGTCTTCTCATGAAACAGTAATCAACATACTATCACTGAAATCATCCATTTCACTCAGATGACCGTTAAGACCTATTGGACCTTGTGGGTTTTTTTCCTTAGAGGTTATGACACAAAGTATAATCTGATTTTAATTTCGTACCTTTATGTACAAATCTACACGTATGTTTAAGAGACAACCAAACCTGTAGATAGAAAATTTGTATAACTGCATATACATGGAAATGATGTATTTAGTATACATATCGCTTTTGCTTTCTTAGCATCCTTATTTTGAAGTAAATAACTATCGGTAATATTTATTTACAAACAAAAATAACAAATAAAGACCTGCTTAATGTTTGTCTTACTCATGTTTAACTCATCAACCCCTGAAAAACAATGGACTCATTCATAATTCAATGACTTAGGCCAGTCCATATGTGTCTTTAAGGGTGAATGAGTTAATTAATTTCTCATTTGTACATGTATGAATAATGAAGATTTCTGAATCATTGTAATTTAATGTACATTTCACATGTACTCACATGTACATTTCACATGTACATGATGACAAGGCTTCACACACATGTACATTTCACATGTACATGATAACAAGGCTTCACACACATGTACATTCCACATGTACATGATAACAAGGCTTCACACACATGTACATTTCACATGTACATGATCACAAGGCTTCACACACATGTACATTTCACATGTACATGATCACAAGGCTTCACACACATGTACATTTCACATGTACATGATCACAAGGCTTCACACACATGTACATTTCACATGTACATGATCACAAGGCTTCACACACATGTACATTTCACATGTACATGATCACAAGGCTTCACACACATGTACATTTCACATGTACATGATCACAAGGCTACACACACATGTACATTTCACATGTACATGATCACAAGGCTTCACACACATGTACATTTCACATATACAATGTACATGTATATAAATGTACACCAGGCTTTGCAATACATAGCTTTAATTTGTACATGTACACAGACTTTTGCACACTTATGTTCATGTACCAGTACATGTATATACATTGTATTATTGATTTGTACACATGCACTTTTTATATTACAGTACAAAATGTACATAATAGTGGTACAATGTACAATACATACAAGGCTTTGCACATACAGTGCAATCTCGTTATGTTCTAATCTCAAAATTCATGGGACCACCCATATTACTTCGAGATATCCGGAATTTGAGATAACAGAAATTTTGAATTCAAAAATGTTCTATCTCCTTTGGATAGTGAAAAAATTTTCTCAAGCAATTACTTAATTTGAATTGGATAAAATTGATTATTAATTACCGTTTCACCTCTGTAGGAGTGAATTGTTTTTTTGTTTTGTATGTAAACAGGTAATTAATTACATGTACATGTACCATGCTGTTGCAAAATCAAAGTAAACCTTCAACCGTGAAAGGTAATTTTGAGATCAGAAGTGTTTTAACTTTTTCTTTAAAATTATGATACTTTGGAACGGAAATTTTTTTTGACACAAGTGAAATTTTGAGAAAAATTTGATATGATGAATACATGCATTGTAGTTTAAAAAAAAAATTGGGACAGATCGGTCAACTTTGACATAACTGTCAATTTTGACTCATCTGAATTTGACATAACAAGATTCCACTGTTTATACTTTACAAACATGTATATCATGTACATTTGTGTATATATGTACAGCCACTTGCCAAAAGTTTATAGACATTATCATTTTTTTACTACATGTATATATTTCATGTAAAACCATATTTTATCCAAAAAATATTGTGAAGCCAATTCTAATCGCATTTCAATAGAATTTTCGCTGTTAAACAAAGAATTGGATACAGTTTCATTATGTATTTTAATTTTGATTGTCCGAATTAGAAATTTAAAAAAATCATCAATTTAAACAGAAAGTTTAATTTTTGTGATGAATTCCTTCTTTGTGTAAGTAAAATTTTGATACCTAATTTTTACTTTTTGCTTAAATTGTAGAATTTTTTGAATTACAAATTAGAAAATTACTTCCAAATAATGAATGAAACTTGGAAACATTCTCTGTTTAACAGTGAATATTCTATTCAAATGCAATAAAAAATGGCATCACAATATTCTTTTTAAAAAAAATGTGGTTTTATATGAAATATATAGTAAAAAATGATAATGTCTATAAACTTTTGGCAAGTGGCTGTACGTTGACAACTTGACGTCATTGTACATGTACGTCTTTATATTTGTATAGGAGTTTTTATACACACATGTATGATGTATATGAATATACTTGTATCAAAAGTACAGGTACTTGGTTTCTATAAATGGGTTTGGGGGTATAAAATTACATCATTTTCGATTCTCCATCATCCATGGAAACAAGTGCATGTGACATGTACATGTATTGCATATAGAACTTTAGGTGACCTTAGCTGTATCAACTTCAAAATAATGCCTCTAAGTCTTGTACCACATCAACATTTGTTTCTAGTCATATCAGCAAAATCAAATTTTTCACAGCCTTAGTATATGCCCATGAATCTATGTACATGTATACATACAAACATGATTTATAAGTGGACAATTAAGTTGATACATGTACTTTTAATTCATCAACCCCTGAAAACAATGGACTGCCCCACTCCCGTAATTCAATGATTTAGACCAGTCCAAATGTGTCTTTAGGGGTGAATGAGTTGAAGTTGATCTTTCATAGGATCTCACAATTTAATTGTATAAATTTTTCATTTTCTTGTTATAAGATATTTAAAATACAAAATGTAATTGTTAAACATTAACTGCATTGTTAAACTGAAAATTGCAATGCCAAATAAAACATGCAGGGGTGTCGGAGATCAGTTCTTTATGTAATAAAGGCATGCAAAAAAAAAAACATGAATAACAGCAACAGGTACAATTTTCTTCTTTGATATACATGTATATGCATACACTCTATATACATTGTACATATATACATGTACATACAGTATATTTAAAAGGATATATGCTGTGTTTATTTTTAATTCTTTACTTTTTTTTACTATGATTGATATACAATAACAAAAAAGAGATATACAAAAATAGCCACAAAAATTCTTACATTTATATATTTTGTGAAAATTGCTTGAGAAACCCAGTTTGGCAATTGATTAATTTAACCTTACTACAGTAAAACCTGCTTTAGTGACCACCTGTGTATAAAGACCACCTGGTCACAAAGACTTTTTTTTTGTCCCCAATAGTACCATTTGTGTACAACTCAACCTCTATATAAAGACCACCTCCCTATAAAGACCTGTTTTCTTGTGTTCCTAAATAGGTCATTATATACAAGTTTCACTGTATTTGTATATGCATACAACACTGAACCTGACTTTATTTTCACAAAATATAATGGAATATAAGATTTTAGATTTTCTATGCTTATGTATAACTCTTATTTGTTATTGTACATCAAGTACAAATAGTAAAAGTAGGAAAAAATTGAAATATGATTTTTGGTAAACACAGCATAAATGTATCTATTTTAATCCTTCTGTCTTATGCCAGTTTTGTACTTCTTTTTTAATGTAGAGCCATGTCCTTGTCGCTATCTAATGTATCAGCTCGAGAGTGGATATCTAAAACGAGAGAAGGAATAAAGCCATGGGGAGAATTCTTTAATCCTGGCAAATTTAAAGTTCCGAAATCAGTGGCGCCTTTACCAAAACGAGTTGTGAAGAACATTGAGCAGTTTCAAAGCAACTACTTGTTTGTCTTTCTTGGACTGTTTGTCTTCTGTATGTAAGTATATTATGAATTATTACGGAAAAGATATTCAATACAATGGGACCTATCTTAAGAGACCATTCATGATTGTCATGACAGATTTAGGCCACCTTTCATGACCATGATTGTCATGACAGATTTAGACCACCTGTCATGACCATGATTGTCATGACAGATTTAGACCTCCTGTCATGATCATTCATGATTGTCATGACAGATTTAGACCCCCTGTCATGAAATTCCACATTCAGGATATTGTATATGTACCAGTCATTAGAGAATTAAGACAAGTTTCACTGTATGGTTTTTAACACCTGTAGTTCAGTTGCAAATTTTAGAGTAAACTTATGCAAATATACAATGTATATATATACACACACATTTATATATATAGGATCTGTCACAAGTTTTCATTCATATCACATTAATGATACTAGTTTTTGAATTTTCCATTTTGCGAGCCTTCAGCGAGCAAAAATGGAAAATTCATAACGAGTATCATATGATCAAACATATACAATATAAACAGCATTTTCTAATAACTGGGGATGAGGATCTATATTCTCCTTTTTTGTCGAGTTGACCAGATTGTACCAAATAGGTAAAATACTTGCACAGAAATAAGCGACAAAATATATTGTAAACATAACTTATATTTGAATACATTCATTTAGCCTATATTTTAAATTATTTGAATCTGAGTATACTTTATACCTTATCAGATGTTGAAATTAGCAAAATTGTCAACTTGAATACAACAAAATTTTAAAATCATCTACACAACAAGTTTTAATCAATTCTCCATTCAAGTTCAAGTAACGTCACAAACACCAAGTGACGTCATCGCCAACCTTCAGATGAGTGAAGTGACATCATTGCCAATCTTCAGATGAATGAAGTCTGCATATGTAGTGAATTAAAGTAGTTCAGTTTGCTTCACATTAGCCAATCAAATCGAAGCTAGGCTTTATTATACATGTTACATATAAAATATTTATGTAATCTGTTATGAAATTCCATATCACACATATCATAAAAAACAACTATATTTCTAATTTTCATCCATTTACATTTGTATCAATACTGAGAGGTAAATTGTCAAACCTGAAAAACAATGGTTTCTTCTATAAATCAATGACTTAGGCTGGCCCAAATGTGTCTTTAGGGGTGAATAGGTTAACATCCTTTAAGTCATGATTATGGAAAAGAAAAATGTAAACAAAAAGACTTTCATTTTAATTCTGAACACTTTATAAAACAAGAAAATGTACAAACATACTTCAGGCCATCATGTCGTGCATTGTCGTAAAGCCATAGTGCAGAATCGCTATGCTCCTTCTTACACGTGGTTTCATGCCACTGAAATCAATCCTGCATATTTTCATTATTTATAGAGCCACAGCCAATGCAAGTAACTAAGTGGTGCTTGCATTCATCTACCAATCAGATCAAGGCTTTTAAACAATTTGGAAATTGTATTAGATCAACAGAGTATGTGATAACTCCCGTTGCCGATCACAACTACTGTGGTTGGATAGACTGCAAAATTGGACATATATATGTGTACCTTTTCCTTATAAATATTCACTAACTACGAGTGAATTCGTTCGCATAAAATCACAGGTAGGAAAGAGAACAGTGATTTCGCACTATAGTTTTATGATGGTGCATGACATGTAGCTTCCCCTGGTTACCCATAGAACTTTGGTCGTTTGCAAAATCGTTCTATGACATTAGGTTTTACATTTTAAGATTTACACCGATTTTATATTTCAGATTAACGTCTCCACTTTTACTGGTTGCTATAGCCGCTTGCCTCGGTGCTTGTTACATTATCAGTTTAAAAAATCATGAGAAAAAAATCAGAATCTTTGGTAAGTTCTAATTGACAGAAACAAACGTCTTGAGCATTACAACTTTGGTATTTTGATGTTGATGTACAGATTGATGTAAAATTATGACAGAGTCTGTAGTCAGATTTCGTATATATATTTACTGACTTGTATTACCAGTACCACACAATGAGGTGTTTAATTTTATTATGCGTCCGCTATGACACAATTGATTTTGAATTAGGTAATTTGCTATTTTATTGTGACAATCAAGCTGGATTTGTGCGCCAGGGAAAAGCACGATACTTGTGGAAGGCCAGTGGTCATTTCTCTGGTACATTGTACTCGGGTTCTCTCCTCTCATCGTTAGATACACTCCGCCACCCTCTACAACATAAGGATGAATTGCATGAGCATAATTCTGTTAAAATACTTTAACAGAACCCCGAAAACAAACTTATGGTACAAGGATGAGTCATTCAGTGAACATGTAATGATGATAATTGCACTGAATAAGGAATAAAAAAGAAACAAACCAGTAATCATTTATTTTTGAACAGATGGGTACTGACTTTAAAAACAATGTACATGTACCTCTACATAGATCATCACAGATGACATGTACAGTACAGGCAAGTGCATCTAGGTGTACATGTACCAGTACATGGATCTTTATCATATTTCGTGACATATCTGTGTGACTTGAATTTTTTAGGTGGCAAATTGACATGTTGCGACATTAAAGAGTAAATAAACAAACTTTTGTGATAACATCCTTTAATGTGATAACAGTTATCAGTCCAAGCATGGGTGTATATTGGAATGACTATTGAGACTTTGTTTTTAAAAGTTATCAAATGTGAGAATATATTAACATTGTATGTATGAAATGATAAAAAGTTATTTTAAACAAACATTTTATTGCTAAACATTATAAAGTGGTTTGTACCTCTTGGTCTCTTTATTTCCTTGTTACTGAAGGCTGTCCCTTCCCCACTTTTTCACATTTAAGGACAATTTTTATATTATTTACATGTAAGCAAATCGAATCAAATGTAATTGTATATCTTTCCTCATCACTTTTAATTTGGTTCCTACACTACTGTTAGTATAGTTGCTTTTATTCCCCGGGGGATTTAATTTCCCGGTCAAAGAAAATACCACGAAATTAAACACCTGTGAATATAGTACCTTATATTTATGAAGTATCAGAAAGACAATATGTTAATAATCATTATAAAGTGTTATTTCCTATCAAAATTTATTCATATATGAACCTGTCCATTCATATACACAAATCACAAAATGTTTATAAGCTTTACTTCAACTCCTGTTACACTTCTGTTTAGGAAACGGTCTTAGACTTACGCGAAATTTAATACCTGTGAAGAAGTTTCTTTTCAGAAAAATGCAAAAATTTTCTCCCTGTGAAAAATTAAACAACTTTACAGTAATCAAATCAGTGGATTTAAAATTGAACAGAAATGAATATTTTGTTGTTTTGAAGCAATTCGAATCAAATGTTTAATTGATGATACATCATAACCAACCACAAAATGTTTATAAATGTATACATATACAGATAATTTGTATACATAAATCTGTTCTTTTTTTCAAGATTTCATATATTACTAATCTAAAGTTTATGTAATTTATTTGACCAGGTCATGAACTGGGCATTGCCCAACAATATGCCGCAGTAGGTATATGTGCCTTTCCTTTGTTCTGGTTGGCTGGAGCTGGTTCTGCTGTTTTCTGGATTATTGGTAAATTCATACATTGCAATAAATTAATGATCTTTAATATTCGTCATATTTTCTATTTCTTGTCACGTTAAGAATTAGATGCATTCATTTCCAGTGCATTGCTACCGTAATTTATCTAATTAAGGCGCCCTTTTTGGGGTATTTCAGATTTATTCTTAATTTGTGTCAAAAAACTAAATTTCAGTTGATAAGGCGCCTTAGTTGGTATTTATTTTTAGATCTAAAGTAAGTTAAAGGAGCATTATTATTTTTTTTTTCACATGGTAAAAATATATTTGGAATTTGGAACTAATATTTCGTTTTCTCAAGATATTTTGTTTTACGTTGCGGAAAAAAAGAAATTGCATGTGCTAAATGACCACCATATGATACCCGTATCTCCATGGCCAAAATATTATCTGAACGGGTTTTGATATACACTTTGTAAAACATACTTACAATGTATATAACGTCATTGGAGTCGATTTTTGAGTGAGACGTTAAACAGAGATTATTATATGACCGTTTTTATATCATACTCCTTGTCAGCCCGAGGTTCCCAATATCAGCCTGAGAGTCTTCAGCCAGTAATTTATGAAAAGAAAATTCTTAAGTTAAGAGAGCTCCTATGTTGTCGTAAGTTACGAACAATTTTTTGACGTAACTTAAGTTTACGAAGTTTAGTAAAACAGACATTGACTAATTTGTATCGTAAGTTACATTTACTATCAAATCGTAAACTTAGGAAGTCTAGTAAAACTCAGTCCAGGACCTATCAGAATTGTTTGAATCATTATGACATTTTCCTGTTTTTGGCTGATTTTATGTGTCTTCTTTTTCAGGTGCTTCATTTTTTGTGATCATGTTACATGCTTCATTATATTCTATGGTAGAGGAGGATGTCATGGAACTAGAAATGGAGGAGGTTTGAACTTGAAAAGTTTTGCAATGGAGAAAATGACTTGTGATCCGAGTTCAGCATCAAACATGGGATGTACTTATATGTTGGACATTCTGTGTGAATGAAAGTCATCATTTCGGGGATTTTAAAATTACTTATTTATAACGAAGTTTATTGTTTATAGAGAGAATATATTAAATATTTTACTTAAAATGTACATAAATTATATTTTTGTTGTTTGACAAAATGTTTTTGTAAATACAGTATGGGAATTATTTTCATGCTTCAGAGGGATATTTCCATAGTTTTGTTAGCAGCTGATATCATATGTTTTGGTATTTTTAGCAATGACGCAATAATGTATTGTAATCTACTTACACAGAAAAACAGATTCTTCATTTCATAATCAAAAAAAAAAAAAAATAGTGTATACCTGGACATTTTTGCCCTGGTTATTTTTGCCCATTTGCAACAGAAAACATATTCACCCTATCTTAACTTCGCCCTAAATCTTCACCATCTCATGGATGGCATTTATGTCCATGCTTCAAGCATTTAGCTGAAAATTTTCCTTTCTTGTAAGGTAAAAAATGGCACAGATTAAAAGGCAGCAAAAATTTCAAGGTATACCGTATCAGAAGATGAGTTTAATGATTGATTTTTTTTATCATTTTTGTTCTCTTGTGTATTTGTCATTCAGATTGAGGATGGTGCTTTATCTGTCTGAAGGACACATTCTTAACCTTGACTTTCAGGATAGATTCTCTTTCTGTGTTTTGCTGATGTGTCTGGGATCAGTACGTGAAATTTGATTTTTTTATTTAGAATGGTGTTGTTTTTTTTGGGGGGGGGGGGGGTTGGGTTTTTTTTTTTACCACACTCAACAATTTTTCAGTTGGTGGTGGCCAATTTTATTGAGTGGAGGAGAGAGCCTGGTTACAATGTACATGGGGAAGAGACCACTGGCGTTCTGCAAGTAAACTGGCAGACGTTATCACAAAAATCAGCTTAGGCTGTTTTTGGGCTCGAATCTGCGCTGACATGAGGTGAGAGACTTCATGGCTGCATGCTCTAGTCACTCAGACACGGAAGCCCTGAGATTTGAAGATGCTGTTCACAGAATTTTTATAAAAATCTATTGATTCTTTTTTTTTTCATTACAGTTTATTTCAATTTAAAATATATCATACATTTCACTGTTCAAAAAAGAGCATCTTCCACAAAGGAGCATAGGGGTGAAAAACCTAAAGCATCTCCGAATTTTTATTAGGTTCCAAATGGCTTAAGTCGTCCTGCTGGAACCTAAGCTTAGAAAGTTTACCTGTTTATCTGCAGAAGGCTTGTACTTTCTCCCCAGGTATATCAACCAAGTTCTCTCCTCCACCATTTATAGACTTGTCCTCTCCTCCACCGTTTATAGACTTGTCGCCATCATATTTAACTGAAAATTAGTTGAATGTGGTGTTAAACAACATTCAAACAAACAAAACTGTTTACATATTTATTATACAAAATTTCCAAATAATTATAAATTGTCAAGTGCATGTCATTCTCAATGACACAATTTTATACAAAAATTAAAAATTTCCCTTTCATTTTCCGTGAAAGAGAACCTTTATAATATATGTAATGTCACACTTTTGTTGAGACATGTAAAATATTTATTTCATTTGAATCTCATTACTGTAAATTTGAAAATTTTCGTGGGACTTTATTTTCTCGAAATACAAGTTCTAAATTTATTCTTAAGATGATATTTTCATGATTTCTAATGTCCATTTCTGCATGTTATTATCATACTTTATTACAAAAGTAGTCATCTCTACACCCATGTTCTTTTATGTCCGTCAACAAAAATCAAGCCGGAGAACATTGCATTGTGCAATCACATCAGTTTAGAAAATTAAGCAAGCATTTTATTTTCGTGAGCAAAAGCTCTCGTGAAATTACAAGTTAATAAACATAAATAAAACTGGATTTACTGTATTCTGTAAAATATATTATATATATTATGGTCATGTTCATAGTTGTTGCGTCAAGTTTTGTCGGAAAAGTTTGTTCTCAGATCACGTGACTTCAGTAGATATTTTGTTTTATTTCATTTGTGAATAAGAAAGTGTAGATGGATGTTCTTTTTTGTAAAAATGACTAGTGTCCTCATTTTCCTGTATGCCAGAAATCTATCACCTACATTTGTACCTGCATGATATCTGTATTCCATGTCCTATGTATGATAAAATGCTTAACAGGAAGTGACGCAATTTTCTATGAAGTTGCATGCTATTACGATGAACTGTGCCCAAACAGGACATCTTGTAAAAGGTCTTTTCCATTAAATGCAAGAAAGTCCTTCGAATGAGACAATAAAAACCAAGGTGCAGTGTCACAGTAGGTGTTGACACATTAAAGAACCCTCACTGCTCAATGGCTGTAACAATACAACAAAAATGCAATAAATCTATGAATTCGTTTGTATTACATTTATTGAACTTCTGTTTAGTCGTGCCCTATTCTCATTTTGTATTTAGTAAGTGATATATCCTGCCCTATACTCATTTTGTGTTATATAAGTGATATATTAAATTTAAACCAAATGCAAACTCTTACTCGACTGCAATTTGCTCAGTCTGTATTAATAAGTCAATTGTGTCTGTCACACTGGGTTTGGTAATTCAGATGTACTTCAGTTTAAACAATCATACTTACTTACATTTTCACTTCCATAATGAAAGATAATTTTATGCATTAACATTTGTTACAGATTTTTAATTAATATTCTATGATGTTGATTAGCAAATACTTTTTATGAAATCATCGCATGTATTTGATATACAGGAATTAATACATATACATGTATAGTATAACTTCGGTGAGTCAAACTATTGGAGTCGAATTTCTCAATGTTTTGAGCCGTTGACAAAGTCCCAGCATATTTGTTATTTAATGCTTTTTTAAACATTTTATAATTCAAACATTTATGAGTTAAATTTGTCGATGATTGGGATAAAGTAAAGGCCAATTTCTTTTAAAACAACAATTTTTTTTTCGAAATGACTCCAAGTCAAAATTTATATGAAATTGCCCCATGTTAATTCTTTTCCTTCTAAACATTCAGTTTTTGTTATTAAATTAATTAGAGCACTAATCATTAATTATCAACTGGATATGTCTTAAATGGTTTTGAAGCAGTAAAAAACACCATATAGAACCTCTGTAACTAAAAATCACATGATTTTGGGTTTATACCATTCATGATTTCAAAGTCCCGATGTTTCAAACTATTTCAGATGGTCCCTTGAATTTTGACTCATCTAAGTGTTGCTGTATATATATATGTGTGTGTGTGTGTGTGTGTGTGTGTGTGTGTGTGTGTGTGTGTGTTTAATTATTATAGTTTCTAATACCAAAAGTTGGCTCTAAATACATTTGAATGTATGCTTTATACAAAATCACTGTGGGTGTACAAATCTAATTGAGAAAAAAATAATGCTGAGAAATAAACAAAAATCCTAAATAGTCTCTAGTTTTCTTTGTCATATTTATACTATAGCCTAAGTCACATTGGATAGGATATTTAGAATAAAAAATGCAATTGATTGTCCCTTTCTGAAAAAAATGTACTGATATCAATAGAAAACAAAAATATTTATGAAAATATTTTTCCTATGGGAATCTCTGGGTTAGCCATGCGATGTCATTAATTTTGGTCATGTGTGTAACTATTATTTTACTCCTGCCAAAAGAGTGATTTGAAGGGGAATAACTCCCATTGTATTATCTGATGTAATAAAATAAATACACATTATACTCATGTTCCGAAAACATGACATTCAGATGATTTTATTTTGCATTTGGTCTGAACAATAAACGATCCCTTTCTTTTTCTTCTGCTCTCCATCTTGAGCAGAACGCCACCATTAATCATACAAAATTGTCGTAGGGGTAATTTCAATGTGAATATCTCTTAAGATAAAAGATTAATTTCATATGTCATTGGCTTGGATGAATTGCTCATAATACTTAGTATACCATTAAAGTTAAAATTTAGAGGTAAGTTTGAACCATTTTGTTTTAATCAGCCAAAACCAGTGGACACAATTAATGTGACTTAGACATTTTTATAGATTGTCACCCCATATGTAATTTGTTTGGTGAAAGAGAATTTGACAGAAGAAACGAGCTACAGAATTGTATGTATGTATGTATGTATATATATATATAAATATATATATATATATATATACACACAAATATATATATATATATACATGTATATATATATATATATATATATACAAATGTATATATAAGTCCTCAAAAATGAATTTACTTACACTTATATAACCATGATAACCTCAGTAAATTTGCTTTTTTAATAACTTTTCTAGAATCCAGTTTTAACAAAACTTCACCTACAGAAAGTTAAGGTTTTGGTACTTGTTTAGTAGAAATTCCATTACTATCTATTTATTATTTCAGGAGGAATACCGCACATTATTCTTCGTGAGAGTAAAATTCTAGCAAGGTCAGTGAATCACTAAACTGATCTGTCACGTAATTCATAAACACCAAAGTAAAAAAAAAACCATTGATACCGAAGTATTGTAATCTATGAATATAAACTAGCAAAAATATTATCAAAATTAGGCTCGGGTTTCCAGGTTTAAACGTGCCATTTTTTCTTCAATTTTTAATATCTACCAAATTCAGAGGACAAAATCAAACGATAGCAGAATTACAAAGGTCATATTGTTCATTTTTGAGGACTCACTTAATTATGTCCTGTTATTGTATAAACAGTAAAACACCATTACTATGACCACGATAACAACAATTTGACGCTTACTACAATGTACAGGTCAGTCCCCAAATTTCTTCTCATTAAAATATATGCCAAATCGTTTGTTTACTCACTGACAAATTATTGACACAGGGATATCGAAAACCGCATTTGATATCAATGTTCCGCAAATTTTATGGATAAGATAATAATAATCGCAAATAATAATCTTGTTTGCGATTACTCTTGTTTCACTAAGTGAAATGTTGAGTTTCCTTTTCGTTGGCGGTTTTTGTGATGTTCGTACCAATTGTGACGAGGATTCGTTCCTCACGTATTTCATTTGGAATTGACTGTGGATTCACGGCGGGTGTGACCGGTCGACAGCGTATGCTTACTCCTCCATGACACCTGGTCCCACCTCTTGGTTTCCAGAGGTCCGTGTTTGTCCATTTTCACCTTATTTGTATCTGTATCCTAGACATCCTAAAGATTTATACTTTGGTATCTGAGATTTTTTTATATATTACAACGAATTTGCTTTTCATTTGTTTTTCATTTCCCCATCGACAAATATTCAGAAAGCCATCGCTTACAATAATTAAGTTGGAAAACATAAGAAATAAGTAAATATAAGTGTTATATTAAAAGTTTGAATATTTATTATTATAGATAAGTTTAAAGTAATAAATATTTAAACTTTAATATAACATAAGCATTGAATTGCAGTTAGCTGATGCACTTCATGAAATTTGCCTTTGTCCGGTTGGCATTCACAAGCCCATGAATGCCATTGACAGCAGTTCAATACTTAAATAACTGAAAATTTGTTGAATATTATGTAAATCAATATTCAAACAAACAAAATTGTTAGATTTCTACATAATTATTGCCGGTTCCTGGACATCCATTACAAGTTAGATACTATGGTCCATGTGAAATTGAGATTAAGATAAATGACTTGAATTATGTTATAAAAACAACCGGTTGGGGCAAAGAAAAAGGGGTTTGTCACCATAACATGTTAAATGATTATTTTGAAAGTAATCCTGTAAAACCTGTTTCCACCTTAGCCACAGTCATCAATATTTCTCAAAATTCTTTAAATGTCATTGATGTTAGTTGATGTTGTGTTGAATTCTCGGAGAAGGACTGTAGTTAGAGTATCCACTTGAAAAATTCCGAAATTCTCGCCAACACTGACGACAAAGTAGAACATTGGAATGCGAACCAGAAAGCACAAACAAGAGATTTGATACGTAAATGTGTGAACATATTTCCTGACATTCCTGGAAAAACTAACGCGGCTGTTCATGGTGTAGAAATAGGCGATGCCCAGCCAATTAAACAGCATCCTTATCGTCTGAATCCGATAAAACAGCAGTACATGCACAAAGAGTTGCTGTACATGACATTATTGAACCAAGTGACTGGAGCTGTCCATTTTTGGTATTTTAGTACCAAAGTCAGCTGGTACTTATCGCTTGTGTACTGACTTTCGCAAAGTGAACACGGTCAATAAAAGTGATTCATATCCGATCCCCAGAATTGATGACTCGATAAAATTGTCAGTGCAAGGTATGTCGGTAAATTCGATCTCCTCAAAGGCTACTGCATGGCAAGTACCGTTAGGTTAAAGGGCCAAAGAAACATAAGCTTTCGTGACGCCCGAGGGACTCTACCAATACATAATTATGCCTTTCGGGATGAAAAACGTGCCAACTACGTTCCAAAGGATGATTCATTCACTTTTACAAGATGTGGGGCGTAGACTACATATTTACGATGTGATCGTATATGGTAAAAACTAGGATGACCATCTCAAGAAAAGTAGGTCAAGATTATGTTAGACCTATTATAGCTAAGGTGGAAGCAATTGAAAAGCTCCCAATTCCTACAAATAATAAAGAGTTAATGAGATTTTTGTGTATGGTGGGCTTTTATAGAAAATTTTGCCCCAATTTTTCCACAGTTGTAAGCCCACTCATGAATCTCTTGCAAAATTAGTTTGAATGGACCAAGAACTGTGACGAATCATTCAGTAGTGCAGCTCGTTCGGCTCCAAACTTTTCAAAACAGTTTAAAGTCACTGTTGATGCAAGTGGTGTAGAGTTGGGGCTGCTTTATTTCAAGAAGATAGTGACAATGTAGATAGAGTTATTTGTTGTTTTTCTAAGAAACTGTCAAAGAAATTATTCTTTTTTTTTTTTTTTTTTTTTTTTTTTTTTTTTTTTTTTTTTTTTTTTACAATTGAGAAAGAGTGCCTTGGTTTGTTGATGGCACTACAACATTTTGATGTCTATTTGAGTGTTACTTTGCACCCTATTCTTGCATATACAGAGTATAGCCCTCTCACATTTCTTAACAAAATGTCAAACAAGAATCTAAGACATACAAGGTGGAGTTTCCTGTTACAAGAGAATGATGTTGTTATTAATCACATTAAGTCATTGTCATTTCATGAATATTCCTGATCTAGTGTTTTCTGGAATTGTACTAGGGTATATATACGGGTATACTGTCCGATCTTTAGGCAGATCAATATTAGTAAAACAGAACATGGGGTAGCACCTGGGACTATTTTTAAGACCAAGTTATACGAGAGCAGACCACATCTTATTTAAAGTTATACGAAAGAAGTGCATATTACATA
The DNA here is from genome assembly GCA_030159075.1 of Atrina japonica. Classification (NCBI taxonomy): domain Eukaryota; kingdom Metazoa; phylum Mollusca; class Bivalvia; order Pterioida; family Pinnidae; genus Atrina; species Atrina japonica. The sequence continues at coordinate 1,383,775 of BROG01000088.1, read as the reverse complement.
CTAATTTGCATTTATTGTGTATTTGAGTAAATCTCTTTTAATATTACGTTCGGATTGGAGAGTATGTGTGTATTCGAGTGGATCTCTGGCTAAACGAACTGTGAACGGCAGCGGACATGACTTTTGTTATTGTAAACCATCATTTAGATTAAGGTATTATTTTTTTATTGTTAATAAAATTTATAAATTTACTATACTGTGTTCTTGATTTTTGCTGGTATACTTTAGGGTAATTCTGACCCATAACACATAATAAATTTAGAACAGTTAAATATATTGTTGTATGCATCTTGCTAACTGAATTCTTCATCTAACTGAATAACAGATTCCGATTTTCCTTACATTTGATAGGTTTTTTGAATAGATGTCAACAATTTTTTATCATAAATTTTAAATCTTTTTATTGTGTGTGATAATCTCAGATAAAATGTCTTCTTTTCTTAAAAGTGTTATTGATATATGATTTTTAGTTCGTGCATAATAGACGTGTTTCCAATTTCTATCCATGTTTTACTTAGTGAAAAATTGTTGTAGTTTGCCCTCATAATTTGTTGTTGTTCCATTTCATCAAGATATAGCGAGAAAACAATTCCTACTGAATGTAAGTTTCGACTACACAATTAGAAGATGTTGACTTTGTCTAATTCATATTAAAATTTATCAGATTTATTCACATAGCAATACTACTTACCATTCGATTTTACATGTATTTGCCAGCTGCTGGCTGATACTATCATTTTTGTCAAAACTTTGCGAAATTTTCTTATCTTCCATTGGAGACAGGTTTTGATGGTTTAGTATTACGGATGTTGTCTGGTTCGAACCATATGCCTACATTTCTACGCATCGATAGTCTAGTGTTAGAACAGGTAAGGGTATTTTTGGTTCGAGCCATATACTAGACCTTACACACAGCGTTGATATAGGTTTAGAATATTTTCGGGTATTGTCCGGTTCGATTCAGACCTTACACGTTCCATAGCATTATCATCCAGTGTTAGAACATATGCATATGTTGGTTGGTTCGAACTCATACCATAATTTAACAGGTAGCGATCGTTTCTTCGTCAAAAGCTTGAAATAAACGATCAACATTTGTGTGTTTCATCTGATGGTGACGGCTCCGGAATGTAAAAAACGAAAACAATATTTTCATAATTTCAAAACCTTTTTCTGTCTTTTTGTTTTATGGTTGATTTCTGATATTATGCTTTATTATAAAATCAATTTTACGCGGCACCCAAATTTCGGTTTTTGTCCAATGATGGATTATCATTAGCAAATTCTATTATTCGCGTTCCATGGGAAGTAGAGAAACTTCAACTTCAATAACAATATATTCAATATATATACGCATTTTTTATAAAGTAAGGCTATATGTTTGACTTACTTAATTCGTGTAAGATAATTCCCGATTTTAATTTTTCACGTTATGGTTTTATCTCAAATACTGAGAAAATTACATTTTCGCGAAAACGGTTATTCTATACATGTATAATATTTTTTTCAATACGCAATCGTTTTCTGTTCTGTTTATAATAGTTTCATCATATTCAAAGCTAACGTGTTTGCCACCCACACGCACCTGCACACACTTTGATAATCTTCGTGTTTATCATTTTGTGCATTTATTTTCTATGAGATAACACTATGTATTATGACACTAAATGTGTTTTCTACGAAATAGCTAACTTACATTAGAGTTCATATGGTATAAAAACATGGTAGATAGTCTTTATTTTGCATCAATGGGGAAAATTATATAATAATGATATAAAAGGAACGGCAGTCACTGAATCTGTCCTTCGCCGTATTCTATTAAGTTTTATCTAGATTCATTATATGTCATCTACCTTAATGACAAGAGTTTGTCTTGTGTGGATTATTTTGATACGCTCATAGTTGCTAAGTAAATACTGGCATAATTTTTTTAACGCTTTTTAAAACACGTTTAAAAACTGAAGAATGACAAAATTCGAGTTTTAGTGTTTTTTGATATGATGATTGGATAAGAATCATAGAAACCAAAGTACTAACCGTCCGGAGGTCTACAAATAAGATACAAATTGGTTAAAATTTAAAATTGGCTGAACGAGGACATCACGAAAATCCAGAGGTCGGATCAGATGTCATGGAGGAGTAAGAATCGCATGAAATTTTTAACAAACAAAACTTACAAGACACCAAATGATAAATATTTAGTTGTAAAATCAGCAATACAAAAAATACAAATATTTATGAAAGCAAATTATATTAAATGATCCTTTAGTCAGTTAATTGACCGTCAATCTTTTCAACTTCGGAAAACAATTCTGCAAAAATAAAAACATAAAATCATATTCAATTAGAGGGTATATGTTGTTTAATTCGAATGGACATATAGGTCAATTCCTGACAATAAAATATTCCGCAATATGTTTATATTCTTTATAATATAATGAAGAAATTCCGATGGATATTCGAAACTCCAAATCCATTAGATTGCGACAAACTTATATCATTTTATCGTGACAGAAGTTGGAGTACGAAAAAAATATATATTAGACGCAAAATAAAACCTGTGTATTTTAGATGTATAAAGGTTCTTTCCGGTATGATTTGGTAAGAAATTTCAAATAACATCAGACAGACAATAACGCATTTGCTGAACTGGGTAAAAATGAATAAAATGTGACATATATAAATAAGAAATCATGCATATCATATTTACCATTTTTATCCAGTTTTTCATCTTTTTCATGCGTTTTATTGTTATGTTTATCGCCTCTTTTTATTAGGAATAGTGCAATAGAATTGGCATCTTCTTCAGAAAAGCCAATTACAAAACCAAAAAAGTGAGATATTTCTTCAGCTGAAAGCACTTCATCTTTGTTAGTGTCGGATAACGTCAATTCGTTTGTAATTTCCTCTGGATCTAGGAAATTGGACTTGAGTCTTATTATCTGTAAAATTATTTGAATAGGTGTTGAACTAATAGTGCAAAATAAAGTGCATGATTCATGTAAACTCATACTGAATATGAATGTAAAATGCAGCGTCACGTACTGAATAAGAATGTAACATAAACACACAATGTGTGTTTATGTTGTCCAACGGTGAATAGAAATGTAACATACAGCGCGAACTTATGTCGTCACGCGGCGAATAGGAATGTAACATGCAGCGCGTGTTTATGTCGTCACGTAGTGAATAAGAATGTAACAATAACACAAAGTGCGTGTTTATGTTGTCACACGTTACATATGAATGTAACATACAGTGCGTGTTTATGTCATCCCACGGTGAATAGAAATGTAATATACAGCGCGTGTGTATGTCGTCACGCAGTGAATAGGAATGTAACATACAATGTGTTTTTATGTCGTCACGTACTAAATAGGAATCTGACATACCGTGTCACTAAATAGAAATGTAACATACAGTGCCTGTACTTGTCGTCACGCGGTGAATAGGAATGTAACATACAGTGTGAATTTTTATCGCCACACAGTGAATAAAAATGTAACATACAGTGTGTGTTTATGTCGTCACGCTGTGAATAGGAATGCAACATTGTGTGTATTTATATCGCCACACGGTGAATAAGAATGTAACATACAGTGCGTGTTTATGTCCTCACATGGTGAATAAGAATTTATCATATAGTGTGTGTTGTTGTCGTCGCGCGGTGAATAGGAATGTAACATACAGTGTGTGCTTATGGCGTCACGAGGTGAATAAGAATGTAACATACAGTGCGTGTTGATGTCCTCACACAGTGAATAAGAGTGTAACATGTAATGTGTGTTTATGTCGTCACGCGGTGAAAAAAAATGTAACATGCAGTGCGTGTTCATGTTGTCTTAAGATGAATAAGAATGAAACATACAGTGCGTGTTGATGTCCTCACACAGTGAATAAGAATGTAACATGTAATGTGTATCTATATCGTCATACCGTGAATAAAATGTACGTACAATGTGTGAATATAATGACAGGACTTTATACAAATGTGACATACCTGACGTGTTTATGTAGCCACGCAGTGAATAAGAATGCAACATGCAATGCGTATTTAAGGTACTTTAAACCATGAAATATTTCGCATTTCGTCAGCGCGTGTTCGGTTTCCGTTGGAACGTAAGCTGATTTTGTGAGAAAGGTTGCCAGTTTATTTTTGGAATGCCGGTCTTTTCCAGAATATAATTTAACCGGTTTATCTCCTCCACCCTTAAAACTGAATACCACCATGTGACTGAAAAATTGCCGATTTTCGCGTAAAACAACACTTAAATTCAAAATAATTTTGTTTCGTACAATATCCCTTGTTTACCAATAACTTTTCGTACAGAATCACATATTAGTTAGTCTATGTTGCCCTATACGAGAAATTGATATTTGAAAAGAAAATGATGAATAAAAAATCAAATGTATGCTTACGTGTCCAGCTTTTTTGCTTTCGTCGTCATTGCTCTTTTTAAACATTAAACAACATTTACATGTTACAGCTACAAATGTGAATATGATAAGCTGCCTCGTCTTCATTTCTTTTATAGTCTGAAAGTAAAGACATAAAGATATGTTATAAACACTGTCTGGAGTATATATTTTTTTTGGCAACAGCGGATTATTTGATACAACCACGCTTTACAAAAAACGCGACAATTTCAGTTTCCCAATCGTCAATATTCCCTATTAAAGTAGTAACATCTTGCTAATGTATGATGTTTATATATCACAAATGATCGCATATGCCAGAGCGTGTTCAACGTATGAACATTTGATATACAGAGGTGATCTACTTACTGACAAGTTTTTGTCACGGAGATAAATTTTACGGTAATTATAATTCTCTTGTTTGCGATTTCTCTGTTTCACTATATTAAATGTTGAGTTACCTGTTCGATCATTTCTGTCAATACGACTTCCTCAGCTGTGCTCAAAATATAATTTACAAGTTTACATAAAGATAAGGAACTTAGCATTGTTATTTAAATTGTGCAAGTCATATGTATCAGGTTAAAATTGCTCAATTTTTTTTCTTTCGTTTCCGGGTCACGCAAGTTTAACAATTAGCATTTGATTTTCTGTATTTTACTCTAATTCATATTATAGTTTCCAATCATGTATGTTGCATAGCGACATTACAGTGGAATTGTAAATTACATACATGGACGAAAACAACAGAAAATCAAAAGATAACGTGTCAGATATACAATTGTTGCGACTCCATTACTATCGAACAGTTTCTGAAGCTCGAATATCTTTGTGTCGGTACCCTCTGTTATTATCTAATTTAGACTCGCTGTGTTTGTAAACATGTGCCAATTTATAGGTCTACTAAGGTAAATTGACAAATGTTTACAAACACGACGATTCTAAATTATATGACAGAAGGAGTGAAATTTTTATCGACGTGAAAATAGAACTTCAGTAATGAACGGAATCTGTGCAAAGCAATTCATTTTATCTGTACAAAGTATTCTTAGAAAATAAAATGTATTGATTTTATACAGTATTAAGTTTTTGACAGAACCCGGATGTGCCACTTAACCTTGGTATACCTTACCATGGCTAACTTATACGGTATCTCGATTTTAGTTCTGATTTCAAAAGATATGAAGTTGATATAAAAAAAGATGCTGGAATTTCTAATAGATAATATATTTACAATGGTTGGAGACGTGGTCTTTCAACAAACTGTCCGCATCCCTATGGGAACCAATTGTGCTCCTTTATTGGCTGGCCTATTCCTTTATTCACATGAAGCAGACTTCATTCGGAAACGGCTTTCCCATCGTTAATTTTTCACATTTAAGTAGCAATATCTCACAATCACCTGCATATGGAGTTTATATTTCACAAATGATCAGATATGCAAGAGCGTGTTCAACATATGAACATTTCATATACTCACTGACAAATTATTGACACAGGGATATCGAAAACCGCGTTTGATGTCAATGGTTCGCAAATAATACGGTCGGTATAATAGTCTTGTTTGCGACTACTCTGTTTCACTAAGTGAAATGTTGAGTTACCTGATCGATGGCGGTTGTTGAGACGTCTGTGCCAATTATGACGAGGATTCGTTCCTCGCGTATATCATTTTAATTTGACTGTGGACTCACGGCGGGTGTGACCGGTCGACAGGAGATGCTTACTCCTCCATGGCACCTGATCCCACCTCTTGATTTCGAGAGGACCGTGTTTGTCCATTTTTTTTTACCAGATTTGTACCTATATCCTGGACATCCTAATGATTTATACCTTGTTCTGAGACTTTTTATATGACTTTTGCATGAATCTCTATGATAAATACAGTCACATCATTTGCGGTCAAAAAGTCTCAAAACTTTGGTATTGTTAATGATATATATAACCACTGGGTCCTTTTCAACTGCTTGGGAACCGTTCAAGTCCCCGAAAATATACATTGACCCAGAACCTGGCATTTCGGTACCGGTCGATTATTTTATACTAAACAAATATTTCGCTCAGATATATAGCACCATTAAGATTCTAAACTACCCAAAAGCTAAAACATTTATTTTTACAGTTGGCACTCAGATAGATTTTGGCAATATATTTAGATTTATGATTTGGCCTCGTATATGTCCACTTTTTTCGGAAATATATCTATAGTGATATTTGTGGATAGAAACTATCCTCTTGCTCATTTGTTTTGGCTTATTTTGTTAAATATATAACTTTCGTATTGTTGATAGTATATATGGGCCAGCGGCTGAGAAAAGGGTCCTTAGGACAATTTTTTGGGAAAATGTGATTTTTATGTTTTCAGAAACTAGAACATATGAGGATTCCAAAAATATATAATTTAATATACTTCCGGTAAATATTCTTTGCATAAATAGCGCTCAAAAGTGGGGAGTATCGTCCCAGTAATAAAATAACGTCATGAAAACGCAATGATATGATAACGTCATTATAACGTCGTGTTGTATTATCATGCATGTCCATTTCATCTTATGTTCTGTAGTTGACTGTTATGTCTGATTTATTGAAATTGAAAGAAATACTTAATATTTAGTCTCTCGATATATTAATGAGGAGGGTTACCATCATTTTCAATCTGAAAATTAAAATAAAACAACAAACACTAAATTTCAGCAATTGAACAGTAAATTTTTAATACATCGCCATGTAAACTAATATGATCAAAATAATAAAAAATCCCATAATTGATGTGAAAATTGTGTATACTGAATGCCATGATGAAAATAATAAGATTGGCAACAGAGTTAATAAATAAAAATTATGAAGAAAATAAAAGGCAGTATTGTAGATTCTGCTTAATTCTTATACATATAAATTATTGAAAAACGTAAGTTGTAATCACATGTTACAGGGATGCATGCAATGAAAAAAGTTAAATTGTTTTATAAATTTAGATTTAAAGTTTCTGTTTTATTTTTTAATTATAAACTGTATCTGTACTGCATGTAGATCTAGTAAAATATTAATTTTTAAGAGTTGATGGAACATCAACACAGTTATGTTATGCCAAGTTGTTTATTGGGTACAGGTCAAAGCACATTTTGCAGTATGGGGTTAATAACACACTATATTGACGGGGAATTACACATGTATGTGCATTTCAACAACATAAACTCAACTTCAATATCAAAATTTCCAAATCACACTTTTATTCGTATATTTTTTTATTTTTTAAAATGGCGAAAATATAGTAACAAATCACTGAAAAATATAGGTCTAAAAGACTTGTTGAAATATATGCTATTAAAGGTCAGTTTGACGTCCTTTATGAATTTTAAGATGTTATAAATTTGCTTTAGAATGTTACTTTTCAATCATATTTAACATTATACTCCTGTGATAGAAATGGCATTGAAATGATTGACTGAACTGATTTATGTAGTTTGTTGCAAAATAAATAAGCCATAAGTACTCACGTTAGGCCAAATGCCTGTCCCGCTTTTGAATTACTTTTTTTCTAAAACCTAATTTTACTGTATTAAAAAGTAATTTAAAATTTAACCTATAACCTATTCACATGTGATATAAATTGTAAAAAATATGAAAAAATTGCGATGTTTTCATTGTCAGTATTGTTCTTATTTGAAATGAAATTTGGTGATTATCGCATGTTTTGCTAATTTGGAAATAGCATGCATTTTCTCAGTGAAAAGACTGTTTTATTGTGACAGTTAATTCAAAATTTACAAAATGACATTGGTACTCCTTATTGAAATTAACCTGCAATATATTTCAAGCATGTGTACACAATGTATATTTTTTCAGTATACTGAGTGTATTACACCTCATTAAAACTTACGATTACCATCAACCGGATATCAGTACTTTTCAGTACTTTGATTATTAGTGACATTCAACACCTTGTATGAGTAAGTGTAAACATATGACATATGAAGCAAGTTCAGGCATTGGTTGTGAAACATGAAATGCATAGATTGTATTTACTCACATGCCTTTATGGTAACAGTTCTTGAACACATGTCCAGACATGGTCATGTGGCAAACTCTATATAATTATATATATATATATACTGAAGAGATATACATGTAATTTCAGGCACACAGTACTCTCATGCCTATTCTTCAGTTGGATGGTCATTAGCAATAACCTCCTCAACCTGTGGCATGGGGCAAAGCAAATCCTTTTGTTGCTCTTTAACAAATGGACGGATATTCCGATACAAATACCATGCTCTTTTGTCAGAAATACCAGCAGGTTGCAATACTGTAGGTTCAGTGTGTGGAATTTCTTTTCCCTTCTTAATGAGTCGCACTTCCACAACCTCTCCATTATGTGATTTCTTTACTTTAACTCTGCCTGCCAATGAAATGTAACATAAATAAACATTTAATTGTCATTGCTGTACTAGGAGATGAGAAAATAAATTAAAGTCAAACTCATAAACAATCAAAATAAAATAACAACACATCTAATAACCAATAACATAGCCAATTTAAGTTTCAGGATTTATAATTTAAGGAATACTTCAGCTTGGTCAAGGTGTTGCATAATCTGTGGTCATTTTGGACATGTTTCATAATCTCATACTCATAACATACCTGGTGTAGAGGATGAAAAATGAAAATGTTGATACTGTTGTATTCCTGGAACTGCTCGGAAAGAGTCTTTAAAAAATCCCTTCCAGTTCCTCCACCTCCATGAATTTTCTGACATATCTGAGTATAATTGAACTTTATTGTGAGGTGATGATAATTGTATGCATTCTTTTAAGTCACTCAAACTATCTATATCACTTGTGCGAATTCTCCGCTTTGCAACCCCAAACATTCCATCGACCAGACATCTTGCATGATACGGCTTCATGAAGTGAAGGTGGATGTCCTCATGTAGCCCATTACCAACCCTCCATGCTAAATAACTTGTTATGATCTAAAATAATAAGTGAAAATATTGTTTCAATCAACACATGTACATTTACTTACCAGTACTAAGAGATGCAAAACTTTCATCAGTTGAAACATGCATCTCTAGTATAATACTCATATATAGAAATGTTATACACTGAAACATGTCTATAAATACCACCAAGGCAAAAGGATCAAATAAATCTTTATAAGCATTTTGTTATTCTATTTGCTCAGTGGAATTATACATAAATGGTAGGTTTGAGACCACATGAAACCAATCTTTAAGACCAGGTGATTGTTATAAACAGTTGGCACTATACAGAGGTACACATCAATAGCAGTGGACTATTTTGGATACAGGAAAACAATCTTTATGAACATGTCTTTGTATACAGGTGTTCCCTAGGGCAGGTTTTAATGTAGTTATAGTGCATTTTCTATACTGTTAAATTTTTAAATTGACTCAATCTAGCTGTAGGTTAATCAGTAAATTAGTAATTTAGGCTCTTATTTAATAAAAGTAGGTCATGTTTCAGATAGAAATAAGTATTACAAAAGTAATAAAAACAAATGTACATGCTCATTATTGTAATTTTACCTGATTTTTATTCTGGCCACCACAATTATCAGCATTTAGGAAGCAGGTCTTCTCACCTTCACCATGAGTAGCAAAGTAATGATGCAGCATTGATACCACAGAGTTGGCTGAATGGCTATGGAGTCCATCTATTCCCATGCACTGCTCTTCTCCAAATACATAGTTTGTTTGTGTTTGATCTACCATCATTGCATATGCCAAATAGATTTGCTTTGTAAAGTGATCTGAATTTGTAAAATATTTACAATTTTTTTTATATAAAATATGGGACTTAGCACTAAAATCTAAATATATTGGTATATATTAACAATTACTTCATACAGAAATTTCAAACATTTAATTTTCAAGTATTTTTAAAACCAAATTTTCAAGAAGTCAAGTGTTTTTTTTTCACTATGGAGACATACAATAGAACTATGTATGTGCATATATCTATAAGCTAACATTGGTTGAAATTATTCTTTTATGGCTCATGGGTTTACTACTCGTGTAAACCCCATAGATGAAGAGTAAGGGCTTTCAGTTCCTGTAATTGACTTTAAAGAACCTTTTCAGAGCTTGTTCTTTGGGTAGTTTTCCATAAGTTATTTGAACCACACAGAGAGAGAAAGAGAGAGAGAGAGAGAGAGAGAGAGAGAGAGAGAGAGAGAGAGAGAGTGTGTGTGTATGTAAGCAAATGAATAAAAGTCTTAAACCAACTTTCAATAACATGTAAAAATGTACAATAATTCAATTTACCTGAAGTAGAGTACACCTTCCTGTCTACAGTGGCTTGGTAACAGTACACTTTGCGCATAGTCAAAGGTGTAGTGAGCATGGCGGAGATCTTGGGATGCTGGAGGTACTGGTTCTGATGGTAATGGATGGCCTTCAAGCTCAAGTGATGCAGCATGACACCTCTGTTTGTACACATTTCGTTCTCCCTGAGCACTTAGTACATGATCTGACAATTTTTGAGACGCATCTAACTTTTCATCTTCAGTTACAGCCTGAAAATGTATTATTGGAAAGTCTATAGCCTCAATATAGTTTTTAACATACATATGAATTAAAATCAACTGCAGGTCTTGAAAATCTGCCATGTAAGGGTATAATGGGATTTTTCTATAGGGATTCACAATCAATCTATAATACATACATACATTTTAATAACCATAAAAAATTTAAGAATACATGTATAAAATTTTCGTGTTACATGTGCCTGTATATAGAGATACATAGCATTTAAACTAACTTAAATAAGGCCAAGCTTAAAAAATGTGAATATGTTGTTCACCCTTTTCTGATCCCACCATGTTTAACTTCGTTCATGTAGGTAGTCCAAAAAAAAAAATTTCTGTTCATAAAATATGACATTGTCACCTCTTCTGTACATCAGAATTTTTTTACTTGACATTTATTTTACCTTTGATCCATATCATTGTGATAAAGCTGAGTGTAAAATATCAGAATGCTACACAAACTGGAAAAAAGTTTTAATTTTCATTTTCTGATATAATTTCTTAGCTGAAGCTATTTTTTGGGGTCAGTCTAAGAAGGGCATACAAACTTAATTCTAGTTTAGGTCTAAAAATACCTTTTGGATTTCTTCTCTGTACTGTTCACATTTGTGGCATACATCTGTTCTATGGGTCATGAATTGAATGTGAGGTAAACACTTCTGCCAAACTCTTCTCAATGTTGTTTCAGATAAAACTCTAGTATCTGTTTCTCTGTAAAACACAAATTCAATCAGTTTGAAAGGAAAAGTATGGGCATGTGGAAAACTATATATCAAGTTTGACAGTCAACTTTTTGAGCATCCCATGGTTTATAAATACAATATTTTTACTTTTCAAAATAACTTATAACATATTTACTATAAAATCAAAATTATAGAGAATTTATAATAATCTTGTTAAACTAAAGGCTGAATTATAATATGATTATTTAATGTATATTATCAAGCATCAGTTGATGAAAATAAAATTAAACAAGGTTATCTCGGGGTAAGTATAATAACTACATGTAAATGCATAAAAAGATGGTATCATGGTGTGTATGTACAGGTTCATACTGTTTGTTATAAAATGCTACCTGCAAACCTCTTCATATTTCTTGTGGATTGATTTGTATGTCTCACGACCTGGTAAGTATATTGGAGCAAAACCATCCCTGCCCCTTGGGGCTGCTGCCTGTGGTAAACCTATCTCATCAGCTAACCTGCATGTAAAGTAATAATTATTAATTATATTTATAAATCAATAAACAATACATAACCGATGTATTGTAAATTATCAGTGATAAAAATCAGTTTACCACAATTCCTCTTAAATTAAGACAGTGTTATTTAAATATCTAAAGGTTTATAAATTCTTGACAATTTCTAGCAATAGGTAACTTGCAAATTTAATTACTATTTAAACTAGTAGGCTACAACATGCATAGGCCTACACAGAAAATGTTTCATAAGTTCCATATGTTATTGATCAAATAGTTAATAAATAAATAAATAAATAAATAAAATAAAAATAAATCATGGCAATGTAGACTGTAACATCTGATCACTTTTATACATTTTCAAAATTTAAAAGATAAATGGCAAAAAAATGATATTATCTGTTTAAAAACTATGTCTAGTTTACATACCTGGTGAGAAACTGGACAATGCATTTGACATTTTCGTAGGTAACAGCATGCTTAGGGGTTCTGTTGGTATTTCCATGAACACGGGGGACTGCGCCATACTTTAGAAAATGTTCACGAACATTTTTTAGGTAGTGAATGTTTATATTGTTCACAAACATGAAGCAAAAAATACAAACACTCTGATTGTTATATTGGTAATCAAATTTGTGCCTCTTCCGTGAACCTTTCCTCGTTTCGATTCCTTTACTGACCCCACATGCCTGCAGTTGGCCTATTATTAGCATATCTCTTGATTCCTTGTCCATTCCAAGAACATTTAAACGATTTTCTTGTAATTCTGCAAATGTATATCCAATTAAAACACCCTTTTTTGCATTGGTCTTTTATCCTAAAAAAGGTGTTTTTATCACTGACATTTTCGTCATAACCGGTAATATCATCGCCATGCATATCACGGACATCTCCCTGATCTCGTTCGCATTCGTCGTCGCTGTCAGGATTTGTATTGTTCAGAAACTGTCTAATCCTCCCTTGGACAATTGGAGAATTAATCAAGTCCAAAGATAATTCTTCTACTTCCTGATCGCTTTCGATGTCATCGTCATTGTCATAGTCATCTGTGTCAGGGTGCGAACTCAAATCGCTACTTACACTAGCGATACCATTAACAGCGTCATTTGAGATACATGCTGGAAAAAAATCACTTAGTTCTTCGTCTAAAGCTGCAGCTAAATTACTGTCACATCCGACAATTCTTAAGTTAGAAGCCATATTATTCCATAAAACTTACTGTAAACATCGTTCTCGGAAGGAAACCCGAACCAGCTGATCTGTCAAACTTGACAACATGTAAACAACACGCTGTGTACTTTTAGCAGACGGAAAACCCCGGCCGGGTAGCCCTGATATTCGAAGAATATTTCATATTATATTATGTAATCTGTGTTGTTTTTCAAACATAAATATGAAATTTGACATCTTTAATATTATGAGACATAATTTCAGCTATTATATTCGATATTAAGAAAGAAAAATTGCACGGGAATGAGCGCAGGCGAGCTTTTTGTTTCCGCGCGAATACGTTACAAAATTAGAAATATTACGTCAGACGGAATTCCCTGTTTTATCACATTTCATTGGTCATGTCGTAAGGACCCTTTTCTCAGCCGCTGGCTCATATATAACACCCTTTCACATCGAGATACTATACACAAATAGAAAACAGTCCCTATATAACCCTTGATGCTACTTTATTGGACGTTCAACCTATGTAAATAATAACACACTGAATCTATTTCCGATCATTTACAATATCAAAACAAACGCTCAAACAGGTACAAAGTTATATATAGATAAATGAATAAATGAATGTAAATAGATAAATAAATTGAAACTAAGAACATTATTTCGACAGAACACATGTTTTATAAATTTGTTCTACACAGCTTCTGAGTCATACTAGGAAAACCAATTTACTGTCAACAGAATGCCACAAAATAAATGTCGTACTCGGTAAATCACTTTACTGCCAACAGAAAACCACAAAATACATGTCATACTCGGTAAATCACTTTACTGCCAACAGAAAACCACAAACTAAATGTCGTACTCGGTAAATCACTTTACTGTCACGAGAAAACTACAAACTAAAATGTAGTACTAGGGTAAATCACTTTACTGCCACAAGAAAACCACGAACTAAAATGTAGTACTAGGTAAATATCTTTACTACAACAAGAAAACCACAAACTAAAATGTAGCACTAGGGTAAATCATTTTACTGCAAAAAGAAAACCACAAACTAAACTGTAGTACTAGGGTAAATCATTTTACTGTCACAAGAAATCCACAAGCTAAATTATAGTACTAGGGTAAATAATTTTACTGCCATAAGAAAACCAAAAGCTAAAATGTAGTACTAAGGTAAATCACTGTCACAAAAAAAAAAAAAAAAAAAAAAAAAAACTAAAATGTAGTACTAAGGTAAATCACTTTAGTGTCACAAGAAAACCACAAACTAAACTGTAGTTTTAGGGTAAATTACTTACCTATCACAAGAAAACCACAAATTCAAATGTAGTACTAGGGTAAATCACTTAACTGTCACAAGAAAGCCACAAGCTAAAATGTAGTACTAGGGTAAATCACTTTACTGCCAAAAGAAAACCACAAACTAAAATGTAGTACTAGAATAAATCACTTTACTGTCACAAGAAAACCACAAACTAAACTGTAGTACTAGGGTAAATCACTTTACTGTCACAAGAAATCCACAAACTAAAATGTAGTACTAGGGTAAATCATTTTACTGTCACAAGAAAAACAAACTAAAATGTAGCACTAGGGTAATTCACTTTACTGTCACAAGAAAACCACAAGCTAAAATGTAGCACTAGTGTTTCTTGTAGACAACATCTTCGTGGTTTTTGCAGGAAAAGTTTTCCAGCAGATTGTCGGCATTTCAATGGGTACCAACTGTGCACCTCACTTGGCTGACATATTTTTGTATTCAAATGAAGCGGAATTTATACAAAGGAAACAAACAGTTAGCATCTCGGTTTAATTTCACTTACAGGTATATCGACGATGTTCTGTTCATAAATAATTCAGAATTTCAGAATTACCTTGGCCAGATGTATCCTGCTGAGCTAGAGATCAATGAGACGAAAGAGAGCAACACACCTTCTTCTTATCTAAATTTACTCCTGTCGATTGGAGAGGATGGTCAACTTCACACATCCCTTTATGACAAACGCGACGGTTTCAATTTCCATATCACGAACTTCCCATTTCTGAGTAGTAATATTCCATCTTCTCCTATCTATGGCGTTTTCATTTCACAACTTATACGTTATGCCAGGGCATGCTCTTCTTATGAATGTTTTATTCTGAGAGCAAAACGACTAGCCAATAAACTACTTACACAAGGTTACGTTGTTGTTGAACGCTTGGAGTCGTCGTTTAAGAAGTTTTATGGTCGATACGGGGATCTTGGTAAATATTATGAAGTCCCTCTCTCAGAAATATTCTGGAGCACGGCCACAGACAGTGACTTTCTTTCACCAATCGTGCTTTTACCGAACTTGACCTTATCACCAAACTTGACCTTTTCACCAAATTTGACTAGAAAGGTTTCCATGGAACGTTTGCGACGGGTGTGGCATGCCAGCAGAAGACGCTGACTCCTTCCGAACACCTGGTCTTATCCCGTTTGGGATTCGCAGTTCTTCATGTTGAGACCATTTACACATCCAATTCGTCGTGTTATAATGGACTTGAGATTTGATTATCGATTGACACTTCTTCAATTTTACTTTACTGTCACAAGAAAACCACAAGATAAAATGTAGCACTAGGGTAAATCATTTTACGGTCACAAGAAAACCACAAGCTAAAATGTAGTACTAGAATAAATCACTTTACTGTCCAGGAAAACCACAAGCTAAATTGTTGCACTAGAATAAATCACTTTACTGTCACAAGAAAACCACAAACTAAACTGTAGTATTATGGTGAATCACGTTACTGTCACAAGAAAACCATTAGCTAAAATATAGTACTAGGGTAAATCATTTTACTACAAAAAGAAAACCACAAACTAAACAGTAGTACTAGGGTGAATAACTTTACTGTCACAAAAAACCACAAACTAAATTGTAGTACTAGGGTGAATCACTTTACTGCCAACAGAAAACCACAAACTAAAATGTAGTACTAAGGTAAATCACTTTACTGTCACAAGAAAACCACAAACTAAACTGTAGTACTAGGGTGAATCACTTTACTGTCACAAAAAAAAAACCACAAACTAAATTGTAATACTAGGGTGAATCACTTTACTGCCAACAGAAAACCACAAACTAAAATGTAGTACTAAGGTAAATCACTTTACTGTCACAAGAAAACCACAAACTAAACTGTAGTACTAGGGTAAATCACTTTACTGTCACAAGAAAACTACAAACTAAAATGTCGTACTAGGGTAAATCACTTTACTGCAAAAAACGCCACAATATGTTTGTGAAACTTGTACAAATCCCTAGTATACTAGAGAAACTAATGTGAAAAATTGATGAAAAAAAATATTTGAATGATACTGATAAAAATAAAACAATAAAATAATCTCCCATAAAATTTAAAAAACAACAACAAATAAACAAAACAATAAACACTAACAAACTTACAAATAATAAGTAAAAAATAAGACGACAATGTCCCTTTGCTTAAGAAGTGATGCAATGATGTATCCTGAATTTTTCAAATAACAACACCATATTTTAAATCAACTCACCTTTGTCTGGTAGTAAGATAACGCTCTCACAAAAATAAATTTACTATCTCGTCATTTTAGAATATCACCTAGATATTTATATCTGCTAGACAATCCCTCTCTTGAAAATGGAAGCGAATGACGTGATTTTTATTTTATCAGAGGGACATCACAGAACAATAGACCTTTTTCTAGTTGTCACATTCCGTTCAGTTTTGTTGACTAGTTTGTACTCACATCGCGTGACGTAAACAGAAATGTAACAGTAATTTCCGGTTTCGTAATAGCTGCATAAACGACATTCAATGATATATTGTTTCAGGTCATTTGAGTGGGGGAAAAGATAAACTAAATATTCACTCTTGTAAAGTTGACAAGTGTCATGCCTATACTTTAGGCTACTTCTCAAATCTGGTTCCTTTCACTGTACGTAATACATGTTTTTGGTCACCTATTCGTTAAAATCATTAACCTCAAGTTATGTAGGACATTTTTTTCATTGAATATGCATGATATTATTACGAACAATGCCGGAACGGAACAATTCGGAAAAGGTCTATTAGCGTAATTATAGCCCTGCGTATCTCCGGAAAACAAAGCGATTTTCTGATATGCATACGCATTTATTTATGTCCGAAACTTCCCATCTGTTGGACAAGATCGGGTGTTTTGTTGTCGTGACATTTCAGTGGTATATTAATTTCTTGTTCATCTTCATTTTTATATTACTTAAGTGACAAAATCTGTATTAAAATAAATGAAGATTTATGTAAAATATAACATGAATTGACATACTCCGATCCCAGAAGAGTAATTTTCCACTTCTTATATGGTGTTTTAGACATCTAAATGCTGCGTTCACGATTAAGTTGACAAATAAATGTTTCACCGTGATTTTGTAGGTAATATTAATGGCAGATATATATTTGAAATTTCAAAGCAAAATGTCAGTTTATGAGTAAAAGTAATAATACAAATATATATTTAGATCGTAAATGTTTCTATCATTTGAATGGACTGTGGCGTGAGGTTGTAGCTTTTTTTCCCTGATTGCAAGATTTACACTGGAAACAAAAATTATAGATGAAATATTTGATTGTTGATTTGTACATAAATGATACTATTGGGACCAGGTGGTTTTTATACACAGGTGGTTGCTAAAGCAGGTTTATATATATATATATATATATATATATATATATATATATATATATATATATAATATATATATATATATATATATATATATATATATATATCGTAAAATACCATTCAATATAAAACATACTAGAGTAAGCATCACCTATTATTAGGCATTGCTATATTTTTTTTGGAAAACTTTCTTTGAGTTTAAAACAAATGCCAAAAATTTTCTTTGGAGTAATGATACTATACTAAAATTTTGGCGTGTATATAATTTGCCCTTCCCCCCAGTAAACAATATAAATAGAGGAAATACGATTATGTATGTATTTTGATTGACAGTTCGTTTGTTTTGTGATCGGATATCGCCAAGGCTGAACATTTCTAAAACATTTCTATTAAAATGTTATCATTTAAGGAATTGAAATATTATTTTCATGAAACTAATACTACATATATGAAATCAAAATCAAAATATGAAATTAAATGTAAATATTTGGATGTCTGATGACTTAAACGTATATTTTACTAAATATTATACATTTATTGTTCGGTATAGTGCGATTATTATTTCGCTACTTTTTCTCAAAGTGCAAAATGATTTTCACAAACCTCCAAAATCAAATTAGAATAAGAATTGTACATGCCAATATATAAACACCTTTTAACGATTTAGTGTCATAAAGTTTGTGAAATTTACATAAAACGTATCTTCATAAACGTGTATAAGTGTAAAAAATAAACCGTTGATAAACAATTTATTAGGTAAAACAAATTGATGATCAGATTTAAAAAAAGGGTTTAATTTGTTATTCCGACGTCTGACCTATAGATCGTGGAAATAATATATATCTAATTTCAAATTGAAGGGACTATTTTGATGAATATAATGATGACATCAAAAGAAATAGATATGATCTTGACATATCAGAAAGCATTTTGTACTGGCGTAATACATGCCATTGTTATTGTTTATATTATAATGCGACCAATATTTGCGCAAATACTCAGTTCTTATACCGACGATGATGATGATGATGATGATGATGATATATATATATATATATATATATATATTATATATATATATATATATATATATATATATATATATATATATGTGTGTGTGTGTGTGTGTGTGTGTGTGTGTCTGTCTGTCTGTCTGTCCAGACTGATAATCAATTTCAGATGTTAAAGTGCAACATAAACTACTCACTCGGGAAATTCCCTAACAAAATTTATTTAATAAATTTATTATTATTTTACTATTAATATTTTTTATTATTATTATTCCAAATACTATTATATAGAACTGTTAAAATGCAACAAGACAACAATTTCTGGACTTATAGGTGCTTTTATGGATATTTTTTTTATATCTATCTCTTTTACTGAGATTTCATTGAAAATATCGATACACAAAAAATTGTTAGAGTGTTTATTTTGTTTTTATATGTTACATATAATTACTTTAACTTATTGAAGTGTTTCCTATAAAGAACGTTTCTGAATATGCTTTAAACTCTCATTAAATAGTACCAATGTAATATCTTTCATGTTTTCGACGTAATTGATTGTAGAGGATCAATATAAATGAACGCATTTTTTTTAAATTTTGAAATCGAGCACAACTGATGAAATCTTATTGACAGAATCGATAGTGTCGGACATTAATTTTGGTCTATATATACTGCAAAACTGTAACTTAGAAATATATATATATATATATTATATATATATTGATATATATATATATATATATATATATTATATAGAATATATATATATATAATTATATATATATATATATAAAATATAATATATATAATATTTATCATGATACTTCCTATGCTCTTTGTTGCACGGATAAGTTTCACATTCTTTGTGCAAAAATTTAGCAAATTTCTCAGGCATGTCTGGATCTTACATATTTCTCCACATTGATTTTACAATTTTTTATTAAATTCTGTCAACTTGTCCGTCTAACCACTGGTATCACTAGAAACAGACTTATAAGTGAAATATACGGGGGGTCTCTCAGGGATTATGTTGAACAATATGTCGTCGATCAAGGTAAGGAAGCAGTAATGTCATATACGCATATAGGGATACCGCACTGTAAATATGATCCTCAATTATATATTTAAATGCTTATGTACTAATGAAAAGTAGGACCAATCCTGTGTTTATGCACTTATCAAATACATAAGTAGATTCAATTTACGGTGTTTTGTTGCACATAATACTTCAAACTATATCGTTATAAAATTCATCTGATTTAAAATATTCTACAAGAACGTCATTTTTCTCTCTTGTCTACCTTGCTACGATTAAACATCTGGTTATTTAAAAAAAAACTTTGGGACATAATGATTGATTTCTATCAATTTTTAGGTAAGCTGAAATGTCATGTTTTACACAGATATAATATGCATTGGAGTGACATTTACCTGGAATTCGGTGAATTAGAATTGAGGCCTATGCAGAAATAAATGGTGGTGATTGGGTCTGTATGTAGATTCAACACAGTACTGCTAACATTTAACTAAAATCTCTATATACCTCAATACAGTAAATACGTTAACACACCCTCATTGTATAGATATGTAACAGACACCTGTGAAATACAAGAGACGTATGAAATATCCATTTTTGAATTTGTATTTGCTTTATTCAATATATTTTTACTCTTAATTTAATGTTCACCTGAAACAGCATTCGAACGCAATAATTTATCTTGTCATAAATAGGAAGCTGATCCGTATATAATCCGGATACGGCCTCATGGTTCAGTCTTCGACGATGCGCTTAAGTGATGGTCCATGTAACAATAATACAATGGCGATGATGCAATATTACGACGGTGAATACGCTACCATTGATCCCAACTGTTTAAAATAAATGTTAATAATGTGAGGGGATATTAACCCGTTCATGGCATGCGCAAATCAGTAATCTGTGACCTCGATAATGCAATGGTACGACTTTGTCGTCATATATGCATTTTGGATTGTGTTTTGGTTTTAATCACCAATATGTCATAGGAAATACCAATATGTCATAGGACAAAGAACTATGGAATCTTAATAGGGGCGATGCATAATGATATAAACATCATATGCAGATGATTGCGGGAAATTACTACTTAAATTAGGAATATTTACGACGGGAAAGCCGAAATCGTCGCGTTTGTCGTATAGCCTGGTTGTTAATTTCCCAATATAGATTTTTGAATCTATAGTAAGTAAAATGTCCAAGTAAGAACCATGTGTCTTTGGATCTGTTGTGTTTTTAATTTCTAGTTCGTTGGGATATATGGCATTGACATGTGTGTGAAAAATGTCGTTATAAATAGACAAAATGTCGTGTGTATGTATATATATATATATATATATATATATATATATATATATATATATATATATATATATATATATATGTATGTGTGTGTGTGTGTGTGTGTGTGTGTGTGTGTGTGTGTGTGTGTGTGTGTTTATTGTAGACTTGAAATTAATTTTCCTGAGATGTCTATACCTTTATATACAGCGTTACAATAACCTATATCGTTTGTTTAGATTACTTTTATATGTTCAGCCAGGTCATATGGACAACAAAATAAATAAATATGGCAGACGTCTGTCCAATCTAATTAAAACATGATCTCTTATCGCTCCCGTTTTCTGATATGTCGTGTAGAGAATATAATTAATGACTCTAGTAGGTGTGTGATATTCGACCACTTAAGATTTTCCTGCCAAAAATGAATAAAAACGTTAAGTATGGTACTAAATATTGAGTACGTACTCAAACATTTTTTTAACATTTCTGAAGTTTTCTGCAAATGAGCAATAGTTTTGATCATTATTTACAATTGTATGCCATCAGTATACATTTCCAGTTACAGAATAAATTTTGCGTGTTTTTACCTCAAAATCATGTAAATTAAGTTGAGCTTGAATACCAAGTCTGAGTAAATTTGGTGACTTCGGACCCAGAAAAAAATATCTCGAAAAAAAGGGAAACATTATATTTCCTTTTCCCCTGAGATAATTTTTATCTGTTGAAAAATTATCTCGAGAAAATGAAACATGCTACGGTTTACTTAATCTAGTTTCTGCAAGCTCACTTCTATAATTATTGTAGATATACGTACCTATCTATAGATAGCTCTAGATCCAATGTAAAATTACGGATCCGCTTACATTCGTAAGTTTCATAACAAATGCACAGTGTTTAAGCTCATGAAAAACAAATTACTTTATAGATCTAACATGTATAACTATAAAATGTAGTTTCCTTCGATGATTGGCCTAGTAAACAACACACTTGACGGGTCTGTGCGAGAAATTTCTCTGACAGCGTTAAGAACATTGTCACTCGATATAATTAGTTCTATAGATCTAGGTCAAATATTGCGTGTTGATGAATCTACTTGAGTTGGCATCTTTTCTCTGTCAGACAAAATACTACATCTAAGTTAATACATTTTTAAATGTATTACAACCCATTTAGAATCAAGCATCATTTATTGTAACCTTTCCTTTTTAAAAAAAAAAGAAAAAAGCAAGACTGTCTTATGAGACTTTTACTCAGTCCTGTTTTGAGACCACCAGTTTTCGGTTCCATTAAATCGGCCTTATACAAATTGACAATGGCACTTGAATATATCTATGTTTTTTATTCCGAAAAAGGTTTGTTTATGTTGTATGAATTTATTCTTGACTCGTTTGTTACAATAAAATTCAATGTCCTCCAAAAGGAAGTGTCGTTATTCGAACAAAAAAACAAAAACAAAAACAAAACAGTAAAACACTCAATATTCACAAATTTTCGGCCACTTGGCCTTTATCAAGTGAAAGACGACAATATGTATATTAGTTACATAGTATTAAGTCTGCACAATACACAGCTCCATGGCAAATGTTTCTCGAAGTTTATCAATTTGTATTTACAAAAAACAATAACAATAAAAGTACTTACGTAGAATACGAGTTTCCTAACTCAAAGATTGTATATCATATAATAGATCTATCTTCCGAATAAGTCTCACTGTGAAAGTACGGATGACTGTAATTGCAATATTAATTATATGTAGGACCGTTGTGTCAATTAATTTCCCAAATCTTGACAATAGCCGAGGTAGAAAGGGTTATATTTTAGTATATGGTATTTATTAAGCACTATATTTTATTTTATTCGGTATAACCTTAATTTTTTTTCTATATCTGTTTTATTATATAAAAGTACTATCTTCCGAATAAGTCTCACTCCGAAAATATGGTGGACTGTAATAGCAATAATATTTATATGAAATAAGAAGTAAGAAGGACCTTTGTGTCAATAAAATTGCCAAATCTTGACTATAGCTGAGGTAGAAAGGGTTATATTTTGGTATATAGTATTTATTAAGCATCAATTTTATTTTATTGTATTCGGCTTAGTCTTAAATACTTTCTATATCTGTTTTGATGCTTAAGTTAGCCACCCCGCTTCTCCGGTTGGATATATTTCTAGATCCGTTTTTGTTAGGGGTTTGGAGTATTTGACTAGATCGTGTTATATATGTTCTTTCTATATAAAAAATTCAGATACCAAAGTATAAATCAATAGGATGTCCAGGACATAGATACAAATCCAGTAAAAATGGACAAACACGGACCTCTGGAAACCAAGAGGTGGGATCAGGTGCCATGGTAAAATATTGACATATTTTATAGTAACTTGATAGTAATATTTAAGGACCATCCCCTCCTATTTTGATATATAGGCCCACTGACTGGATATTTTGTAACACAAGATATGCTTATAATTATTTATCGTATATAATTTCATTTAAGTTTACTATTAGTTTAATAATCCATCACCAAAATAGCTAGGGAATGTATACTTATATATAGGTCTACTTGTGTACGCGGGAATATGCATGTGTGATGTCATTGCTCGTGACGTAATTGATAAACATCGAGAAGCATTGCAACGAAGCTGTGTGTTGTGAAGACTTAATATTATGTAACTAATATACATATTGTCGTCTTTCACTTGATAAAAGCCAAGGGGCCGAAAATTTGTGAATATTGAGTGTTTTATTGTTTTTTTTCGTTTTTTACAGCATTACGATTTTATATTCTGGTTTTTTTTTATTATTATGATACTGAGATCAGGGAGGGGGTTGCACATCGGTTGGATGTCTGTTCGCCGGGATAGCAGTTATCCACTTTATCATAGTTTAGATAGGAACTTATGTGTCTTCTGCCGATGAAAAATATCTATAAACATCACCACACTTTTTAATAGTGTTTGAAACAGTCATGATTAATCTCTGTAAAATCATACTGTCAAGTCGGTAGGCTAATCTTTTACAGTGATGCAAGCGTCTAGTTGATAATGAGCGTCTACGTAACAACCGATAATATACCAGCTCCCCCTAACGGTTAATGACGTAAGGTTTCCCTTTTAACTTTTAATCTGCTACATATGGTTCTTTAGCATTAAAACATTCAAAAACTTTAAAATTTTAGAAATATGAACGACAAAGTATATATTCAATGCATGAGGATTATTTTCGGATAAAGATCCTTTTTATGAATTTAGACAAATTCTAGAAAAAAATCCTAAAATAAAATGATTCTAAGTAACATTGAATGAAGAAAATGGCGTGTAAAATGCACTTTTTTTAAATCATCTTTTGATCTGTATCGCACAGATGCTTTGAACGCTTACCCTTTTTTCAGCTGGGTGATATTTGTCATAAATTATTACAATCAACCCATGCATTCAGAACCACTGATATACTTTATTATTTTTTGTTTTATAAAAATATAAGAAATATAATTATTTAGAAATAAATGCCTAAAACGTTTGTTTAAATGATAAAATTTATTTATCCCTGTGAATGTAGTCCAGAATATTTGGGAGTTCCTTTACAAGGCAGGCGCTAAGTGCACTTCTATAAATATTCATGTTGGTTGCATAATACCTGAAAAAAGGAAAAAATATGTATTGTCATCATTATACAGATTTTACTGAATTCTGTTTGTTAACGGTCACAAACTACACAAAGAGTTGGCTTGGCAATCTTTACACCTCTCTATTGTATATATATATATATATATATATATATATATATATATATATATATATATATATATATATATATATATATATATAATATATAATTTATTAGTTAATTGATCGTTTGCTGAGATTGTGAACTTTGCGTTTGGAACAAGAACCAGAATATATCCCTCGACTTTTAAATATATATAGTATCATATAAACCAGATAATTGACATTCCAGTCTGTTGGCAAAGTCATGACCTTGACCCTTTGACTTTGGATCGTGGTTCCAAACACTTTTTTAAACATATCTATATACAGAATGTCAATCATTTTTCAGATAATAGACAATTTGTGTTATTTTTTTAAAATGACCAACAGCAAGTAAAGCTTGAGACGTGCCAAACCGAAAAATGACAATACCTCGTTTCTCACACTACAGAACAAGCTTTGATTTGGAATTTTACAAAGTTAAGTACCATGTAAATCTTTTTTGAATGTATACTTAGTTGAAGTTCAAATTGTAAAATAATTATGCACGGACAAAGACGGGGTTGCAATAGGTTACTTTAGACTTTAGTTCAGATGAGCTAAAAACTCATAGATAACAGTGTGTGTGTGTGTGTGTGTGTGTGTGTGTGTGTGTGTGTGTGTGTGTGTGTGTGTGTAATGCTATGTATTAAAGATGTTAAGAATTTCCACAGTGTGTTTATATCAACAGGTGAAGCACTGAACAGTAATTAGTCTAATTATACATGGTTTTTTTTTAGACTTACCATTCCTCTGTTGCATCATCATAGCATTCAACGTTAAATATTGTCGTTACCCCATTGAATCCTCCGATAGTAAAAATCATGTCATCAATAACCTAAAATAAGAGATGCAAGACTAGAAAAGTTTACAAAATACTAAAAATACCGAAGTATTTATCTCTAGGATGTCCAGGGGACAAATATATAAATCTGGTGAATATTGTACAAACACGGATCTCCGGAAATTCAGATGTGGGATCAGGTGTCATTGAGGAGTAAGCATCCTCTGGTGACCGGTCACATCCATCGTGAATCCAAAGTCAAATTAAAATGAAATATTTCAGGAATAAACCCTCGGTGGAGATGACTCAACAATCGTTAACTCAACATTTCATTTAGTGAAACAGAGTAATTACAAATAAGGTCATTGTACCAACAGTACAAATTGCGGAACGTTGGCACCAAACGCAATTCTCGGTGACAATAACGTATCAGTAAGTAGTTTGCCTCTCTATATGATTTTATCACTTTCAAACTATATATTAAAGGGGCATTAGCTGTTTTTTGTTTTGTTTTGTTTTGTTTTTT
Organism: Atrina japonica; assembly: GCA_030159075.1. NCBI lineage: Eukaryota > Metazoa > Mollusca > Bivalvia > Pterioida > Pinnidae > Atrina > Atrina japonica. The sequence goes on along the minus strand of BROG01000088.1, from coordinate 1,357,374 downwards.
TTAAGTTTTCGCCCCTTTATTACTACTTAGACTGATATAAAATATCAAAAAAAGGATACACACCGGCATAAGAATTCTTAAATTCCTGTATATTTTCTGAAAATTGCTTGAGAAATCAAGGTTTGGCACTTGCAATTGATTAACTCAACCTTACTATTTGTATATGAATACCACACTGGATCTGACATTATTTTCACAAAATATATAGAAATACAAGATTTTTTATGCCGGTGTATAGCACTTATTTGTTATTGTACATTAAATACAAGTAGTAAAGGGAGAAAAAAAATCGAAGTATTTTTAGGTAAGCTAATATTCCATTAAGCATTTGGGGATATCCACTATCCTTCCTCGGAAATGACTTGATCAAATTCAGACCTGGACCTTCTGCCTATCGTTTACTATGTATTGTATACATGATGTCAAAAGTTTATGAACAAACGTAAGTTTCCCATTACTTTCTAAGTAAAATGATCTATTTCAAAATTTATTTTCCTTAGTATGTCTTTTGACCATTTGTATTTTAGTAGTATTCAGAGATACTACAATTCCGAAAGACATCATATTGTTCTTAAAGCAAGTAGTTTCTGGAAGTAATTTACTGAGAACAAAGAAGGAAATGATGTTGCAGAATTCATCAAGCCAGGATAAATGTATGTAACTTCCTAATAAACAATCGAGTTCAAATAAAATGTTATGAGGTCAGTCTGTGTGTATTCTAAATATAACTGTTGAAAATATAAAAAAAACAGACTTAAAATGAAGATACTGAAACATATTTAAAAAAGATGGCTTTATATAAAAATTAAGATGGAAATTACATGTGTTCATAAACTTATGGCATGACACTGTGTAGAATAACATTCGTTTAATTATTCTGTCATACAAAGTTGATCTAGAAGTATCCTTGGCTATATATATTCTAAGACAAATGGTATATTTTACATGGTACAAACCTCAATCGCAAAATTACTTCTTGGGTTAAACATCTCTGGAATTGTTTTCCAAGCATTTTGAATCGGGTTGTACCGTTCACCTGTATTCATTCGAGTTATTCCGTTGAAACCTCCTAAAGCGTAAATACATCCTTTGTATGCAGTGACACCGATTCCGCTTCGTCTGTTTCTCATGCTTTTAATCAGCGTCCATTGGTTGGTTTTAGGATCGTAACATTCTGCTGAGCTTAGACATTCTTCGCCATTAAACCCACCGCATATATATATTTTGTCTAAATATAAATTCGATGAATAAATAATTTATGCATAAGCAATTAGACAAATGTAAACATACTTAAAAACGGTACATGTCGTCTAGAAATAGTCAGCATCAAAAGCAATGAGGAGAAATTAAAACAGATTAAATATTTTGATTCTTGAAGTCGATGTGTTCTGAAACAGAATACCCTATATTTGCAGAATACAACTTCACATAAGTCAAATCCAAGTCACGGCACCATAAAGCTTGAGAATTTACTCGTCTGAGAGTACAGTGAAACCTGTATATAAAGGCCTCTTTAGGGACACAAGAAAACTTTTATAGGGAGGTGGTCCTTATATAGAGGTTGATTTGTACAGAAATGTCACTATTGGGGACACACAAAAAAAAAAAACGGTTTATGACCAGGTGATCTTTATACACAGGTGGTCGCTAAAGCAGGTTTTACTGTATTCCCAACTTGGCCTGCTCAGTAAATCAGAGTCTGGCACCATAAAACATAAGGATTACTTAAGTCTAAACATTTTAGTCAATTTTGGCTAATCCTCAAATCTGATTGGCTGAGCGGGCCACATTGGGAATACTCTTAAGACAAGTGAATTCTCCAGTTTTACGGCGCCGGTGTCAAATCTCATGATCAGCTAATGTTGAATGATTTGTTTTTCAGGCCTAAGTTAATCTTCAGTTTTATGGTGCCGCACCCAGGGCATCGTTTCATAAATGGTCGTAAACCTAGTAATATGATTACCGTCCGTTTCATAAACGTTTCCGATTACCAATTCACGACAAAATTTAGTCGGTAATTTCCAACTGGGTCTAGGCAAACGTAAATCCTAAATCCTGCTTGTTTTTATCAATATCACGTGAAATATTTTGAAAAATTGCTTGAAATGACAGAGTAAATTTCTTTGTTTGATGAGTTAGAGTGAAATATGACTGGTAGGAGACCCAGAGTCTTCCGTTACAGACATACCACTTACCTACCTTTGATTGTGTAAAATAGTGAATGTATACCGGATTACAGACTCCGTGTTCCGGAATTAAATATTTCACGATAAGGTACTGATCTTGCCTTTTCCCCCAAAAGACAATCATCATTATTGACTCTCCTTCAATTCATTTCACCTTTTCTATTCACTGAATAATGAAAAAAATATTTTTTTAAATTTTATATTCTACATACTAAATAATCGGTAGTCGTAAGAAATTCCGACTTGCTTTATGAAATGGTCGTAAACGTTGTCGGCGAATGGTCGTAAAACTAGTCGGTAATCGTAAAGTTTCCAAACTTTAATGAAACGATGCCCAGATCTCAACTAATCTTACTTTTTCTTCGTTTTTCCCTAATTCACATTACCTGCATGATTCTACCATAAATTTCTTGCTGTATCTGGATATTTTTGTATTATTATTTAATTAAACCTACATCCTCCAAAAAATTCTACTATAGCTGGGAAAAATAACTCAGTAATAGGATTATGGTACAATTTATAAGATTATCTGTAGGTGATATGAATCAAAGTCCTGTCCCCAACTCGGCAATCAAAAAAAAAAAAATCCCATGAAACAGAAGCCGCAATTGCAAAATTACTGATTTATGCAATTGCTGATTTATTTGAAAACCAATATAAGATATATTCTATTTATATTGTCGTTTCCATAGTATCATAATATTGAGAAAAAATATATACTGTAAACGTGGATATTTACGCATGGGGTAATTTACACTAAATGCACGGTGAAGGACTTATCGTGTGAAATTCCCGCCGCCCCGTACCGGTCCCACAGTCGTTCTAAGAATTATCTTTTAATACAGGATTTCTCACGGTAAGTTGTGTCATCGCGTAAAAACCACGTGTATGGTTTACAAGAGAACAATACGCCGAAATATCCATGTTTACAGTAATGTTTAATTACACCATTTATCTGAAAATATTGAAAATATAATATTTTTTATCATATACTTAGTACTTTATATGCAAGTTTTGCATGGTATGATATCGCCAAAATCAACTAACCTATATCAGGCCGGCCATGCAAAAATCCGTATCAATATCAGACCGGCCATGCAAAAATCCGTATCACGCACTTCGGATGCATTGCACAATTGTATACATGTATACACTTATTATTACTAAGTTATTATACACTACTAAGTTATTGAAAAATTAAAATTTATTGAAGCAAACATTCCTTGCTTAATTCATTTAATTCACTTCAGAAATATAAAACTGATACTTTCAGTGAAATCAATCAACATCATTTGCAAGTTGTACTGTTTGTTTGTGATAAATAGATTATAACATGGTAAAATTCATATCACATATCATATCAGCCCTCGGGTAATATCAGACCGAGGGCTTTGAGCCCTTGGGCTGATATGATATGTGATATGAATTTTACCATGTAATAGTCTCTATATATACCATTCAATGTGGTGGCACTCGCATCGCTACGCTGATGACACATCGGATTGATCAAACTCCACTGATTCTTGGATGGTATGAACCTTTCAGCCGTGTTCTGTCGAATACTACCATCGAATCCACCCATCGCATAAATGTAACCATCCAAAACAGCCACGCTTACATAACATCTACAAACAATTTAAAGTAACAACAATATCAATGTGTTATAAAGGTTGGGTCAGTAAACTGGTTATATTGCGGAAACGAAAAAAAAAAATGTCATATCCATGGTATAATGGTCCATGGTATAATGGGGCATAACTCTAGAACGGTTTATGATTCGAAACTTGAACTATGTTTTTGTTTGTTTGTTTATTGCTGTTTAACGTCCCACTCAAGAATATTTCACTCATATGGAGACGTCACCAAATGCCGGTGAAGGGCTTCAAATTTTCGCCTATGCTCGGCACTTACGGCCATTGAGCAGTGAGGGTTCTTTAACGTGCCGATACCTACTGTGACACGGGACCTCCAGTTTTTCCTGTCTCATCCGAAAGACAGGAAACCAACCTGCCGCCGGCGGGACTCGAACTCACGACCTCACGATCTAGAGTCGAGCGCGCTACCAACTGAGCCAGGCCGGCTCACGAACTATGTTTTTGTCTTTAGATTCTTATGATTGGATCACCATCGTCGATCTTAAGTATTTCTTTCTTCGTTTCCAAAGAAAATCATGTTCCAATGGTACTAATACTATATCGGTAATTGTGTTTATTATTATTTAATCCAAATCAGTGATATTTCGAATAATTCGCTTTTATTTGGACCCCTGTGTGAAGTTGAACTATTCTGAGAACACTAGAATTTGTATCGTTCTACGTGACCTTAACTGGTAAGAATCGAGTGGCAATCTCTGAAATTGGGAAAGTTTCTGAAAAAGTTTTACATACACAGATAAACATGAGTACATCGGACACTCATCTTGAGATCACATTTGATAAACATGATACAGGTGTTGCTTCTGCGGTGAAGTAAGGATATGATACGGTTCCATGGGAAATAGACCTATCAATACCACAGTGCCGCCATATTGGATTGATATAAGCGGCCGACGGGGTTAAAGGGCATTCTGTGAAAACCCGGTGAATGCTATTCAAGATTTCACAGCGGCGATACGAAAAACTTGAAAAAATGGGCATCCAGAGATTAAAAATTTGTTTGCAACATTTCGGTGATTTGCAGTACTGTATAAAATGTTCAATAATATTTGTATTTTATACCAACATTGAATTTGAAGGAATAAAATCACTGTAGATATATAATAAAATTGTAGAGCCTGATGACTTGAGTTATAAATGAGGGAGCGGGAGTCAGTCTCAGGTAATTTCGACACCTGCTTGCAATTAATTTCGTACAAGGTATTTTCGGCAATCATTAGTCATAGTTAGTAAAATCGTTTTTCAAATAATTTATATTAAGAAAATACATATCATCAACAGTTCAAACTCCGAAACAGCGGCGACACCGTCTACGCTAGCTCTTGGCTTGGCTTATACCACTATCACCACTGCTCCACGCGTAATATGGACTTTTGTCCTAAATTCTGATTTTATATCATTGTAAAATATTATGTTAATTGTGTTATATTGTGAAAAATAATAACAAATAATAATAGAAGTCATAATAATGTTTTATATGCCATTATATATTCATTTAAAAAGTAACAAGAAATTGAAGAACAACAGTTATATATAGAAATGTATGTCCCGTAAGATTGGAGATATGGAAATGTATGTCCCGTACGACTGGGAATATGGAAATGGATGTTCTGTAATATTGAAAATATGGAAATGTATGTCATGTAAGATTAGAAATATGGAAATGTATGTCCTGTAAGATTGGAAATATGGAAATGTAAGACCCGTAAGATTGGAAATACGTAAATGTATGTCCTGCAAGATTGGAAATATCGAAATGCATATCCTGTTAGATTGGAAATATGGAAATGTGTCACAGTATGTCCTATAAGATTGGAAATATGGAAATGTGTGTGTGTGTGTGTGTTTTAACACATTTGAAATTATTTTAAAATGAAAACATATATCTAAATTTGTAAAAAAAATTAAAGTATATGATTTATGTTTACAAAACATAGGTATACATTATATCCCTAATGGTGCGGTCTAATTACGCATCGTTCGATTGTCACCTGATTTATCACTTACGTCATTAAATTTCGCTTACATCATTGATAAAACGGAATAAGGTCTATTGTGGCGTCAAAATGGAAAAGTATGCCAAAAGGTGTCAGGACTTTCGCGATAGGTAAGCAGTAGAATACGGTTAAAATATTATTTTACGATCTGCTTCGCATGGTGACTGGTTTCTGCTAATTCGCCGTTCAGTCAGATGTCGCCTTTAATTGTGTACACGAAAACGCGAGAAAATTAACACGAAAAGGTTTAGACTTTTAAAAATCTCGCCTTTTCGTCTTTTCACCTTTTCGTGTTGTTATGACGGAAAGGTGGGTTTTCGCGTCAGATTTTGTTGTTATATCATTGTTTAACTTTTGTTTGTTTATTGTTGTTTAACGTCCCACTCAGTAATCTTCCACTTATATGGAGACGTCACCAAATGCCGGTGAAGGGCTTCAAATTTTGCCTATGCTAGGCACTTACGGCCATTTAGCAGTGAAGGTTCTTTAAGGTGCCAGCAACGACTGTCTCGGGACCTCGGTTTTTACTGTCTCATCCGAAGGACATGAAAAGCCAGTCGAGTCCATTTTGGCGAAATGGCAGAAATCAGCGACCATAGTTTCGGACTTTATCTTGTATTACCTTTTGGCGTTCATCGGTGCAACTTCCGTCCACTCTTTACTCTGGGGATTGAAACATCGTACGCTGTTGAAATATTCCACGCCGTCAAATCCGCCTATAGTGTAAATAAGGTGATCCACTGTCGCAGTTCCGTGGTATGCACGAGGTCCTATATATAGAGAATGAAATATACTCAAACGTTTGGTAAAATAACACGAGGTTATGGTATGTCACTATAAGTCGCCATTGTTACTGACTAAGCCGACCTATAGTAAAATAACATGAGGCAGGAGTAGGTTACTAAAAGCTGCATCAAATTTTATAGACTAAGCTGAGACAGCCTGGCTCGGTTGGTAGCGCGCTCGACTCTTGGTCGTGAGTTCGATTCCATCCGGCGGCATGTCCAGCCCAATCGACGTCGAGATAACATCTCGGCAAAATTATGCAAGCTTATTTACATACTTCACACCATATTTGGACAACAAAATCTAATAATATGGAAATGAGCTGACAAAATTGAATTTTGTGGCACAGAATTAAATTTTGTTACACAGAATTGAGTTTTGTGTCACAGAATTAAGTTTCATACACAAAATTGAAAGTTTATTGGTACAAAAATGGATTTTGTGGACAAAATTAGCAATGTCCCACATGGCATCCAGAGGCGCCATGTGCAACAGGTTAAATTCAATTTCTGTACATAAACTTTCAATTTTGTCACAAAATTGAATTCTGTGACACAAAATACAATTTTGTGGCACCAAATTCTATTTTGTAACAGAGAATTGAGTTTTGTGGCACAAAATTCGATTTTGTGACACAGAATTGAATTTTATGTGACAAAATTGAAAAAATGGATTTTGTGGAAAAAATTGACCTGTCCCACATGGCGCTCCGTACTCAGAGCAATTTAAAAAAAAACGAGGGAGGCTCGTATGGTATAACAATCTGGTATACAATTGTGTAACTCTACACCCCACCCTCTTTGAACAAAGTCTCGATTCGCATCTAGGACACTGTAAGGATCAAAAGCGAGCCCCTCAAACCTATAATCCTGCATCCGCCTATGCCCGTACCTTAGCTTTGAATGATGAAAAAAAATGAGCGATAATATGCCTTAAAGTATGTCCGTTCTTCTCAGAAATTAAATGGATGCAAATTGCCACTGTATTTATTCAGGTACGAAACATCATTTGTCTTGATTATGTATTTTAAAAATGTGTATAGCTATACTAATCCAAAATGGCGAGCGAATTGAGCTGACAAAATATAATCTTTTGAAAAATTATCTTTATAAGAACTTTAGCACCAGCTATGGTCAGATTCTTTATTTTCCTGCTGGTTAAGGACATTTTATTTATTTTCAAGACTAGAATTTTTTTTTCAAAATCTGCCAGCCCCCTACCCCAGATACAAATGGTCGTCCCATTACTAATAGCATTCATTACCTGTATCTACAACATCACACGCAGTCCATCTGTCCGCACGCGTATCGTAAATCTCAACAATGTTAGTAGGTGACCCACCGCTCCATCCTCCGATGACAAACAAAATTTCATGTGGCACTCGTGGTTTTGCGAGTGGATTTTTCAAATCAACCTCTTTTTCTTCATCCATATCCAAATCGTACAAGAATTTCAGTGTATCAATGACAATTGGTACACACGATTCGTTTTCTTTCACATAGGGATGAACTTTCACCTTTTCCAAGAAGTATTGAGTTGATAGGAGTCCCAGCCTCATGGTTTGTAATAAACGAGCTATATGACATTTCCGGAATTCGGGATCATAATCAATCCAACGGAGAACTGCCTCGAAAACCAATTCTTCATTTTTTACGTTGAGGTCATCGGAACTGAGAATATCACAAACCTCGTCTATATTGAGTTGAATATATTCATTGCTTAAGTAGGTTACATCAGCAAAATTATGCATTAAATACCTCAATGCCGACCTCTCTAAACTATGGCAAAAATAAGCCTTCGCAAAATTTCTTATTCCAATACAATTCTCTGGCGACATTTGGGAGAGCAAAAAATCACAACATAACTTGACCAAACCGATTACATGGAATTGGTCTGCAGCAGGAAGTACCTTCTCGACATTATCAACTGTAATTGTAGCCTCTCTGGTGTAAGCGAAGTCTATTATTAAACTCATTATATCCGCCGAAATTCCAGGTAAGTTTACTTTCCGTTGGTCGGAATTGAACAATTCATTGGTGAACATCGCACGGAAACACGGACTGCAAGCAGTCATAATGTTCCGATGTATTGGAAACTCGGCATCCTCAACCTTAATCACAGCATCGCATAACTGTCCTGTTTTTTTTAATTCCCATAAGATGTTACATGCATGTAAACTGAATTTCTTCCCTAATTTACCCTCCGCGTGACTCTCCTCTTGAAGTCCTTCATCCATCTTAGTTTAGTACTACTGCGTGTTTACTTTACTTATTTACAACTCTCAGTTGTCAATGATGACGTCAAAGAACAAAGGACTTTATGACGTAATTCATTTGTTGTTATTTGGTTTTCAATCGTGCTACCAAAATAATTATAGACCTAAATGAAATCTTCGCGTCAATGCAAATAATACAAGTCTCTTCAACGGTCAATGTAACACGGAACAATTAAAAAATCCAAAACATTTAGGAGTTTTAGATAATTGAAATCTTAGTTAACTAAAAAGCTAAAATATCAAATAAATGTATCTAAAACTGTTTTGGGAGTTTTAGATTTTTAACAAAAAAAAAAAAAAAAAAAAAAAAAAAAAAAGGCATTGCTTGAAGCGAGTGCTGTTTTGTCATTGTAACATCATAATTTAATCACGTGTTTTATATTAATGCAGACTGTCTTTTTTCATCCAGTTTATGTACAGTTCATTTTCTATTCATTTACCATTAAGTGCTAAAATAATGCTAAAATTGTTGCCAAATCATAAGTAAGTTGTATATTCGGCATTGTTTTATTGGAACATTAAGATGTTGGTAAATCGTCATATATACTAATCCGGCCATAACAGGATCGGGTTGTCGACAAATCCATTGTACTTAAACACGTGTATAATTCAACCAATCAGATTAGACACTTACGACAGCCATGTTTTCTAGAAATTCTGGTACCGGTATAACATGAATGATTAACGCCCTTGATCGGAACTCTTCATATCCGATAGAATGTAGTGATCGAAGTGAGCGAAATATAACGACTGGATTATTCAGGTTAGTACCGGTAGTAAACTTTTTGAATCCTACAGTACATACTTAAGGACTCTGACCGTAAGAGGGCGCTGTAATTATTGTACTTATCTCAAGTTGGAACATTTCTACAATAGGCCAAAAGAGCTCTCTAGCGCTCGCATATTAAAATCTAAACCGTTTTGGAATTGAGATTTTTAATAAAAAACTAAAATATCAAATATCCAAAATATTTTTGAGTTTTTAAGTTGTTTTTTTTTTTATTTTAGATTTTTGATGTTTCAAAGTTCCAAAAACTTAAACAATGTGATACCAATAAAATTTAATGTCCTCCAAAGGGAAGTATCAGTATGCAAAAAAATAGAAAAACACTCAAATTTCACAAATTTTCGGCCACTTGGCCTTTATCAAGTGAAAGACGACAATATGTATATCAGTTACATAGTATTAAGTCTGCACAATACAAAGCTCCAGTGCAAATCAGTGCATTCACTGCACTGGAGCTTTGTATTGTGCAGACTTAATACTATGTAATTGATATACATATTGTCGTCTTTCACTTGATAAAGGCCGAAAATTTGTGAAATTTGAGTGTTTTTCTGTTTTTTTTAAACAATGTATTAAAGCATATGAGTGATTCTGTACAGGCTAATTAAGACAGTAAGCCTTACATATTAACAGTTATGAGCGACGAATCAATTATTTGTACTTACAAATAGTTCTTTGTACTCAAAAAATAGTTCTTTGTACAGACGAATTAGTTCTTTGTACGTGCAAATAGTTCTTTGTACGGACGAATTAGTTCTGTGTACGTGCAAAGAATTCGTTGTACAGACGAATTAGTTCTTTGAACGTACAAATATGCAGGGACATATGATTTTGCTTTCTATGTGATTCTTCTACACTGTCGTAACTCCAAAATAAGTCGAAGGCACTCAAGGTTCTCATTGTTCCATTTTATTGATTATTGGCATATAAAGTGATATTTAGTCATGTGTTTTCTTAATCATCATTGTCACAGCTGATGTCGTTTTAAACAGTCAATCCAGATAGCCGTGGATTTGTATATCACACTCGTACTTTTTTTTTTTTGAGTTATCCCGCTTGAATAAACAACTGTCGTCTGATTAGTAACATTGCGTGTCATCTGAAAGAACTGACACCAGAACAGAAAAGACAGAAATCATTGTTTATTTGTCAAATGATGGACATTCAAGCTATAAAATTCAAGCTATGGCAAAGATTAATGGAGGAAACATCCATAAATTGTTCAGGAGGTTTCGAGATCGAGAAATTGAAGCGACTCAGTGGCGTGTTTATGAAATGATATCAGTGGGCCTCCGTAACTTAGTGGATAGATAGACCATTGCACTTTAATCATGATATTTCTTACTTCAGTCTAGTCAGCCCTTGTCCGAGTCCTACCTGAACCTAACCTGATTTTATTAGAAAATTTACCAGTTTTCTTGCGGAAGGGCGGTGGTCTCTTCCTGGATACATTGTCCTGTTGTAAAATTTGAATTTATTGGGTGGGTGTAAATACAATATTTAAGACATAATAACTTTTGTATTAACACAAACCAAGTAAATTCAAAATTTGACTGAGTAATTGTTGAGTGCAGCGTTAAACAATATTCAAATTCAAACGAACAGATTTTCATTCACTTTATAGACTTTGTAGATATTGAGTTAACAATCATGTATAATACTAAATCTGACTGAAATCTTATCGTAGGCTCACGAGGAATTTTTTTTTAAATATGCACCAAGTCTTGGTCCTTTTTTACCCAATTTGGAGGTCCTATGGGTACATGATTAGCCCCTTACATCCATTTACCTGAAGCAACTAAGAATGGTCATGCTTCTTACAATTATCAGTTGAAATGTTCAGCTTACTGTCTTACTTATTCTACACAGTTATTGACTTTTAATGAGATTTACACCTTGGTTTATACCCCCCCCCGTGAAGTAATATTCGCCGAGGCCACAGCTCCAAGACCCCAAAATCACTTTGTAGGTAACTCGAATAATTACAGCGCCCTCTTCCGGTCAAAGTCCCGAAGTGAGCGGAATATATCGACTAGATTATTCGGGTTACTTTGTAAGTTGATATAACTTTCCGGCCAAAAACTAGAACATACAGATTACATTGACGTCATAGTAGGAATGAAGTCACGATTTTTGTTGGTTCACGCACCGTTTCTTTTTACCAGTGTAATCAATGAAGTTTTCTGATATAATTGTTCCTTCTCTTATTTCATTAAATATAAATTAGTCAGATAGGATACACATGTAATAATGCAATTGTTGACTTTTGATATCGGTTGATACCTTGATTTATCAACCCCAAGAAAAGTGATATTCTCTTTCCTGGGGTTGATAAATCAAGGTATCAACCTCATCAAAAGTCAAAATGTGTGTAAAAGATTGAGCAAGAACAGAAATTATTTACAGACCGTTGATTGGTCGTAACTATGGTAACTCCTATCGATAAATCCGAATAACAATCGTAGAAGCACCACTTTCACGACCCTTTAGACAGTCAGTTCAGAGGGCCGTGGATTGTTATATCGTCCTCTTTTCCAATTTATGTGAGCGTATATGATAGGATAAATCACACGGAATAATGGCTGTACAAAACATTCAGATCATACTTGGGTGACAAAAGACAGACTGACGATTTCTGTAGTCTGTTAAATATACTGAGTTTGACTTTAAAACATTAAATTTGAATTGAGATTTTTGGGGGTTTTGAAATAATCACATAACAAAACAATTAACGACTTTAGTTTCCGGTGAAATATGGATTTATCAGTCCAAGGAAACACTATATTGACCGAGGCGCATGTATGTCTAATAGTACTGTATAGTTGCTTTTATTCGCAGTGGATTTAATTTCGCTATATTTACGGTCAAAGAAAATACCGCGAAATTAAATACTCGTGAATATAATTACCTTATTCTTATGAAGAATCAGAAAGACAATACATTACCGATCAAAATAATAAAAGTTATTACCAATCAAAATTCATTCATGGTATACACGAATCACAAAAATATTATATCTTTTGCACTTCTGTTTTGGAAACGGTAATACCCGTAGATAAGTTTCTTTCAGAAAACTGTTTTACTGGTGAAAAGCAGTCACAAAAATTTGACTGCATTTGTACATAGAAACAGATTTATTTAGTAAAACAAATGAAATGTATTACTCCTTAGATGCTACTGCCGTTTGTATCACAACCTTCTGATATAGAGAAACTAACCAATGTCTTTATCTGTAGTCTTGATATTTGACATTTATAATCACTCCTTCTTTACCTCACCTTCGGATAGTCCAAATGTCCATGTTTGACAAATGTTCACCATATAATATGTTTGTTGTTTCCCTGTTTACGATCTGTATTTTTTCCCAGTTTAAATTCTAAACTCCTCAAAAAGTAAGATGGCCATCTTTTTGCATTGATTACTCTTAGACGGATTTGGTAAGATATTAAGGCTATATTTTGTCTTGTATGATACCACTAACTTTTTCGGAACGCTACATTTACATGTATTTTAAATTCAAACTCAACTGCTGAGGTCTTTTTGACAGAATCGATCGTCTTGAGCAAATAATTTGGCCATTGTTTTGAAAAACTAAAACTTACTACATTTAAGTAGCAATAGATAGTAGCTTATATTAATTTGATATATTCAGGATAGAAGAAGGAGAAGGCACCATGAAACTTGAGAATTTACTGGAGTCTATGAGTATTCTCAACTTGGTCTGCTCAGCCAATCAGATCACAGAACGGTTAGCCGAATTGGAGTAAAATTCAAGGTTTATGGTGACAGACATTCTGTCAGAATGATACAGTACTTATATCTAAGTACAGAATACAAATGCTAATTACCAAATTATATAATTAATGCTTAACTTTTATGCCTGTTTTTGTTTTGTTGTTGTTGTTGCTTACACTGCTGTTCGTTTTGCATTACATATTATTTTTATGTGTCCTAGTGAACATTTGCACCAGAGCTAGACGAAGACACACCTACACACACACACCTACACACACACACACACACCTACACACACACACACCTACACCCACACACCTACACACACACCTACACAGACACACCTACACACACACACACACCTACACACACAAACCTACACACACACACCTACACACACACTCACACACCTACACACACACACCTACACACACCTACACACACACACACACACATCTACACAAACACACCTACACACACACCTACACACACACACTCACACACACACCTACACACACACCTACACACACACCTACACACATACCTACACACACATCTACACACACACACTCACACCTACACACACATACCTACACACATCTACACACACACCTACACACACACCTCTACACACACCTTCACACACACACCTACACACACACCTACACACACTCACACACACACACACCTTCACACACACACACACACACACACACACCTACACACACACACACCTACACACACACACTCACACACATCTACACACACACTCACTCACACACACACACCTACACATACCTACACACACACACTCACACACACACACCTACACACACATACACACATACCTACACACACACACTCACACACACACACCTACACACACTAACAGACACACACCTACACACACACACACACTCACTCACACACACACACTCTCTCTCTCTCTCTCTCTCTCTTTCTCTCATGCGAATATATTATACTAAGAAAATATTGTAACATTCCCATTTTTTTCCCAATTTTACGAGTTACTTCCCGTGCTATCCAATGTAAGATTTTGGAATTAAAATTATCAACTTAGGTGGCGTTGATGTTAAATCCATAGTCTGAATAGTAATATTTTTGTTCCGGGTTTAGCTCTAGAAATAATCAGTTCAGAGACCGGCAACAGAAAAAACTTCCCTGTTAATACGGTATACCTATTGTGCTACTAGCAAGATGAAATTGTCAAACCACTGTTAAAATACAATGGAACCACGCCTAAAGACCATCTCGCATTTCAGACCATACATTTTCAGTCTCATGATAAATATCTTATATGTACAGGGCCTCTCTTAGGTGACCACCTCACATATCAGACCATTTTATGTCACTCGGATCTGTGGTATTAATAGCAAAGTTTCACTGTATCAATATAAAATGCAATCAAAATTTTAACATTGGTGTGATGTAATTGAGCTAAAACAATTTTAAGTCAAAGTTCAGTTTGTATCTCATAAACCAAATCAATAGTATAAAGAGAATATTATTTATATCTTCTATTTCTTTATCTATCTTTACTTTTTGTATTGTTTTCATATATTTGTATGAAGTATTTGTATCGCGTTTAATTATCATATCTGATTAGTCGTATTCTAATGGCCTTGGAGTTTCGATTATCCAATGGTACTTCTTCCTTTCCTTTTTAATTTTCATCTTCCTCCATGGAATTTGTTAAATTTAAAACAAAATGTCACAAATATTTGATACATGTTTATTTATGCTCTGTTTTGTTCTTCCCATTGAACATTACGAAGTGTTATTACATAGTTATATAACTCAAACAGACAAAAAACGCACACAACAAATTAGACGCTGTGTATATCAAATTTTATATCCCAATGGCTAAATGCGTTGCATGATCAAAACAAAGTGATATGTTAATTGTGTCCAGTTGCAAGCTTTTTCTGTATGCAAAGCCAATCTCTTGGTTTCCCTTAGATCTACAAATATGCAATGTTTCTTTTTTAAACATAATAGAACAGTAATAAAGTTTACATCATAAATGAAATTTCAGGTCAATACATGGTGTTATCAACCCAAGAAAGTGATATGTGATATTTTCCCCAGGCGAAAAATGTCACTTTTTGGAGATTTATAACACCAAGCATTAACCGGAAATAAGTTCGTTATTCATTTTATTACATGACATTTCATTAGTTCGGCACCTCTGTATATACTATATACCTATATATTAATGATTGTCATCCTGAATTAACTTCTTTGATATAACAACGTCAAGGAATTGCCTGTAATGACAGCTGAGCTTCCACAATGTTCGGAAATTCTCTGGTGCTAGTTTTAGTACGATCCTTGCGTGGTGAATTAATAGAATCTACCCCTACCGTGAGATTACTTTGCAATACCTTCAGGACAGGGGTGAATTATTTTTCTCCCATGTTTTAGATACATGTATATGTAGATCTACACAAATAAAATCTGACATTATGTACATCTTTCTAGACGCCACAGACACCTTACATCATAAATTGTATACAAAGCGGTTTGTTACGGGAAGTCAAGCTAATTAGAACAAAATGTGATCTCTGTCAGCAATTCTTGCATAGTTTTTTAAAACTTAAGATTACATATTTCTTTCTCCAGAGACCGAAAAAAACAGGAAGGAAAATCAATGTTGTTGACCTTTTGTATCACGATATTATCTTTTTTTATAGTATGTCCTAGTTCTGAAACCTAGATCTACTTACAAAGCTAGAATATACATACTAGATGAATATTGACACCTGGAAATATGTCGAAATATGACGCATAGTTTATTATAGACCTATATAGGCCTTAGAACGAAATTAACGAAGCTTAGGGTAGCAAGCTTGTCCAAAAATCCGTGTACTGTTAATAGCTGCATACTGGTAATTAACAATCAAATGACTTAATATCATAAACTAAAGTTCTCTCTCTCTCTCTCTCTCTCTCTCTCTCTCTCTCTCTCTCTCTCTCTCTCTCTCTCTCTCTCTCTCTCTCTCTCTCTCTCTCTCTCTCTCTCTCTCTCTCTCTCTCTCTCTCTCTCTCTCTCTCTCTCTCCGAATGATCCACCTCTCTCCCGGATTGGATCCTGATGGATCTGTATTTATTTGATTAACGGGTATCTGTGGTTATTTAATATGCAATCAGCAAATTATAAAAAGCAACAATGATTGAATCTGGTATTTCGTGTAAATTTGCACCTATGATCGTGTTTCTGATGGCCCAATCCTATACCTGTCCTATCAGCGTTGACCCTCTCTAGTTACACACTAACTTCTGATAATCGATCAGTGTTGATATGTTCAACTGCTTTAGAGTGCACTATGTATCCAGCTGGACTAGTATTTCATACTTTATAGTTTAACTAGTAATTGTACAAATAACCTATTATACTTCTGGTTCACCCTCTTCTGACAGAAGAACCCAATCTTTTACACCGAGTTGTCGGTCCTTGCACTCCTCAACAATCTCTGTCAACGTCTAAATGGAATTCCCAAAACACGTGGTCATATAACCCACATAATGTATATAAAAACCAAATAACCCAGAGTAAGTAAACCTTTCGCAAAATATAGTCCCTATATTTATATCCATTTTAAAAGAGTATTTTTTCATCACATTGTATTTTTTCTACATCAGCACTAATAAAATATCCAAAAAGACCGATACCTTGTAAAGAGCAAACTGTAGAGTATATAGAATTTCTGCCCCGATTTTAAGCGATCTTTTTTTTTTTAGAAGTCCTCCCATGTATTTTCTTCGTAGCAAGATGCTGTTACATTTTCACAACGAGTTAATCGATCAATTTTTACATCTATTTCTTATCGCTGACGTCTGATATTTGTTGATATGCTAACCTGATCTTTTAGCTTTTTAAATCCATCGTCACTAAGTTGTGATAAGAAATAATTTCATATCTATGAGACGTTTATTCTACCTATGAGACGTTTATTCTAACTACCCATCGTTTTTTTTATTATTATTTTTTTTCTTGTATTCACGTAGCTTGTCCATTTTGAACTCTAACGAAAACCGGAAATGCTCGCTGATTGACTTACGGTTATACGGTCAAAGGACGTGACATTACATATACGGAAACTTTACTTCTACGATTTAGATTACCAACAAAAAGGCACCGATCATTGAAAATCGAAAATGAATCATATATTTTGTCTATTGCAAGATAAATATATTTTTTACTTAAATATATTAGTATTATGTTGCTAATATTCTCAATAAAGTGAAACCCCATTATTTCTATGATTATTCAGTACATACAACATTTATACTGTGTTTTATCCGATAGTATATAGATTCCTTTTAAACAGAGCTTGTAACGTAACATTCCGTATTATTTTGCCCGCATTACATTGCCATAGGAAAACAATATATAACATATTTCTGGAGAAGACAGTCAGTATTTAAAGTAGTGCAGCTTTTTTCATCTACAAATGTTACTAAACTTTCTGGTTTAGGAAAATATATGATCGCTGCAATACGTTTAAGACCTGTTCATATTGTACTATGTAGTCTCCTTTCGCAGTTTTCTGTCTTCGAATTTTATTTAAGATTTGTATTGTACATACATGCCTTTTGGACTAATGGACGAAACTGACATTTCTATTTGATTCACTGTAATTGAAATTCATATCTGTCATACTTTTTCTCTTAATACCTTACTTAACACATTTTAAACATGAACAAATTACACTACATCGCACATTTCTGACGTTTAACAAAACCAAATTGACTTGTACTAGCTATTTGTATAGATCAGTATTTGCCATGGTCAAAATATATTTGTGTATGATATTTGACGAGAAGTTTGCAAAAAGCTTTGTGGGTAGTAAAATAACTCATTTTGCAAGATAATTATTTTTGCATTAATTGGTGAAAGTACCTGTTCGCGAATTCAAATATCAAGCGAAAAATGGAAAAATGTATGCAAATGGGTTTTGTTCATATACAACAGGTTGACCAAAGTGAGCGTACACTTTCTTTACTCTACATATTTCGTATAAAACCACATTTCCCCACACAACTGTTGCCGAGTGATTTCTTTATCAACCAGTACAATTTTCTCTGTTAAAGTGGCATTAGCTGTATTTCCCCCAAATCATGATCTTATTTTTTTCTACCTTTACTGCTGGTACTTAATGTACAATATACATTTATTGCCCTTTTTGTAGGGAGACATGAGGATTTGTTTACCCAAGTCATATTTCCCGAGGGCGATACCGAAATACAGAATCAATATAGACTGTAAGAGCTGCAAGGGTTTTCGCATGAGGGAGACATGACGCACGCGAGGGAGACATGAAGTGTAGTCTCTCTGACACGTGACGGCTCTCAACCAATCCCTGACTGTGATTTATTAATGAGGTATAATGATAAGAAATAAGACCTATACACATGCATAAAAATGTTATTATTCCTATATATTTTGTGAAAATGAGAACCAGGTACAGTGTCGTATTAATATGCAAAATGTAAGGTTGAGTTAATCAATTGCATTAACTATTAAGTCATCAACCCCTGTGGTTACATTTAGACTCACCCAAATCAATAAATAGTATAGTCTATTGTCATAATTCAGGAGTGAACAAGTTTATATTGCGTGTAAAATTATTATAAAATTTTTATTCTAAATCATACACCCCTAAATTCTGACAGTGGACTTAACCATTCCTTGAAATTGGTGGGTCCAAATGTGACTTCAGGGGTCAATGAGTTAATAATTGATAAAGTGCCAAACCTGGTTTTCTCATACATTTTTCACAAATACACAGGAATTTAAGAATTTGTATGCCTATGTAAATCTCTTTCTCGTTATTGTATTTCAATCTATGTAGTAAAATGGGGGATGAAAAAAAATATAGCTAATGCCCCTTTAAGGATTGTTTCTATTTTGAACTTAATAGTTGTGTTATGAATTTCAATAATTGTTTTGTTTTATAATAATGATGAAACAAACTTGTAGTGTTTCTTATTGCTATGTATGAATAGATGTTGGGAATTGTGATACAAATGTTTTAAATTTGTGTTTAAGTTGCTGAATCTTAAAAACGAAAAATGACCATTATGCAAATATACACAACAAAAGAGTTACATATTTTTAGTTTTATGGTGTTGGCAGTTTCATCAGAGTTGATTACGAAATGATTTCAGTGCATGAATGTTTTGAAAAAAAAATATGTAGATCCATACGTAATATACCAAAAAAAAAAAAAAAATTAAATCTGTCGCCGATCAAGTTGCATAATAATCTTCTTATGCGCATTAGTGCTTACCATCTTTCATCTTTCATCTTAATTGCGGATGCAATTTCAGTACAATGCAATGTAGTGGATATTTTTCCGCGGTAAAAAAAACAAGTGAGAACACGATAGAAATAGTTTATGATAAAAAGTGAAAAGTACAATTAAGAAATTCTGCAAAGGAACATATTTTAAAGGGGCATTAGCTGTATTTACCGCAAAAAATATTTCGATTTTTTCTACTTTTACTACTTGCACTTGATATTCCTATATATTCATTTTGTGAATATAAGGTCAGGTCCAGTGTGTGTCCAGAGTTAATCAATTCCAAGTGAAAAAGTTTTAAAACCGGGTTTCTAAAGCAATTTTCACAAAATATATAGGAATTAAACATTTTTATATCTGTATATATCTCTTTTTTATTTTTGTATATCAATTTTAGTAGTTAAAAATGGGATTTAAAACAAAAAACAGCAAATGCTCCTTTAAGGACTCCGGTCGAAAGTAGGAATGTATAAAAATATTACTTTGGGCCAAAAGTCACCAAATTTACTCAGTACTCAAGCTCATCTAACTTTTCATGATTTTAAATTAAAACAAGCAAATTATATTCTGTAACTGGACATGTTTGTATATTGACGGCAACCAATTGTAAATAATGATATAAAATAATTGCTTATTTGTAAAAAAAAAAAAATAGAATTATTAGAAGATTGTTTGTGTACGTACTCAAATTTTGATGATAAGTGATTAGTGTTTACTAATCACTCAAACCCAATAGTTTTACAAACGATTATATGGTCAAAATAATGAAATAAAAGCTGAACTTGAGTATTGACTAAAGTCGGTGACTTCGGGCCCTGCTCTAATTACCTGATAATCTAGGGAATACACCTTTATATTACCTCAAATTTATGTGAAAGATAATGCACTGACTCATTTTGTTCATTCTTCTGAAATGACATAAGCTCTGGTGGTGTATGACTAAGAACATACATACAAAGGTTTTTTTTTTGTTTCAATACCGTTACTGAACTTTTTACATGTATATATGACCCACTTCAATTTAAGTAATATGCTTGGCGAATACCATCTTTTCAGGTCAAGGTTTTCTTATCCACGTTGTTCCTCAAACACCTTGACACTTTTTCATATTTGGCGGTCACTTAATTACACTTAATTTGACCCGACACTCATCCGTTAATTTAGCCAATGTAAAGACTCATAGGCATAGCCTGCACGTCGCCATTATTCTGTAGTTATGTACTTTCCCCTCTATCATGTGGCCGATGCGTCATCGATTGTTATATGCGATATGACTGGCTGAGAAAACGGTTCCCGAAGTCATTGGAAATAGACAACGCGAAGTCACAATATACACGCCAAATCTGCCAAGGTGTATGAGTAACAGAGTGGATCGGAAAACCTTGACATGGGAAGATGGGCTAATGCCAAATTGACAATCTACCTGTTTCTTTTCAATACCGATAATCTTTCCGAAATATATGAGCGGACAATATCCAAGATGTACTGTAAATATGGTTTTATTCGCGACAATTTTATTTATGCGTAATTTCGCGAGAGATCTCGTTCGCGAAAATAAAATTATCGCGTAATGAAGTATGAAAATAGTATGACGAGATGGGAATTCACAATCGTGAAAATATTAACTCGTGAATAAATTCAAAATTTGTTTCGCGAAAATAAAGCCCCGCGAAAATTCCGGATTTACAGTATATGCTAATGTTTAATAAAATGTGGGCAGCCATTAACATCAGTTTTTCAAAAAGCTATCGCTTTTACTATGACTATATTTACGACCACTGGGTCGTTTCCACTACTAGTGGAAGTGCTGAGTTTCGAAGGGTATACGTAAACCCAATTCCTCATTATATTTATGCCCCCGACACTAGGCAAAAGAGGGGGGCAATATCTGTTACCCTTAACCGTCCTTCTGTCCGACTGATTTTGATGCCGCACTATCTTAAGTTTGCATCATCCAAATTTAATGAAACTGATAAACAATGCTGAGAACCACAAGGCGGAGACATAGTTCAAATTCAGAGAGTTAACCAGTTTGGAGTTATGCCCTTTTATACCTTGAAAAATTGCCAAATTTTAGTTTCTGCAGTCTTATGTTTGTTTTCAAATGAGTTGTAAGAACCACAAGATACAAACAAAGTTCGAATTTGGGCAGAAAGTCATAAACAGTCCTAGGGGTATGCCCCTTTGATTCAGAGAGTCATTAACCGTTCTTGAGGTCCCTTTGATTTTTAACTTGGAAAATTAATAAACCTTTTTATTTCAACTCTTATATCAAGCACTCTATAAATATTTTCAAGTTTTACAAGCTAGTTTGAGCAGGGACATTATTGTCCTCAGACACATTAATTCATCCATCCATCCATCCATCCATCCATCTATCTATCTATCTATCTATCTATCTATCTATCTATCTATCTATCTATCTACCTACCCCTATCTATCTACCTACCCCTATCTATCTATCTATCTATCTATCTATCTATCTATCTATCTATTTGTTTATCTATCTATCTATCTATCTATCTATTTATCTATCTATCTATCGACCTATCTATCTATTTATCTATCTATCTATCGACCTATCTATCTATTTATCTATCTGTCGGTCTATCTATCTATCTACCTGTCTGTCTGTCTGTCTGTCTGTCTATCTATTTAAGACTCAAGAGTGTATGCTAATAGTAAAGTGAGCCCGTTATGATATGAAATAACACATTAGTACTGGCGTGGTATCATGTACTGTTATCTTCAGATTTCTTCTTTCACCGCGATATAGTCTTTCTCCATCTTTGTCGTTTTAGTGCAAACGCTAAGTGGAAAATATCAGTGCATTTACATATCTTGTTCACTCTGCAAAGCATTGATATTAACCATATAGAATTGCATCTTCTCCTCTCAAATAGGCTGCAGAAGGTCGGCAATGTTTATGGCGATATCAGATATAAGACATTTACCTAACAGCATTATATAAGCTTTAAGAATACCCCAAGAATGATAGTTTTGCATCATAAAAAGGATCTAGGAGGCCTAGTTACATGGCTTTCACGTGTCATGAATTCTGTTAAATATCACACGATATGTAAAAAAAATCTAATTTGTATAAGATGAATTGATGATGATGATGATGATGATGATGATGATGATGATGATGATGATGATAATGATGATGATCGATATCGTGTTTAAAGTAATGCTAATAAAATTATTATAATTATTATTTTTTAAAATGAAATTCCTACCAAGTACTTTCATTTTCCCCAAATCACTAGATGCGTTATAAGACATTAGTACGGCCTACGATAACATCCCTTATTGATATCTAAAATATTAATACAAAGTCCTCCGTTAGTGATAGTGTCACATCAGTGACGTTACGCAGTATCAAATCATGCCGCCATTACACCAGTACGACAGTTTTCTTCTCTGCGATGTTGGATTTTCTGATGAAAATTTTGCATCGTCATATTGGTTTTACGGGCGCATTTACAATATTTTTCAATGCAATGCGACAGTAAAACCCTCACAGCAAATGCTTTTCGTATTATCCTTCTTGTTCTATTCTTGTTCTAGTTCTTCTTGTTCTTGATCTTGTTCTTCTTAAATTGAAATAACATCTGGCATGACATTACAGTAAGTATATTACATAAATAATACCAATCTTACAGTTTTGCCAGAAAAGGCGAATAAACCAAAACACTCAACACGATCGTTTCTGTCCTTAAGACCAAATGCTAAACCTAAATGCATTGTCAAATCCGTAAAAAAGTATCCACTGTAAAAAGATGGTTGTATTGTTCTTTGGGGGGATTTACAATATACACAATAGTACTAATAACCGTACGAAATAATCAGCTGGTAGCCAAATACCAATTACTGGCTTTATATATAAATATAATATACATTTCAGTTAATGTTTCTATTGGCGAAAATACTGTTTATTGATTTGCTTAAAACAGTACCCCTTTTAAAGACACACAGACTGAAAATTAAAGGTTAATTTTTGTTACTAAAATTGTTTTAAAAAGAATTTTTTTATGAAATTACTGAATCATAGTTGAGCTTAAAATTCAATTTGGACCCTTCACAATATTGTTTGAAAAAGGTTATGAATACGTTTGCATTTTATTTTACGTCTTTAGTTATAACATTATCACTAGTCTGACATAAATTGCTAATTGTAAAATCCATATGTACAGTTGAATGTGATAATAAACTAATGTCATAAAATAACTTCACAATCTAATATATCTAATGTCATTTAAAGTTCAAATCAAAAGTTTTACTCGAATAAATTCAATGTGAATCTTATTTAATATCCATTTAGGGAATCTATGTGAATCCCACTTCACATTCAATGTGAACTAACCTGAAAAGAACTAGCATTTCAAAATACATATTTCTTGTGAGTGAATTTTTACGCGGTTTAGATACAATTTCGATGTATATGTGTAATGCGTTATATAAATGGGAGAAAAAATCTTTAAACTACGATTCAATTTGGATGTTCCATTTTTTTCGCCACATAATAAAAACTACTTCTATATGATTCAAGTTTACAAGTTTGAAATCTCACAACTAAATAAATGGTACAAGGGAAATACAAACATATTTACAAATCAATTACTAGTACATATGATAATATTGAGAAGATTGATGCTGCATTGTAGATTTGTAATACACAAAATATATGTATACTTATTGAATATCCTAATAAGAAAGCGAAATTCAAACAGCAATCAAACATCGAATAACAATGGATGTTTCATTTTTGAGAGGGCGTTCTTTTTTCGTTGATGTATGTAATTAATTTGGTAATGTTCCGGAGTTATTGCAAACCGCTACTACTTCTACGACTACAACTTCTCATCATCATCATCATCATCATCATCATCATCTGAACTGAAGTCGGATGACCCTATTGTTGTTGTAAATATTATTATTATTATTATTATTATTATTATTATTATTATTATTATTACGGATTTTGATTATACGTTTAGATTTATTATTGGGCCATGTCTGATACCACTTTCTCTTTAGAAAATCTATTTAAATTGGAGCTCAACTGATGAAGTCTAATTGACAGAAACGATCGTCTTGGGCATTATAACTTTGGTATTATGTTTATAATAATATTATTATTATTTTCTAGTTATCCATCACGAATTTAAGACGGGGTGAAAATGTTTCTAGTCGAAATGGGGCGAAAATAACCAAAGGGGAAAATTGACAGGTATACAGTTGTTTAGCAAGTAACATATGGTTATAATGTAACCCGGTGACCGTCACACTGGACATTTTGATAGGATTAAGATACAAATTTGACCACTTCGGACAGCTGTTTTCACATCTTTTTGCCAAGGCGGATGCTTTTTTTTTTAATTTCCATTTTAAAGTTTTTTTGTGTTTTTTTTTTAAACTTTCCACCAGTAGAATATTAATATACAGACAGGTAGATAACTTGACTACAAATAATTACAGGCTATTAACGATAGAGATATCTAATGTAGCTCTCGATAGCAATTCTCTATATAACTGTTGAAATAACAATAATAATAGAACCCGTTTTGGCATATATAGTACAGACTAATTATTTTTCTTTTTACCTACCTTCCATATATTTCAATGGTTCTCCAACAGAAAACAAATCACAATCTCGGTGGCGTACTACATATCCATACTTTCACTTTGTTATTTGTATTGATACACATGCAAGCTGATAAGATAACATTTAAACCTAGTTTTTACTGGATTTGTACTTTGTTCATCTGTGTTATCATCAGTACACATGCTTTTAATATATCACAAATTATTTCCGAAACGCAATATACTTTATCAAATATAATACTTTCTGTGCTTTCACTTTTTAGGTATTTATGAAGCATGTAATAATCATGAATATCATATCCCGATGAGACAGGATATTTCTTCACTGTCTGGTAACAGGTGAACGGGTTGACAGAAGGACAAATGAAAATGGCGAAAATTTCCCGTAAAAATCATATAAACTGCTTAATATGCTTAATTTACTATGAATTTACTATGTATTGGAGAGAGAGAGAGAGAGAGAGAGAGAGAGAGAGAGAGAGAGAGAGAGAGAGAGAGAGAGAGAGAGAGAGAGAGAGAGAGGGGTTAGTGTACAAAACAAATCAATGGCGTGGGAAGTAAATAAAAAATTGGGGGGGCGGGGGCAAACATTTTTTTATGAATTTAAAATTTGTTTTCAAATGCCTTTTGATTATGCAATAAACGATTACATTTGAAAATGGCGAATATTTCCCGTAAAAATGGGGAAATGCTTACGTGTACTTATATGTGAAAAATTGTATACGACTATGCGATACCAAATGCAAAAGAAACACATTCTCCATCATCAACTATACATCATTGTTCTAGATTTCCGTCACTTTTTCCCCCAACATTTGGCACAGTAATGATTGAGTTAAGAGCAGAATAGATGTGACAAATTTATAATCATTGATTACCGTATTCGTACTTGTTTTTTAAATAGGCTACGACCCACCTAATGCTGAATTTTTCCTTAATATTATTTTAGATAGAAAGCTATGAATTATTTACTGCGTTTGGACATTTTTTTCTACATTCATTACGGACATATCATAAAATCATAGTTCATCAGAAAAACATATCTGAGAACCATACTCAAAGTTGTTTTGATTGATAAGAAAATCATAAATGTGACTCAATGCTTAAAGGGGCGTTAGCTGTGTCTCTTTTTTACTTTTACTACTTGTATTTGATATACAATAACAAATAAGAGCTATACATCAGCATATAAAATCTTATATTGATATATATTTGGTGAAAATAAGGCCATGCCCAGTGTGGTATGCATATACAAATAGCGAGTGAATAATTGCTAAACTTCGTTTTTCAAGCAATTTTCACAAAATAAATAGGAATTGTTACACCTGTGGTTTTATTTTTTATGTTATTGTATATCAATCTAAGTTGTAGAAAAAAGGTAAAAAGGTTTTTGAAAAAACACAGCCAATGCCCCTTTATATGTCAGACTATTTTTTAAATGAATAGTCAATTAATGAAATACAATTTGAGCTGAAGTTTCGACTGAATGTAGTGGTACCTGTCCAGGCCTAAAAGATTTGTAGGCGGTTGCGTGTTTATATGGGGGACTTCCAGACACCTGGTCCCATCCCAATAATTATTCTTCATCTTGAGGCCATTTTTATACCCATTCTATTTTTTACTTGAATAAATTGACAGTTATTGGCTAGATGTACATGTATTTTAATCTATAATTACTCAAAGTTTCATTAATTCACTAAAATACGAGTACGGTATGTTGTTTTACGTCTGAAAATCTGTTTATAAATATATATATATATATATATATATATATATATATTATAAATATTTATTTTTATAATAGCCAACGTGCATACTTGGTCATAACTTACAAGTGACTGAGTAATTATAATACCCCCACAATTAATTAAAATCAATTTGTTAATATAAACTAGGGTACGAGTGAGTTGTATCAGCATTGCGCTTTGAAATGTGACATGTATTTGTTTCAACTAAGCCTGAGTGACTCGCTGGAATCTAAGCAAGCCAATTAAAAGGGAACGTTTGCCTGTTTACTTTGAAAAGACAGAAAGGGTTCTGTTGGATACATTGCAACCGGAATGTCCACTCAATAAAACAATAAAAGAAAAATTATAGAAAATCACTTTCTTTACCATCGCACAAAAATAAATAAATAAATAAATAAATAAAGAATGAATGAATGAAAAAAAACAACAAAGATTTGAAAAATCAATCCAAAAAAAAGTAGCAACTTTAAAAAGGAAATTCATTTTCGTTCAAACCAGATATTACACATGCACTGGTACCTTTTATAAACAGTAAGATGTTATGTAAAATTGATGTAAATTCTTTGTAGAGTATGTTCTGGTACAATGATGGGCGTATTTATCAAAAATCAAACTTTAATTTTACCTGGTCACATGTTCCTTAAAAAAAATTAAAAAGACGTCGAATATTGAAACAAATAAATTCTCAGCAAATTTTCATGTAGGGGCTTTGATTTTTTTTTCAAATTTACCTACTGCACATTACATGTATAACTACACACACACACACACACACACGCACACATACACACATATATATATATATATATATATATATATATATATATATATAATATATTATATATATATATATACATATATATATATAATATATATATATATATATATATATATATATATATATATATATATATATATATATATCACTTTGTACCAAGAGTTGTATTATCTAACATTATATAACATTTACAGTTAACATACCTGTCCCTTTATTTGTCCACCTTCACATCACTCTCTCGTATTCCCTCTTTTGCTCGTGTCCAATTGGTATTTGATATGAAGAAGGTTTACATATGCTTATATAATAAAATTATTGAAATTCCAGGAATTCATATCAAAATAAACGTAGAATAAAATCGTTACGAAATACTATAAATAAAAATTATGTACTTCCTAGTTTTACATGGGAGTAAAGTCTGAACTAGATAAACATTGAACAAAGATAAATGTTTGTGTCCGATATTTCGTTTTAAAAACTTAAACAACGTTCCTCCATAGAGCAGTTCTCCAATTAATTGTACAGCAATATTCGTGAAATAGATACGGTATATATGTTTTGAATGATGTTTAATAATGTCTCAGTTATATGGTGACCGCCAGTTTTTTTATGGTGGAGGAGAGAAGCCGGTTACAATGTACTCGGAAAGTTACTACCGACCTTCCGCAAGTGAACTGGCAACCGTTCTTGGGTTCCAGCAGGGCTCGAATCTGTGCCGACCAGAAGTGAGACATCAAAGCGCGATGCTCTGACAACAGGCCCCGTGAAATAGATACGATATAATTCACTGATACCAACATTTGAATCGAGAGGTGGTTCATAAGACAATATACAAGACAGATGAAAAATTGGACACAGACCTAAGTCTAAGGTGGGATCAGTTGTCACGGAGGATTAAGCATCCCCTATCGACCAGTCACACCGAACTAACATTTAAATTCAAATGAATTTACTAAGGAATTAATTCTCGTCATAATCCTTAAAAACGATCCTAAAACCACTATCAAACAGGCAATTCAACATTTTACCGACCATAAAATTTCCAAAATGTTGACATTGATATCCCTGTGTCAACAACTTATCAGTAAGTAGTTTGTCTCTGTATATGAAATGTTCATATGTTGAACACAGCTGGCATATCGGATCATATGAGAAATATAAACATCAAAATCTAGGGATATTACAGTTTAGATGTAGTCAGTTGACAATAGGAAAGCCGTACTCATCACGTTTGTCGTAAAGCTCAGTTCTTAATTTCCCGCCTGTGTATTAGATTCAGTGGCGTCTTTAACTTCTAGGTAGTCTAGATAAATTGCATTCACATACGTATGAAAATTGTCATTATTAATTGAAAAAAAATTGACAAAGTGTTGTCGATATTTCTCAATGTCAAATCTTAGTCCACAGCTTGCCTTTTCTTATTTTGATTCAAATGCCTTTAAATAAAGTATGTTTCATATGAATAAACATAATAAATGGGCACAATTGGTTCCCATTGGAATGTCGACGGTTTGCTGAAAGACCTGGCGTCCAAAAACTACATATATATTGCCTATTAGAAATTTTCGGTATCTCTGTATACCGAATTCAGTGTATTTATGTGTTGACTCAGTATAGTATTGGACGAAATAAATATCACCACAATCAATGACTAGGTATTTAAATTGCCGGGTACCACTTTTATTAAAAAAAACCCCAGTTTTTAATGATAATAAAGTCTCGCTTTCAATTCATTCTGCGGAAGTGTTGTATAAGTAGAAAACTCGTATTATTTTACACCATGAACCAAAAATAGTGTTTGTCTTTAAATTTTTGTAAACTCTTTCGAATTTTTTTAGTACCCAAATCTCATCTACGCCATTTCTGGAATAAGCAACTGTACGGTATTGCTCTTTAACGATGTCCAGGTCCATTAGGATACGTCAAATTAAATATAACAATAGCCTCAACATTACAAACAATTGCGAATAACAAACCGGGTGGGACAAAGTGTCCAGAAGTCAGCATTTTCTGCTAGCATGCCACATCCGTAGCAAATGTTTCATGGAAACCTCACGAGTTCGGTCAAAAAGTCAATTTCGGTGAAAAAGTCATCAGTTAGTTTTAGATATGATTGGCGAAAGGGAGTCATTGTACATGACCGTGGCCCAGAATACTACTACCTTATATTCTTGAGAGGGTGTATCCTTATTGTTTAACAAGATACCTCGTATCGACCATAAAGCGCTTAGTGACGATTTCAAGCGTTCAACAACGTATCCCTATGTGGATAGTTTATTGGTGAGTCGTAAGAGGAGCATGCCCAGGCAAAACGTATAAGTTGTGAAATGAAAACGTCATAGGCATAAGGGGTGGTTTGAAGTAGACAGTACTTCCCAGTCGACATGACAAAATCTAGGTAAGAAGATTCAAGCAGATTTGCTGCTCTCTGTCGTCTCATTGATCTGGCCGAGGTAATTCTGAAATTCTGGATTATTCGTAAGTAAAATTGAAACGAGATGATAACTTTTTTCCTTTGGAGAGTAAAGACTGTATAAATTCCACTTCATATAAATAGATAAAGATGTCAGCTTGGAAAGGGGAACAATTGGCACCCACTGGAATCCTGGCTATCAGCTGGAAAAGCACGAAGAAGCTGTCCACTAGAAACTTCGGCATCTTAATATCTTCTTCAGTGTACTTGTAAGTAAAATAATTTGTTTCTTCGCAAAATATGGTTTCTCATTACCAAACACTAAATAACTGTATCAAAGTATACAAAGGAGTACCCTGTAACAGAAGTGAATCTGTTTTTTAAGTTTTTGGTGAGGAATTGTTTTGTAAAGGGTCGAAAAATAAAAAGAAAACTTGTACATGAAGTATGTTTGAAATTTGGAGACTTTAGATTTTATCTAAAGATTCTTCTGAATTTTTCAGTATCCACATCCGATTGAATTCTTGAATAGGCAGTTGTACAGTACTCCTGCAGACCTTAATGATATGTATAACCAGTTTGGTGAGCAAAATAGATAGAAACTTGCTGGAGTACCTAGATTACCCCTCAATGAATCTGCGTTTATAGGGATTTTGTGCATATTCAGTTACAATGGTCCGGGAAGAGGCCACCGGCTTTCCGCAAGTACTCTAGCAAGCTTTCTAACGAAAATCGGCTTAGGACTCGAACCTGCGCTGACCAGAGGTAAGAGAATTCATGGTTCAAAGCGCAATGCCCAAACCACTCGACCACGCTAATCCATTCATAAAAATTATCTGACACTGTTAAATATTGCCAAGTGTTGGCCAACATTAAACTCAAATCTTCCATTCCGTTCAATTTTGTCAGAAGAGTTTGTACTCAGATCACGTGACTTCAGGAGAAAGTCGAGCAAAGTCACTTCAGATTTTATAATATCTACGTTGACGAAATTCAGTGATTTCTTGTTTCAGTCCATCGGCCGGGAATGAAGTTAAGATAAAATTCCTCGCTTATAAAGATGGCACATACCTTTCTTGTAGGCTGATTTTCAAATTTGACTACTATTACGTCAAGATGTTTATATTCCAGGGCATGGTATCATAAAACTTAAATTACTAAAGTCTAAAATTTTACTCAACTTTGACTAATTCTGAAAACTGATTGGCTGAGCAGGCCAAGTTGAGAATATTATCAGGCATAGTGAATTCTAAGGTTTAATAGTGCCGGTGTAACGTGAAAAATTGACCCGCCGTAGTAAAACTTTTAATTGTGTTAAGTTTATGAATAATAAGACTCGGTCACACTACCCGGTGTCACTTTTCTACGATAGAAATCTTACTGGGGTAATTTTTCTTCGATAGAAATCTTACCCGGGTAGCCGTAGAAAAATGAGTCGCTCGGCGAAAAAGTGCCCCCCATAGAAAAATGCCCCCCTTATATTTTAAGGAATAGAAACATCTACACGGATATCATGCATGGGTCTTTATTAAGCCTAATTATCATCTGGAACAGCGGGACCCGCTTGGACCCCAAAGGCCAAAAATGACTAAAACATGGTGCACATCTAAACATCGTCTTCTCATGAACAAGTGATCAGATGTCTTCAAATTTTGTATGCATTATTGTTGGTTAGCAAAACGATCTACAAAGTATGTAAAACGTCTGTCTAGCGCCTGCTGACGGATTGGTTTTGATATCATAAAACAGAAACGGAAAAATATAGAACATAGCTCTCAAATGCACAGTTAAACATGAACATCTTTTTTCATCACTGTGAAAACTATTATTTTCATACGCTATTTATAAGTTTCTACCAAAGATACGGTTTTTTAAGTTTATTTCGATCTGCTTTTCGTTTGTTATCTGTTAACAAACAAAAAGCAGATCGAAGTAAACTTATGGAAACCGTATCTTTGGTACAAATTTATAAATAACTTATGAAAATAACAAAATGGCCTAATTTTTGGCAATTTTTTCTCACATCAGACGGAGAAAAATTTTAATTGTCCCGAGCAAGATTCTAACCCATATTTCTGATATGAGATGGTGTGATCATCTGACAAAGATATCAATCACCGAGCCACCACATGGTTCCAGACCCTGAAATATCACGTGGTATTTGTATGTCAAAAACTCTCATTATTCATATTTCCCTCGTTCGGCACGGGCCATTTTTCTACAGGTATGGGTCAGTTTTTTTTACAAGTACCCGAGTATGACTTCTACGTAGAATTTTGAATCCGGGTAGTTTTTTCTATGCGGGTCACTTTTCTACATTACACCTGACCCAGGTCATATATACGATAAACTCCTTAAACTGAAGTAATGATACCCTAATTTTCCGTTTGAAACTGCATATATTGGCGGAACGGAACAAATCCAAAAATGGTCTTTTTAGTTAGACTTTATTGAAAAATACTCTAAGATTAATATAAAGGAATGTTTCAAACAGGCGAAAAACAAAATGCTTCTCCACGATCTCGAGGACTTTGAAATTTATACATCATTAATTTTGAGACCATTTGTTTAACTAATATTTTCATCACGCTCTATAAATTTCAATATAATTGCGACCATATTGGATATCTAAGTACAGTTTACACGGGAATAGAACAGATTTTATTCTTTCTTTTTTTTTTTTGCAAATAAAATGATATTTTTCCATACGATCAGCACAGAAACGGGATAGGCTCTACATACCGTTGATTATATGTGGGCGCAAGTGATTTTAAATATACGCGCACGTCATAACCTTAACACAGTATTGCTATACAAGACGTAAGCATAAGTATTGCGCTTAATATAAAAAAAAATCATTGCATTTAATATTAATACAAAATCATTGCATTTATCGGAAATAACATTTAACAGATCCAAATCTTTAACATATTATCGTCTGCTCGAAATCAAATTATTTTCATCACGTAAAATCTGAAGCTAAGTCTGTATCTATGAAATTGATATCAATGTAAATTTATGCAAAAATATAAACACCAGATTTATCAGTGTGTTCGGCCATAACATAATTTATCCAGTCGTATCATCGATTAATTAAGATGGTGATACTACCCAAAATATTTTGATTAGCATGTCTACCAAGGTAGAAGTGGCACAACTGTGTTCTGTCTTTCCAAACAAAGGAATTCGCAGGTTAAACTTGATTCCATTGTATCACTGTAGCTTTTAGATCTGTGTTTCCGAACCCGACCCCCCCCCCCACCCACAATTGTCCCGAGTTGTGTATTTTAAGAAAGAACGTTACATTTATGGACAGAAAGAAAATAAAAATCCATATCTACCAAAACCTTTATTTGATAAAATGCTACAAAATGGTAAATTTTACATAGGTACCAAAATATGAACTACCAAAAAAGATGAACACCAACATGACTTCTAAGGATTCCAACAATTTTGTTCAATTTTCTTTTAGAAATTCAAATACAATTTTTTTCACAAAATAAGGCACTTATTTTCATTTTAATACAATGAACACAAAACTGTTGTCAAAATAAAAACAAACGTTTCATGCTGGAAATAAACAACTTTAAATGATGGCATGGATGCAAACACACATGAAAACAGTCACTCTTAATATATACAGTGATACCTCAGTATTCAGACCACCTCTTACTGACCGACTCAAACTGGTCTGATAAGTGAAGTAATCTTTTGTGAGGGTCTGGATATACATGTACTTGATATCTATAAAGAAATTGACAAGTATGAATAGATATGGTATAATGTGAGGTGGTCTCCTCAGCAAGGTGACCTTTAAGCAAGGTTCTACTGTATGTGTGTGTGTATGTATACAATACTCCACCGATATATATTCTCAATTTGAGATTTACATTATCGTCCTAGTTTTTTTTTCCAAAAACTTTCTCTTATCAAGCTAAATCAATAAATAGCATCAGCAATATATTTAGCCAGATAGGTAATGTTGTTAGTGACAGATATGGAGTGTCAAAATGTTATCAAATCAATTTCATGAGAATAAGTTTCAAAATGTATTCAAGGTATATGTAATATCAGTCCCGTTGTATGTTTTAGTTCAATATTAGTACACATGTACCTGTTTATTAACTTATTCACTCCTAAAGATATATTTGGACTTACCTACATTATTGTTTTTGAGTACAGTCCATTACAGAAGACGAGTTCAACATGTATATGGAATTGTGATCAAAACCCCTTTAAATTACAAAGTTAACTAGTTTATGGTACTTGGTATTTCGGTACCAGCTGTTAATATACTACAGTAATATTTCACATGGACAACACCATTTAAATGCCTAATTCTTCAAAACCTAAGATAGTCATCTTTTTACAGTGGTTAATCTTAAATTGGACCTCAACTGATGAAATCTAATTGGTAGAAATGATTGTCTTGAGCATCTTAACCTGCATATTATGTTTATAATATTTATATCAGTTCAAAAGAGATGTTCATATTAATTTTCATTCCATTTTTAATTTACCTTCGGTTATATTAATTCATCTTAGGTTAAACTAAATGTAAATTGATACGGTAACAGTTTAGATCAAATTCAGTACCTGTCACTGAACCACTGAAAATGAACGTTTTTACAAAAATAAATTCATGAGAATTATGAGATAATTTGATTTACTCTTTTTGCAGATTTAACATAACTAAACCAAACTGAGCACATATAGCGAGTGTACCAGATAGTTTACATATGTGTTTGCATGATGTGATGATATGTGAAAAGCTTCAGCACCAATATTTCAATCAAAATGCAATGTTTTACAAAAATGAGAAAAAGAGATTTTCAAGTTGATAGAACAGTTTAAGTGTAAAGAGTAAAAAGAAAATCTTAAGACTGGAGATAAATGTACAAAATATGAAGATTACTACAAAATGCTGTAAGTATACGTCAAAACATGTATGACAAAAAGTTTAATTTTGGTGGTACATTGTACGTGAGATTATAGTTTATGTGCGTGTGCAGTGTTAAATATCAATTATAATGCTCCACCCTGATTACATTTCATTTTGTGATTATTTTTAACTTTCAGATCTGATAATAATAAAAGGGTATTATTATTACTTTGATCTCAAATTGAAACTGTATCAAAAAGCATTTTGAAGGTGAATAACATATATAGAAGAATGTATATTAAATATGCACTATTGTACAAACGTATGGAGACAATTAAATGCAAAAACTGCCTTTCTTATAAGCAGAATGTTGTTGTGGCTGGCTAAAAATGAAGATACAATTTAGAAATAGCAAAGATGAACTATTAAAATATACAAAATTTTCCTAATAAAGAAATTCTGACACCATGGTGTTTGATTAGCCTAAAACATGTATACATGTGTATTTGATATTGATAGCTTATTTTTGGCAATGTAGCAAAAAACATGTTGAACATTTTATCACAAGGAAACTGATTTGATATCAATCTGTTATAAAATCATTTTATATCATTTTATGATGCTAGCTGATGGGTCTGACACTAAAATTCTTGGAATTTACAAGGCTTAATTTTCTCTGGACCACTTCACAACCTCTATAAATATTTCATAAATAGAACTACAGGCATAATGGTAAAAAATACTGCAGCTATGCATCATTTTAAAAAGTGCATATCTAAAGCAAACTTCAAATATTGCCAACCACAATTTCTGTTAATCTCCTGCATGGCTCAATCAAAACAATCAATTGGATATAAATTGGAAAACATTTTCTATAAAAAGCAACAATATCTGAAAAATTGCACTAATAAATACAAAACCATTAAACAAGAGACAAAGGATACACAAAGTGATCTGCCATCTTTTTACTGGCCTTTACCTTCATTTTATTTATTTCAATCTTCGTTCTTATTCATTATATTCCCTAACCTTTTCTTAAAACAAAAATAATTCAAAATTAGAACTGTGCTACCACACAATCAAACTTTAAACTCAAATCATATTAATGAAAAAAATAGCAGTAAACCAATACATGATTCTCAGTAAAAGAGCTTACTTCAATTCTCTTAGTGGTATATCATGTTATTTTGATATAAAACAAATCAAATAAAACTGGAAAAACACAAAAATATGATTTTTTCTCATTTAAATCTTCTAAAAAGTACTGCAAAACAAAGGTATAAAAAGACACGTGCTTTTTAAATACAAATACTCCAGAGCCTGGCCAAAGTTCAACAGGAACAGAGAGCTGATATGCATGTAAGCAGTTTACTACAGTCCCTGATGTTGATCACTATAAACAGAAGTTTTGTTCAGATCCTTATACATTTTGGACATTTATCTAGAGTTGCCATTTATGTTATTATGGAAGCCACAAAACATCTTATCCCAGTCATTTCATAAAATATAAAAAGTATACGTTTGCTATAATTAAAACTGTGGTGAAAAAGAGGAACAGAACGCACACAGAGAACTCTGAACTTTAGGACATAAAATCCTGGCTGACAAATAATGCATCTGGTTAGGAAAAAATATTAATTGCCAGTATTACTACAAAATATATACAGTCATTTCTACAAAACGGTGGGATTTAAATACAATATTTGATTTATAACGTTAAGAAAAAATGATAAAATTTCTAGTTTGTATTTTATATGTACAAAATATATACAAAATAATCTCTTCAAATTTTTCATTAGAAATTACAGACTTTAAAAAGATGAAATATTTCACTTCTGTAAATAAATATATTGAAAATGCTGCATTATTTTCAGTTTCAAAAATAATTATATTTTTGAGTTTCTTACTAGCTAAAACTACCACATCAAGTACAAAGCAGATGTACTACAAATTTTAAAGAGACAGTGAAGTGTGACTATATAAATTTTATTCTATTTGTATATACATATATAAATATATAATGTAATAAAATTCGTTTACTAGTTTATAACAAGGAGCTCTATAAATGGGTTTACTTAAGCAGTATTTTGCAAGTTATCTCCCTTTAGCTGCCATATTGCGTGGCAGCATATATATATTTTCCTTATTAAATTGACCACATTTACTGAAGTATTCTTGTATATAAATAGTTTGAAAAAATAAGTTTTCGGACAGAAATATTTAAATTTTGATGAAAATTAATATGTCCCTTTCACTTATACTATCTAATCCAATTTGGTTAAAGGGGCTTTAGCTTTGTTTCATATATAACAACAAAAGAGAGATATACACAGGCATAAAAATTCTTAAATTCCTATATATTTTGAAAAAAATTGCTTGCCAAATCCAGGTTTGGCACCTTTTCACTTGCATTTGAATAACTCAATCTTACTATTTGTATTTGAATACCACACTGGACTTGACCTTATTTTCGCAAAATATATACGAATTATAGAAATTTTATGTATGTGTATAGCTCTTACTTGTTATTTCACATCAAGTTCAAGTTGTAAATGTAGAAAAACTCAAAATATTTTATTTTGGCAAACACAGCTAATGCCCGATTTAGCAAACTCGCCTTTTATATCGGTTGTCGGGGGCTTGTTTCTATTCAGAAAAGTGAACAAATATGGCTACCAATGGAAGTAAAACACTGGGGATGTTTTAAAAACATTATTATTATTTTTTTTTTATCTAATTAAATTAGTTTAAAAGTTGGGATGACAACTTTAAAGAAAACTCATCAAGCTGACCCACAATATGGCCGTCAAAGGGGAATAACTCTCGCAGAATACTGCTAACGGAAACAAATTGAGTATCAGGACATCAAATATTTTCTTTATTTGGTTGTAACATGTCTTGAGAAAAACTCTTTAAGACATTAAGCTTTCCCAATAGTTGCAAACCAACTTTTAAGATAAATGATCAAGTGCAAACATGAAAAAGACAATGGAAAGGAAAAAATTAAAATAGGTCAACCAAGTCAAATAGGTGACCTAAAAATGTACCAGAATTTCTTCTGTACACAAGGAGAAGTTGATCTTTAAAAACTTGACCATAAACATTTAAAATTACTGGTTAAAGAATATATAAAATCTGAATCAGAACGTCTGTATAATCGCAATTGCTTTCTACAAATGTATCTCAATAGCATAAAAAATCAAATCTGCTGTCAAGAATATATATATATATATATATATGTATATATGGAAACCATGGTTGAACTGATTTTTGTATTGTTATAATAATCTTGATAATTTTCAGGTGTTTCATGTCATTTTTATCTCGACAGATTTCAATAAATTACCAATAATTTACCAATAAGAGTGAAAAATTTAAATCATAGGTACATGTGTATGTAATCAAATAATGACAAGCTTGGATTCCAAACAGGTGTAAAACACTTGTAACACCTGTATAAATACATTTTACAAAACCTGACATAAGGTTTGTTGCTCAGATATACATGTACATATACAAAGTATGAACTGCTGAGGTATTTGTAACTTATAAATTATGTACATGTAACATTTTTTTATATCTATCATACACAAAGTGCCAGCCCCTAACAAGAAACGAAATCTAAATAATCTCAAATGACTAGATTAAAGATCATCTATTAAGATATCACAGAGGTTAAAAGTGACCTTGAAAAAATATTCTAATAAAACTTTTACATATTAACCTAAATATGAACTCTAAATATAATTCACTTTTAATGTTTTTTCACAGCTTCAATTTTCCAAACAATGCAGAATTCATTTAATTTTAATCACACAAATAAACAATAGCCGACACCTTCTTGGAAAAACCCTATTTTTGATATATTAATATCCAAAGAAGATTTTGTACAACTGATCTAAAACTTATAAATTAAGGTAAAGTTTTGATTTAAACTGCAATATAATCTAGAAGAAATGTCTTTACTGTTACTCAAAGGATGCACGTTGTCTTTAACAATCAACTTTTCCAATATATTTAAAAAAAAAAAAGAGAGATAATAGAATGAGCAGAAATTAAAAAAATAATAAAAAAATAAAAGATTACAGGAAAAGGCTTTTTTGACAAAAAGGCATTCTCTATTACTTCAATATATACTATATCTTCTTAATGATTATATCACAAAAGATAACATCCATTAAATCAAATATTTGCAAAGTCATTTGAAATCATGATTCATATTGAAATCCAGAGATTTATACAACACATGTTATAATCTCTTATCCCTTTGTTCAATTTCATAGATGTTTCAAAAACGATAAAACTTGCATTTCTAAAAAACAAAATCAGTGGCTATGGGCTAAAATATTTGC
This sequence comes from Atrina japonica, assembly GCA_030159075.1. NCBI lineage: Eukaryota > Metazoa > Mollusca > Bivalvia > Pterioida > Pinnidae > Atrina > Atrina japonica. The sequence continues at coordinate 1,317,847 of BROG01000088.1, read as the reverse complement.
TGCCATTGTATTTAAAACAATTATATACTTAGCTTTTATCTAATAATCAGCTAAAGCGAGACACTAACATGACATTTAACATTAACTACAAGCGTTTCTGTAAAACTTAGCTATTGATGATTTTTTATGCAAAATGAATGACAAACAGTACATATATGCACCATGACCTTTACACTGTAGACCTTTTCAATGTAACTGCAGTACTGTAAATTATACCCGGAAAAATATTACACGCTCCCACAAGATGCCATCAAGACACAATCTGTTACTTTGACAACTTCTATGCTTATACTCTCATTAAGTTTGATACAGCAATACCTAATTTTCATTTGTTTTCCATAACAATTACAGAATAAGCAGTCACCAGATGAGTTTTCATTGCTCATATCAATATTTCAGTAGGAAAGAAAATGAGTTTCCCTTTTCACAACGCATTAAGAATAATTAGGAAAAAAAAATCTATCAAATAAAGGGAGATAAATCCAGTAAATCAAAAATCATTAAAATGATGATTTCTTTGGTTGAATAAAAACAACATACTCACAATTTTACATATATAACATGATTTTTTTTTCACTTATAGGAAAATATTGTAAACAACATGTCAAAACATTAGAGAGTAACATTCAAGACTCTAGAAGAATCAGAAGCTCAGCTGTGAAAACCTGTGATTTATTTGGCACATGTACATATATTCTCTTTGCAGATTTTATATATAAACTATTTCATGCTGTTTTAATACTTGTACACAAAATCATAAAACCAAAAAAGAAAGAGATGAGCATGTATACTCATTTGCAGTGATTATAAAAAGATGTTTATACTTTTGTTTGCAGGCAAAAAGAAAACAAAATGTTTACACATCAATTTACCCACAAATTGTTTTTTCTGTTTTTGAATGTACATATACTCAGCTGCATTAATTACATGAGAAAAGTTTCCCACAGGCAAAAAGAAAACAAAATGTTTACGGATCAGTTTATCCAATCATTGTTTTACTGTATTATAATAAATAATTATGAGGACGATTGAAGAACAATCTTTTTTTTTAAAGGAGAAAATGTGTAAAAAAGAAAACATCTTTAACCATTTGTTTTACTGTTTCCATTTGAAGATATTTAAACACCAAAATAACCAGCATGATTTGATCAAATTTAAATGCCAGTGATCTGATGTGATGTGAATTAAAAGATGGCCTGAGTATTACTTTCAAAAGAAAAATCTGAAATTTTGTTTCCCTTCTTTAACCAATGCTTCCTATCTTTAAAGATTTTTTTCTTAAGATTTCCATCTATGCTTTTGACAAAACGAGAGTTTTTCCACATACAAAAATTGGGATTACATTTTGACGTCATAACTTAGATAACCATAATTAACACCTTAAAATGTGTATGTGTTTTAAAAACTGACACACCTTTCCGAGTTCAGCAGATATTTAAATACCGGTATGTTAAATAGATACACCTGAAGCAGGTGTGCCAATATTTGAAGTGAAACATTTCAATAAAAGATATGGCATAAGGGTGGAACTTGTTCATACAACCATATTTAATGCAATAAAAGACTTATTCTGGGCACACCTCATACTAGGTATATCCCTTGCTTATTTCATGAACAAAACTGCAATGTTAGACCATAGTTTACAAAAAAAACTACAATAATCTCATTCTTTTCTGAAAAAAAAATTACATAACTTAATATTCATCATTCCTTCCAACGCAGAAATACAGTATGCTTGCTACGAGTGACATGCCAGTAGCTCCTACAGCCACCCAGAAACTCCAGCTAAACACAATGATCTTGTCTGTGATACTTTTGGACGTTATGACCTCTGCCTCTTGATCTAGATACGCCTTGGCTCCAAAAACACACACAGAAACGGCCAGCAGCAAAACTGAAAAAAAAAAGATAATATAGTACAGTAATTAATTATAACAAATTGATACAACATGCTCTGATCTAGTGGAATCTGTCTTGAGAGACCCCATCAGCCACTAAAATGTGGTCTCACATGACAGGCAGTCTATCAAAAGAGGTTTTATCTAAAGGATTATTTAACTAAGTGGTTTTCAGAATGAGGTCTTGAAAGAAATGTGGTCTTTCAAGACAAGTTCCACTGTATCTTTAAACAGTTTATAAAAGAACATATTCTGTTGATTTACTGAATTCTAAGAAAGTTTTGCCCTTTAAGATATAAAGCATGTTTGACCCATCTCAAGATTTGCTCTAAATCACCATGGTCTCTTGTCCTGTATGTCTGTGTCTCAATTATTTAGCTTGGAAATTTCACATTAGTTTAGCATTCAACTACTGTCAGCTGACATTTATGGGCTTATGAATGCCAACCGAACAAAAGCAAAGTCACCATGAAGAGCCAACTCCCATGAATGCCAACTGAAAACCGTTCAATGCTTACATGTATATTTACTTTTGTGTTTCTTATGTGTTCTGATTTTTCTTTTTTTTTTTCTTTTTTTTTTATTTTGGAATTCAAATTTCCATTAAAAATTTGTTCCTGTTCTTGTACACACATTTCTAGGAACAGCTGTTGGCAGTTAGGAGATGATGGACAAGGATTTTTTATAATGGTTATAAGTGTCAGTGTCAACAGATGGTAAATATTTGTACATAATTGTCACGTGGCCTAAATCTGTGTGAAATAGTCACAAGCCATAAGTGTGGTTATTTTGTAAATCAGGTCCCAGACACCAGGGTTGTGTTTTTAATATTTCACACTCGACTTACCTCTATGGGTCTGTTGTTCTGCCCCAAAACTAAATGCTTACAGGGCAGGACAAATCCACTTTGCCAACGCCCCCGGACAAGCTTAATTTTTGCTCGGGCAAGCCCAAGTTGAAAAATATTCCTATCACAAGTGTTGAGGGAAATGATTGGATAACAGCAATTAACACTCAATATTATTAGTTGTATATGTAAGGCCATTCCAAGTTTTCCTATGTTAAGCGTCCACCCTGATTCGAAAACCTAATTACCTACTCGGAAAAAGCACACACAACCTGATGAAAAACATAAAACTCTTCAATTAAAATTGAGGTCATTTTATAGAAATAAATGGCATCAGATAATTGCGTAAAGGGTCCTTCTAATCTTAGTACATTATACTAGTGTGCTAATGTACTTTGAATATTTGATGGTAGATCTATATTTAGCTTTATTTATCTGAACACTACATGTATGTCTACATCAAACCAACTGCAAAAGTATAACGCTTTCATTTCATGTGCTTTATGGAACATACATTCCAAGATTATCAATAATGAGTGTGTGTGGTTTTTTTTTTTTTTTTTTTACAAATATGATGTCCTAAACCAAAGCACATGTGGATGCTTAACATAGAAAAAACTTGGAATGGCCTAATATAGTTGGGTCAATTTGTAAGTGCGTTGTAATTGCTTTCAGCTTGCCCTGGGCAAGTTGATTCCAAAAATATTTGTCCAGCCTGGCTTAATTTAGATGGATAAAAAGTTGGTTATTTACACGTATGTAATTTTCAATCAACAAATGTAATAGTCCCGATATCAAATGCCTACATAGATTTATCATGTATACTGTAAAATACTTACAGGTAAGGTTTGCAAATGCTCCAGTGGCCTGATGAGGATTACAGCCCTTGCATGACCAACACAAGGAGAAGAGACCAATCAAAAGAGACAGCATGGAACTGGCAACAGCACAGGACATCAAACCTTGGACTGCCTTAAACCAATCTGAAAAGAAAAAACAAATATGTATATCAGTATTGAGAATATAATTGGCATTTATGTCCGGTTGCAACAGACAGTTTGCAGTGGTCAAGTGGTACATGTACAAAATGTAGGCCAGGGCATTCAACTCGCAAGCAAAATGTCCTGGATTCGATTCCCAGTATCAAGTTATACCAAAGACTAAAAATTGGTAGGAGCCGGCCTGGCTCAGTCGGAAGCGCGCAGGACTCTGGATCGTGAGGTCGTGAGTTCGAGTCCCGCCGGCGGCAGGCTGGTTTCCTGTCTTTCGGATGAGACAGTAAAAACTGGAGGTCCTGTGTCACAGTAGGTGTCGGCACGTTAAAGAACCCTCACTGCTCAATGGCCGTAAGTGCCGAGCATAGGCCAAAATTTGAAGCCCTTCACCGGCATTTGGTGACGTCTCCATATGACTGAAATATTCTTGAGTGGGACGTTAAACAACAATAAACAAACAAACAAAAATTGGTAGTGTTCCTTCATCAAAGGCTTGGCATAGGAAGAGAAAGTCATAGGTCATTCAGATGAGACCGAAAACCAAGGTCTTGTGTCACAGCAGGCATGGTAAGGAAAAGACCCACACACACTGCACATGTAATGGCATCAGTGCAGAGTGCAGGTCAAAATCTGTGGCACTTCACTTGTCAATGACAAATATATACATATAGACTTGCTGTTTTCATGAAAAAAAAATTGACACATTCCAAAACTACAATTTAGAAAGATAGTCCATAGACTTCAACACAAATGTTCAAAAGTTTTCAAGATTTCATTGAGTACCGTATATAAGTCAGACCAATGATTTTTGATTGAACATAGATAGCTATGGGAAAATTACATTAGGTCACTCAATTAAATTAACAGATCTAAATAATCATTTAAATTAATTTTGCTCTTTTAAAAACTTAAATTGCTTCCTCAAAGTTAATAACAACTGCAAATATGTCAATAAATGTAGACAGCAAATTAAAGAAAATGTAAGTGTTCCAATCAAAGAAGAGTTAAAGTTGTTCAGGTTGTTTATTTCCTCTTTCTGTTTAGCAATAAGTAGAATTTTTAGTGAGGAATAAATTTTGGCATTATTAGCAAGAATGTTGATATCGCTAAAATTGAATATCGCTAACAATTAATTCCTTGTTTAATTTTTGTTTGGAATCTTAAAATCACCAAAGAAATAACGTCTCGCTAAAATTATATACAGTGGCATCTTGTTATTTCGAAACTGGATAAGTTGAAATTTCGGTTATATTGAAGTTGAACAACCGGTCCCGATTTTGATTGATAGATAAATATCTGTTATCTTGAATTCCGCGTAATAGGGGTGGTCACATGAACTTCAAGACAACGAGATTCTACTGTGCATGTACATGTATATCGGTTTTTTTTTTAAAGGACGAAATGCTAAATTTGCATCTGGGTAAAAAATCCACTTGGATGGTATTCATAATTATTACGGTAATTGTCTGTGGTGTTTCTTTATTATCATTTTTATTTAGTACCAATATTATTATTTTACTCTAAGCTCCTTTCCCGGGGTCACTCCGTTACATTTATCTATTATTCTGCTGTGTAAATTACTTCTTATGAACACATATGTGTACATGTAATACATTTTTGTATATATATATATATATATAAGACAACAAGCAAATATATTCATTATGCACAAAAATGACATTTAAATTTTAAATACGTTTATCAACTTAAATGTATCATTAAAATTCTTGAATTGTAATGAGTAAAAAACTCCCACAAGAAGACAGAAGTGAATCTACAATTTTAAAACAAGAGATACATATATGTACAGAGAGAAAGAGAGAGAGAGAGAGAGAGAGAGAGAGAGAAAGAGAGAGAGACCTCATGTTGTAATTTATTCACATCATATACAGACTAACTGTGAAAGTGACTGAAGTAATTAATTTTTCATACATATATAAAGGAGTCAATGAGTTTACAGTGGAATCCATCTGAGAGACCACCCTGTTTGCCACTGGAATAAAAGAATTATTATATAAAGTGGTTTTCAGAAAGTGGTCTCAAAAGACAGGTGGTCTTTAATGAGAGTGGTCTTTTAATCCAGGTTCCGCTGTAACCTTGGTTATTCTTTTCTTCAAATCAGGTCATCCTTAAAAAATTGTTAGTTTGCTGTAACTCGACCAAGATTTTTCACTATGAGTAGGTACATGTACATGTCTGTAGGATTTTTTTTTGAAAACGGTAACCCATAAACATGTACATTTTAAGCAATGTGAACATACCAGAAGCCCAGTATTTTAAAAAACAAGCAGTATCCAGAATGCCAATAATGTTTCGAGCCAGTCAGTCTCTTTACAGCAAACCAACAATTTTTAACGGATGGCATCATCAGTCCCTCTCGTGGCCCTTACATTGCCAGCATGAGTAATGACATGAATTAAAAGTTATATTTGGAAACATCCCACTCATAATAACACGTACATGTACCAACAGACAGAAATTAGTGACCGGTTACATGTTCTGTTTTTTTCATACAAAATACATGTATATACATGTACAGTGAAACTTGTATATAGGGGCCACCCAAGGGACCAGAAAATATTGACCTTTATGTGCAGGTGATCCTTATACACAGGTTCAATTTAGTTGAAGTATGCAGTCAAGGGACTTGAAAAAAAATGGCCTTTATAAACAGGTAATCCTTATATAGAGGTGGCCGCTTTAGTAGGTTTTACTGTACTGGTATATGCACTCACTGGCGTAAAATTCCTTTTACAACAAATAATTGACCTACAATTCATTCATAACACTTAATTTCCTTGTTCCCGGTCTTTAAACAAAACATTTCTATGGGATACATGTATTTCTTAAATAGATCCTGTCCTCATTTTTCTAAACAATATATACATGTATTGTTGTTCCTTTGTCTCTCAGATTAATCTGGGCTTTTCTTGATTTATTTTCTATATTTAAAGGGAAAATACCTATTTACCCCACATCTGGTAAAACATAGGTTGAGGTATACGTCTCTTCTACTGCATCTGACAAATTATTTAGGACTGGGTCAACAACTGTACTACACTGTACTAGTCAATGTGTTGCAACTCATATACATGTACAGGAGCAGAATATTTGTATTATTACTTCTTAACACACACATGCTTTGAATAAAATTTAAAGACAAACATGAGACATACATATGTATTTGTCCAACAGAAATTTACAATTATAACCATCAAACTAGTGGTACTGGTTAATGAGCTATGCATTCAAATTACAATGTACATGATTGTGATGTACATACAACTGTTTATACAGAGCATTGTCCAGAACCTAGAATAATTTCAATATACAATGTAGTAACAAGTCACTGTAGTAACTGTCACCTGAGTGAAATAATGCCCATATCTGGCCCCTTTTAGGGTCCCTATTGGTCCTAGCCTCTTCCATTCACAAACATGGGGCTTCATTTGGAAAAATTTCAGGTTAAGTTTGGTTAAATTTGGTCCACTGGTTCTTGAGAAGAAACTGAAAATATCTCAAATAATAAAATTTGACTGTGACCTTGACCTTTGACCCCATGACCTTGAAATTTTGTCAAAAAAAGATCCTTAGCAAATCTCATATACACAATGTATCTTTGTACACAAAAAAGTCAATCAGTTTTAAGTTATTAAGCCATTTCTATACACATGTACAATGTAAAACTGAAGTACCCAATGTTATTGAAGCTCAGAAATCCAGCCATCACTATCATTGATCTGAAAATTTGTTGAGCATGACCTACATCTACATCATGTACATCATGTACAAAATATACATGTAAACACAAATTAAATCTAGCTGACAAAGGTTTATGTTTTGTAGTTATATATTCTTTGAAACTACATCCAGGGTCCGAAATTAGCAGTTGCCTGCAGCCAGTCCAAGACTAGTGACTTTTGCAGTAGACTACTTCAGCTAGTCCAGTTGACTAGTAGAAAATCTGTATCAATATTACAGAACACCAGAATTACCCAATGAACCTCGTAACTGTTTTTTTTTTCTTCAAGTAAATTTAAGGTAATCAATGGTGGTTGCTTTGACTCTTGAGAATATAAAAACACAAAAATAGATAACTTACAATGTATATACATTGTAATGTACTAAAACTACCAATTTAGTCATTCTAATAACCATTTAGTTAATTGCAAGCCATGGTACAGGTAATTCCTCGTAAAACTTTAGGGTTAGTTAATTTGTTGTAGGACTGGTAAATTTTTTTTCCAACTACATGTAGAGACAGATAAGCTAAATTTTACCCCAACATCAATTGATACAATTCACAACAACAATGGGAGTACATCATCAATATAGACTTTACAGGCCACCAAATAATAGCAATTGTTGTAAACCATTTACAGGTTCCAATAATAATTTCGAAGATGTAATAAGATGTAATATATCCTTTATATACTTTAAATGTAATAGTTGTTAATTACATTACACGTATATTGTATTTTCAAATTTAAAAAAAATGAAATACAACATGCAATGTATCATCAAATAATCTGAACAATCGCTTCCATTATATTTTGTGTTCTGCTTTATACATTTCTGTACACGTGTAAATAAACGCTGTAAAATACTTAAAGGTATGGGTCATCTTGTTCCAAAGATAAGATGCTTCAAGAAGTACTTCAACAGAATTACTAACTCCTTAAGCTTAATGATGATGAGTATTTCTTCCTCATGAATTAAGTTTTCTAATGGATGAAGTCAAGCAGAATTCCCATCATCTCCCTGCACAGTTGAAAAAAAAAGAAACAAAAGAGGTTGGAGATGTATTGAAAGAGTCACACCTGTTCAAGTCTGTAAACTCATTCACCCCTACTGACACATTGGACTTGCCTAAGTCATTGATTTATAGAAAGGTTCATTGTTTCTCAGGGGTTGATGAGTATAAGAACTGGTGGAGAAGTAAATGAACCTAAAAATGACTCTGTACATAGGGAGTCCAACTTGATTCTTTGTACAAAGCAGGGGGGATTTGCTCTGGGCAGACACACAGAACAGCAATTACAGATTGTTTGTGAAATATATGTACCAGGCTACAAAAATGTAGATAAAGTTCAAACTTGTGTATATCAGGCTGAGATCTGATCCTAACATCTCACTATCATTGATTCTGGCATAGATCACAACACCGCATTGTTTTTGTTTACAACAAAGCAATTCTTGCAATGTCAATGTTATACATTGTACCTACGTGTACATGTATACCAAGGTTTTTTTCTGCCCTCTGAAAACACTAGGCCCTGTGCCTTTTGAATTTAGAATTTTGTGATATAATTTAGTTTGCTCCAATTGGGAAAAATCTACTATTTGAAATTTATCTGAAGGTAATTTCTTTGATGTTCTAGTTTTAATTTTTTCCAATTTACAACACTGGCTTTGTATCTTATTCTTTGCTGATGAAAATTCGCCTACATTTGTATATTCATTTGTTTTTTTCTTGTTTATCTTTTGAATTAGATACTCCTTTTTCACCAAGATGAAAAATTGGGAATATTTTGGCCTGATTAAATTGGGAAATCGCCATTGGGAAAGGGGCCTAAGTTATACTGACCTGCACAGACCCTAAAAAAAACCTGTATACATATACAATGTACGTGTAGGATTTACGCTATAAAATCAATACCACTATCAGGGTTCTACATTTACATGTATAAAAAGGGCAGAAGGAAAAAGAGACACTCTGACAGACTGGAAAATCTATACATGTACAATGTACATGCATGTACAAACAGGTACATACAATATATATGGAATTTCATGGCCAGTTCCTCCAATAAGTTGGTGTCTTTTCTGCAGATGTACGTAATATAATGAAACAAATTTGGTATCAACACCCACAAATTTATCAATTAAAGTGAAACCTGTATGTAGGGTCCACCCAAGGGACCAGAAAATATTGACCTTTATGTACAGGTGACCCTTATACACAGGTTCAGTTTAGTTGAAGTATGCAGTCAATGGACAGGTTTTACTGTACATTGTATATGACTGTCAGTTCAAAAGGCAAGGTGACTTACTAGACAGGCTTTGTTCCTTGACTTATCTGTCTTTGAAATACAATGGACTCGACCTTACACCAATGACATGGGCCGAGCCAACTACATGTACATGTATATATAGGGTATGCATAAAGGGGGAACAAGATAATTCTTCCCATGTTGTCTGTGCTGGGTTTACAATCATTCTTCATGTATCTTACGCCAAATTACAATGGAGAATGAAGATTAAGAACTGATGAACTCGGCTGGCAGTATACACTGTGATTTATGTATCTTCATATGACTCTTGACAGTGTACTATCATACTCTATATATTCCAGCCATGCTACATGATGCACATGTATACAGTAATACTCGAAATACCACTTTTATCAAAATCTGCCTCACTTTTCTAAATGTGCATCAGAATTATCAACCAAGACCTGCAATTGATGTTCATTTGATAATTTCTAAAGTCTGACCTAGTTTCTCTGTGAAATAATAAAAAATAAGTGAAATGTACGTGTACCTAAATCTGGGGTGAAAACAGTGAAGAAACTGTATTGTCTGTGTGTAACATGTTCGTGTGATTCCAATAAACACTAGATATTATTAAAAAATATGCTTGTAAAATGCTTCATCTTTATGTCTGATAAGAAATGTGTAGAAATATTGATTCTCATACATATGTAATTTATTTTGCACAAGGGTAACCGGTACACTCCCTCCCCCTTTGACCACCCCACCCCACTCAAAAGAAGAAGAATACATGTACAGTGGAAGCTTGCCAAAAGACCACCTGACCTAAGAGGCCACCTCACATTTAAGACCATAGATATTCAGTCCCTTGAAAATTTCTTAATGAATATTAAATACATTAAGATCCCCATTTTCAAGTAGATTACCACCTAACAAATCAGACACCTCTGTGTTAATTTGGTGATCTTGATAAAGAGGTTCCAGTCTGAATCAATGCAAAACAGTTGACTAGAATATCCCAATACACTGTACATATAGTTGCCCCTCTCCAAAGCAACCTAATGCATGGATAATCATTACGCTTTTATACACTGACATGAAGTGTGATAAGCTTAACGAGCTTTATCATTTTGTAAATGATGTAAAATTTATGCTATCGAAACAGGAAAAAAAATGGTGGTCCAAAAGAACACCAGCTATAATTTATAAATATGTAATTATTAGACATGATCTGACATGAAAGATTACATGTACTTATAATTATATACATCTGTAGCCTTTTTCATAAAAAATATCTTACGATTACTCTTACGATTTTATCATAACGATTATCATAAGTTTTTTCTTAGGTCAATTTCACAAAAGCACTCGTAAGATTACGTTCTGTACAGTATAAATCAATTTTCCCCATCTTGCTTCCAGACTCTTATCTATCTGTATCAAATAATTTGAACAGCTGATTTGAGGGATGCATTTTACAAAATAGGTAACTCTTTGAACTCCACATCAATTTAACTACGTGTTCATGTACCACAAAGCTTGTGGCATAATAAAATGCTATAATCTTGAGAGCTAAGATTGATCACAGAAAACTTGAAACCTTAATCCTCATATCTACTAATTAGTGTCTGACCTGTACATGTAGCTACATTTTGTAGTTATACAAGTACATGTATGAATACCCCCAAATTGGAGGTTTGGTTCTAAATTGGCGGCTTGGCATGAAAGATGCCATTTCTAGACGCATGTGGTTCTGTACAAGAATTTGATGCGTGTACATTTCATTAACTGATACTGGATGGTGGTCCCCTAATTCTGGGCATATTATGTTCATTATACAAAGAACATGTATGTCTTAAAAAGACACAAATACACTTATAACTAGAATTCGTATCGAATACGAATACGATGGGCTTTCCAGAACGATTTGAATTAAAAAAGAAACCAATTTTGTTTTGTTGAGAAATGAAATATCTCAAGATTTTTTTAATGAAATTAACATGACATTTAGATAGTTGGAAAGTGGAGGAGCTTCGTTTTATTTCAGTGAAGTATATATTATCAGCGTTATATAAAGCTTAACAAGTGTTATTCATCGCTGATATGAATAGAAGACTTTTTTATACATAAAATACAGAAATGTTTCGCTGAGGTGATAAATGCGAAATCCGAAACATCTTGGTACAAAATGGATGTAGGGACGAAAACACCCCTTTGATTAACGATGCCTTTTAACTCCTATTTATTGTTTTCCGAAATCATAATCATATGTCTGGCATAAATGATAAAACTACCAAACTCTCTCTCTCTCTCTCTCCTCTCTCTCTCTCTGCGTATGAAATTTGAGAGCGAACAGATAAAAAGCCGTTTCACGGCCGATATTTGTTTTCCGTATGCGTGAATAATAATAATTAAAAATCGATAATCACTTTTGTGTATAGGGCCGTATGTGTTTTTACTCTAAGCCCGTCACATTGTCTACCCGCTCTAATACATATCGGTTTGGTTTCCTAGGGAGGGCTAGCCTCTATACTTAGTAAACATTAGTACTGTCTGCCCGTCAGTCCGTATTGTAAATAAATGTTTGTTTGTTCATGTCGGAAACAATTCTTAATGAGTATATTTGCGTGTTTTTCGGTCTGTGACTAATTTCTTTCTTTCTATTAATTCTACGCATTTTCTTAAAATAGTTTTACACATTTTTCTTTATTACAAAACTTTTACTCTTTATTTTAGCATTCAAGGGCATACACCACTTTCGCCCTCATAAATCCGCTACTCGAAAAGATCTCTCTCTCTCTCTCTCTCTCTCCTCTCTCTTCTCTCTCTCTCTCTCTCTCTGCGTATGAATTTGAGGCGAATAGATAAAAAAGAGCCGTTTGACGGCCGATATTTGTTTTCCGTATGCGTGAATAATAATAATTTAAAAAAATCGATAATCTCTTTTGTGTATAGGGGCGTATGTGTTTTTTACTATAAGCCCCGTCACATTGTCTACCCGCTCTAATACATATCGGTTTGGTTCTCGGGGAGGGCTAAGCCTCTATACTTAGTAAGCATTAGTACTGTCTACCCGTCAGTCCGAATTGTAAATATATGTTTGTTTGTTCATGTCGGAAACAATTCTTAATGAGTATATTTGCGTGTTTTTCGGTCTGTGTGTCTGTCAATATGTCCTGTCCGTTAGTCAGTCCCGCTTGTCTCTGTGTCTTCATATGTAAATTATGTATGTATGTGTCTCTGTCTTCATTTGTAAATTATGTATGTTTGTTTGTGTCGGGGAAATCGGGTACTATTTATAGTCCTATAAATGTGTGCGTGCGTTTATTATTTTTCCGTAAGTGTGTCTGTGTTTTAGTCAGTGTATAAAATTGATTAAATTGAAAGTTTATGTATATTTTCTTTGCATAATTCCCGACATAGCTGTTATAATATTTCCTATACTATTTTTGTTTGTTTATTAAAAAAAAGAAAATTACTACTACGAGTTTTTGAGACGGTCCCTCTACTTTTGAAATTCGGAAAAACCCGTAGATATAATTTTACTGCATCCCAAACACATTAACATGCTTAATGGGGATAGCTCCCTTGGCTCCTGGGTCTATGCGTAGGGAACTTTTGCTCGATTAAATTCAAAGTTTATGTATATTTTCTTTGCATAATTCCCGACATAGCTGTTATAATATTTCCTATACTATTTTTGTTTGTTTATTAAAAAAAGAAAATTACTACTACGAGTTTTTGAGACGGTCCCTCTACTTTTGAAATTCGGGAAACCCGTAGATATATTTTACTGCATCCAAACACATCAACATGCTTAATGGGGATAGCTCCTTGGATCCTGGGTCTATGCGTAGGGAACTTTTGCTCGATTAAATTGAATTTTTATGTATATTTTCTTTACACACACGCGCCGGCAGTGGGGGGCTAAACCGACTTTAAGCCCCAATTTTCAACATCTATGCTGATCTTTGCAAAAAAGTGGGGGGGCTAAGCCCCCCCCCCTAGCCCGCCCCCGGCTCCGACGCCTATGTACCCCCCGCCCCAACTTTTTTGACGAAGGTAGCACTTAAACTTAAAGATAAAATTCACTTTTCAAAACTTCTTAACCAGACAGACAGACGGACAGACAGACGGACAGCAAACGGACAGACAGACGGACAATGTGATTCCTATATACCCCCCAAATCTGTTTGCGGGTATATAACAATGTTAGAACAGATGTAATTAAAATGAGAGGAAATAATTCCAACTAAATATATGATGATAACTAATGGCAATATAACACGAATGGGTGTCCATGCACTGAGTTTTTTGAGACGGTCCCTCTACGACAACTTTTAAGGATTAAGGTTTTTTAAGAACAACTTTTAACGTTTTATATGATAAATTCAGAAATACTTTCATGTACTGTTTTTATTGTTCGAAAAAGACGACGGGTTTTCTCTCTCCTATATGTACTCTAACACACTATACACGAATTCTAAACGTAATTATTTTTTGAACCAACACGTGCCGAAGATTCAGTAACTAATTCTGTAAAATATCTTAGTTTAATTCCCTACAGGAATCTCATACATATAGTTATCCAAAGAGTTTTTAGTATCAACGAGATATTAAATAAAGAAAAAATACTACATTTAACATAACAGAGTTTCCGCCCGACGAGTCTTGTTCAATCGTATACGGTTTTTATTATTGATAATTTAGACATGACTCAGCAAAATTTCACTATTCTTACCAGTTTATACAAATCCTTAATTTTTGAAAGTGTGTTGACTTTACGAAACTTTTGATCGATTGATATGATGACCCGTCACTTTCTCTATCAGTTGGTAAAAAAATTTGACGTTTTGCGTCAAACGTTATGACGTAATTACAGAAAAACAAAAAATTGGGTTGGGTTCGGATGTCGTAGTCCCTTTATTTTTTTTCAAAAACATTCCAAAAACTATACAGCGATGCACGTTTGCTTTGTCAATCGTTACTGAGAGTTTCAAATGAACTGATTCAAAATGACGTGAACAACCGTAGCACACGGAACGAAAATCGATGCACAGGCCTGCAACGTTTTACTTACAATTTCTTCAAAATCATCAATTTGAATTGAAGTATTTTAAATGTTTTCATAATAACTAAGTATGCGTAACATGTGATACGAAAAATTCGAAATTCGAAAGAAGAGTGCACGAGATATGTGCTAAGGACCGAAAAAGCGCATTTTGGGTCAGAATTCTAAAGTACCAAATAGAAAATTCAGTCTGACACATTAACAGAGATAAAAGACGTACTTTCTCAACGTATTGTGTGAAAAAGAATTCAAAACGTTCGAAAAAACGTCAAAAAACGTCGGATTTGAAAATTTACGTCAACGTCAAAATTTTGACGTAGGAAAAAAATAAGACATTTTTTCAGCCCAAAACGTGACAAAATGCCCAAAAATGAACTTTGTTTTTTCGAAATTCGGACGAAGTAAAAAAATTCGTGATTTTCGGCGAAATTTTCAATGCGAATATCTCGAACCCCTTAAGAGATATGCAAAAATGAAGTCGACCATAGAAGCATCCTCGTCTCAGTGAGGAGAATCTAAATCTCAATGCACAACGAAATCGCACGAATAATTTCTGCAAATTGAGACTTCATGATAAAATCACGAAGACAGGGCGGGGCCCCTATAGGGCCCAACATGGCTGACCCAAAAAGTTCGCAGCACATCCTCGGAAGAAAGCGAATAAGAACACGTTATAGAAAGTTTTGAGTGAAACGTACCCAATTTTGTTAAATCGTGGTGACAGGAAAAATAATAATAATAAATAATAAAATAATAATCAACTAGAATTCGTAATCGAATACGAATACGATGGGGCTTTCCAGAACGATTTGAATTCAATAAGAAACCAATTTTGTTTTGTTGAGAAATGAAATATCTCAAAATTTTTAACAAAGACTTATTTAATGAAATTAACATGACATTTAGATAGTTGGAAAGTGGAGGAGCTTCGTTTTATTTCATTGAAGTATATATTATCAGCGTTATATAAAGCTTAACAAGTGTTATTCATCGCTGATATGAATAGAAGACTTTTTTATACATAAAATACAGAAATGTTTCGCTGAGGTGATAAATGCGAAAATCCGAACATCTTGGTACAAAATGGATGTAGGGACGAAACACCCCTTTGATTAACGATGCCTTTTAACTCCTATTTATTGTTTTCCGAAATCATAATCATATGTCTGGCATAAATGATAAAACTACCAAACTCTCTCTCTCTCTCTCTCTCTCTCTCTCTCTCTCTCTGCGTATGAATTTGAGGCGAACAGATAAAAAGCCGTTTCACGGCCGATATTTGTTTTCCCGTAATGCGTGAATAATAATAATTAAAAAATCGATAATCATTTTTTGTGTATAGGGCCGTATGTGTTTTTACTCTAAGCCCGTCACATTGTCTACCCGCTCTAATACATATCGGTTTGGTTCTCGGGGAGGGCTAGCCTCTATACGTAGTAAACATTAGTACTGTCTGCCCGTCAGTCCGTATTGTAAATAAATGTTTGTTTGTTCATGTCGGAAACAATTCTTAATGAGTATATTTGCGTGTTTTTCGGTCTGTGACTAATTCTTCTTTCTATTAATTCTACGCATTTTCTTAAAATAGTTTTACACATTTTTCTTTATTACAAAACTTTTACTCCTTATTTTAGCATTCAAGGGCATACACCCCTTTGGCCCTTATAAATCCGCTACTGCTCTCTCTCTGTCTCTCTCTGTCTCTCTCTCTCTGCGTATGAATTTGAGGCGAATAGATAAAAAGCCGTTTGACGGCCGATATTTGTTTTCCGTATGCGTGAATAATAATAATTTAAAAAATCGATAATCTCTTTTGTGTATAGGGGCGTATGTGTTTTTACTATAAGCCCGTCACATTGTCTACCCGCTCTAATACATATCGGTTTGGTTCTCGGGGAGGGCTAGCCTCTATACTTAGTAAGCATTAGTACTGTCTACCCGTCAGTCCGAATTGTAAATATATGTTTGTTTGTTCATCCGTCGGAAACAATTCTTAATGAGTATATTTGCGTGTTTTTCGAGTCTGTCTGTCTGTCTGTCAATGTGTCTGTCCGTTACTCAGACTCCGCTTGTCTCTGTGTCTTCATATGTAAAATTATGTATGTATGGTGTCTCTGTCTTCATTTGTAAATTATGTATGTTTGTTTGTGTCGGGGAAAATCGGTACTATTTATAGTCCTATAAATGTGTGCGTGCGTTTATTATTTTTCCGTAAGTGTGTCTGTCTTTTAGTCAGTGTATAAAATTGATTAAATTGAAAGTTTATGTATATTTTCTTTGCATAATTCCCGACAAAGCTGTTATAATATTTCCTATACTATTTTTGTTTGTTTATTAAAAAAAGAAAATTACTACTACGAGTTTTTGAGACGGTCCCATCTACTTTTTGAAATTCGAAACCCGTAGATATATTTTACTGCATCCAAACACATCAACATGCTTAATGGGGATAGCTCCTTGGCTCCTGGGTCTATGCGTAGGGGAACTTTTTGCTCGATTAAATGAAAGTTTATGTATATTTTCTTTGCATAATTCCCCGACATAGCTGTTATAATATTTCCTATACTATTTTTGTTTGTTTATTAAAAAAAAGAAAATTACTACTACGAGTTTTTGAGACGGTCCCTCTACTTTTGAAATTCGGAAAACCGTAGATATATTTTACTGCATCCAAACACATCAACATGCTTAATGGGGATAGCTCCTTGGCTCCTGGGTCTATGCGTAGGGAACTTTTGCTCGATTAAATTGAAACTTTATGTATATTTTCTTTACACACACACGCGCCGGCAGTGGGGGGCTAAACCGACTTTAAGCCCCAATTTTCAACATCTATGCCGATCTTTGCCGATCTAGCCCGCCCCCGGCTCCGACGCCTATGTACCCCCGCCCCAACTTTTTTGACGAAGGTAGCACTTAAACTTAAAGATAAATTCACTTTTCAAAACTTCTTAACCAGACAGACAGACGGACAGAAGACAGACGGGACAGCAAACGGACAGACAGACGGACAATGTGATTCCCTATACCCCCAAAATCTGTTTGTGGGGTATATAACAATGTTAGAACAGATGTAATTAAAATGAGAGGAAATAATTCCAACTAAATATATGATGATAACTAATCCAATATAACACGAATGGGTGTCCATACACTGAGTTTTTGAGACGGTCCCTCTACGACAACTTTTAAGGATTAAGGTTTTAAGAACAACTTTAACGTTTTATATGATAAATTCAGAAATACTTTCATGTACTGTTTTTATTGTTCGAAAAAGACGAGTTTTCTCTCTCCTATATGTACTCTAACACACTATACACGAATTCTAATTGGGACTCGTAATTATTTTTTGAACCAACACGTGCCGAAGATTCAGTAACTAATTCTGTAAAATATCTTAGTTTAATTCCCTACAGGAATCTCATACATATAGTTATCCAAAGAGTTTTAGTACACGAGATATTAAATAAAGAAAAATACTACATTTAACATAACAGAGTTTCCGCCCGACGAGTCTTGTTCAATCGTATACGGTTTTTATTGATAATTTAGACATGACTCAGCAAAATTTCAGTATTCTTACCAGTTTATACAAATCCTTAATTTTTGAAAGTGTGTTGTCTTTACGAAACTTTTGATCGATTGATATGATGACCCGTCACTTTCTCTATCAGTTGGTAAAAAAATTTGACGTTTTGCGTCAAACGTTATGACGTAATTACAGAAAAACAAAAATTGGGTTCGGATGTCGTAGTCCCTTTATTTTTTTTCAAAACATTCCAAAAACTATACAGCGATGCACGTTTGCTTTGTCAATCGTTACTGAGAGTTTCAAATGAACTGATTCAAAATGAACAACGTGAACAAAACCGTAGCACACACGTAACGAAAATCGATGCACAGGCCTGCAAACGTTTTACTTACAATTTCTTCAAAATCATCAATTTGAATTGAAGTATTTTAAATGTTTTCATAATAACTAAGTATGCGTAACATGTGATACGAAAAAATTCGAAATTCGAAAAGAAGAGTGCACGAGATATGTGCTAAGGACCGAAAAAGCGCATTTTGGGTCAGAGAATTCTAAAGTACCAAAATAAAAAATTCAGTCTGACACATTACAGAGATAAAAGACGTACTTTCTCAACGTATTGTGTGAAAAAGAATTCAAAACGTTCGAAAACTCGAAAAAACGTCAAAAACGTCGATTTGAAAATTTACGTCAACGTCAAAATTTGACGTAGGAAAAAAATAAGACATTTTTTCAGCACAAAACGTGACAAAATGCCCAAAAATGAACTTTGTTTTTCGAAATTCGGACGAAGTAAAAAGTTCGTGATTTTCGGCGAATTTTCAATGCGAATATCTCGGAACCCTTAAGAGATATGCAAAAATGAAGTCGACCATGCATCCTCGTCTCAGTGAGGAGAATCTAAATCTCAATGCACAACGAAATCGCACGAATAATTTCTGCAAATTGAGACCTCATGATAAAATCATGAAGACAGGGCGGGCCCCTATAGGGCCCAACATGGCTCACCCAAAAAGTTCGCAGCACATCCTCGGAAGAGAACGAATAAGAACACGTATAGAAAGTTTGAGTGAAACGTACCAATTTTGTTAAATCGTGGTGACAGGAAAAATAATAATAATAATAATAATAATAATAATAATAATTAATAATAAGAATAATAAGAATAAACACGACAATAACAATAGGGTTTTCCACTAGTAGTGGAAAGCCCTAATAAGAATAAACACGACAATAACAATAGGGTTTTCCACTAGTAGTGGAAAGCCCTAATTACATGTATTATAGCTTCAAACCTTGCCATCAATTTGTATAAATTTCTTGGAAAAGGGGCAAATTCATTCGAACAGATGTACATTATTAAATATATTGTACATTTTTTTAAACATTGAAGTAACCTGATACATGTATATCAGTTCATTGAACTCAAATATATGTTCATTTACATGTATATTCTGTCTTTTCGTTAGTCAAGAGTTATCTCCTATGTCAGCAGGTATCGATTGTGAGGTCATGTCTTTACGTGAGAAAACAACATCGTTTTCACACAAACATATGACGTCACAATTAATAACTTTTCTCATTTTATGCACACACAATTTTATGACATCACAATCGATACCTGCTATGAGGGGTGGTAACACTGGATAATGAAAATACCTAATATGTATATATATATGCATGTACATGTACACGTATATACCTATAGCTCAAATCATAAAAATTTTGAAAGACATGATAAACCTTAAACCTCCACCTCTCATCATATCAAGCTTTTGGGGGCAGATACATGTACAATCTACCAGTATCCCCTATTAATATCAGAGGTGATCTCCTGCGCTCAAAGTACAATGTAATCAAATTAACTCAGTACGCAGGAACTAATTTTTCGTTAAAAAGGCACAAATTTTATTTCGTAATTGAACATATCTGTAAACTGTAGGGATTATTTGTTGTAGAAAGAATTTTACACCAGTGAGTGCACATACCACTACATGTAGTTAGCCATTCCTTACAGACCAGGGGCAAATTCAGGTGGGGCACAACAGACAAACCCTGCCCCCCCCCCCCCCACACACACACACACTCTGAAGTTGCAAAAAATAAAGTGTAAAACCCATAAAAGGTGGAAAATTAATTACGTGTACAAGCAACCAAAACTGCCATGCTTTGCTATACATGATCAGAATATTCTAGGCTTGCACCCCTCTAACTTGAAATCCTGGATCCATCCCCCTGGAGACCACTACTTCCATCACCAGAATGTAGTCTATGAAAGCAAGAAGTCTCTCAACATACAAATGTAGGTTTTGTTTACCCTATTTCAATAACTTATTGTCTAAATGTCAGACAAAGCAGGTGCCCTTTAATAGGCCTAGGAATGGTTTGCTCACACAGGGATTTTCCTACCTCCAAAATTATGGGTCCATGGTCCAGGAAATTGGGAAAAAACATGACATTTTTAGTAAAATAGAAACATTTCATTTGAGACATTTTTTCTTTATTTTGAAATTCAAAATTGGAAATTTTTGCATAATTTGGGGAAAAAACATGTACATGTACAAGCCATTTATGCATTGGGAATGGGTTCTGTAACCGGACCCAAAATCAGCCTACAAAAATTCCTGTCACATGACCGCTTAAACTAGTGTTGCTTTATAGTACATGTGATTATTGGGTATACATGTACCTTATGTTAGAACTTATTTTTACACAAATGTACATGTACTTACATTATATATACATGTACTGGAGCATGTATTTACAGTCATACAAGAAGCTCATATAAAATATACAGGTCAATTATGATTATAATTTTACATAAATTCCAAAAGGTGTGTCCACTGAAAATTGTATACATGTAATTTCTCTGTGACCAGAAGATGCCTTGATATAGACAAAATATGAACCACTTTTTTTTACAATTTTTTTTAACCCTATTTCACACTATTTAAAAGGTGATAATAATTGAAATATTCCTGAATTTTTCTGCATATTGTACATGTTTCCATAGTAAATGTACATGTACAAATGTTTATGTCATATTCCTGTTGTAGACTTCGGCATTCCTTGAGATATATACATAACAGCTCGAGTAGAAACAATCAGTTTTTATTGGTGTGACTACATGTAGATTGACATGATCTTTTTTTGCACTAGTTCATTACCCACAGTACAAATCCATTGCTGTCATGTTTATCTCGTTAAAGGTGTGGCTGATGATTGACATGTGAATTCATTACTCAATGAATACACAAGTAGGCAACTTGAACTGGTAGTGTATTTACACATCACAAAGCAGCCAAAAAAAAAAATGGACACCTGTGGTGGTTCTTAATCACAACTATAGGATCAATTATGTACAGTCATTTTGCTTGCACATACCTGTATTTTGAAGCGTGTCCCTTACCATTTTAATCAGAAAAATTTCAATCCATTTTCAGCAAAATTCTGGAAAACCTGATTAAACTGGGGGAAATTATATAAGACATATTATACAAGGGAAAAAAATACTTTTAATCGAGTCTGAAATCTGAAACCTACTAATAATTCCCCTACATGTACATGTATATACATGGGCTGAAATAAACAAACTTGGTAGAGGACCTTGTACTTGCAGTATATAGTTTCATTTCCATAGCGGAGGTGAAGAGGAAGTCACCCCCCCCCCTTCATTTTTGCAATCTTAACCTTTGGTTCAGGTGAGTTAATAAAAAGTCTATGGTTATAGCCCTTACATGTAGGAACATTAGGAGAAATGAGTGAAAAGTAATAATACAGTGTAACCTGTACATATATAATGACCTCCTTAGGGACACAAGAAAATCAGTCTTTATAGGGAGGTGGTCTTTATAGGGTGGTGGTCTTTATATAGACAGGAGGTGGTACACAAATGGCACTATTGTGACCAGGTGGTCTTTATACTGTATAAAGCAGGTTTTGCTGTATCTACTGTGAAACCTTGTTATTAAGGCCACCTACATGTAACTGACTGACTAGAAGTGGTCTGATTTCGGTAGTAGTATGATGGTCTTTTTAGTGAGGATTTGTTGTACAGTTCTCATGAAATATTGATTTGTAAAATTCCAGGAGACTGAATATTTGTGTTCCAAAATGTGGTGCTTTCCAAGGCGAGTTGGTCTTTACTTACATGTACAGCCATGTTATACATTGTCCTATTGTATGTATACAGTTGTACATACAAGTGTCTACTGGTACATTTTTATATATGAAGTGAGAACGAGATGACAAAGAAAATGATTAATCTCTATTTGCATACAATTGTTCATTTGTATGAAGAAGTCTTACAAAGTACATGTATTTTGCTTTTATCATGTAGATCTATGTGAAATGTCTGTCAAACTTTAACCATCATCACACACACGCATCATGACATATATACAAATGTACAAATACCGGTAATGTTAATGAACAAAGAAATCTGAAGTTTATTAAGTAATATAAAACCGCAAGTTTTAATTCTACTCTGATCTGTTTTATAAATTGTTTTCACATTCTGCAAAGAAATTTTCACTCAGAGATGTCAATATGACAGCAGTTATATATGTTCATATAGATAAAGCACCACAAATATTGTCCTGTGCTATGGAACGACTCCAAACCAGTAAAGCTTCGTTAATCTAAAGATGTCATAAGCCTGCTATTACATGGGACCTTGGTTTTCAAAGTCTCATTATAAGACCCATGTCTTTCACTTCTTGTGCCGTAATGCCAAAAACTTGGTGAGGAAATGGTGACATGAACTTTTTAAAAGTCTACAAATACATGTACATGTACATGTTCAAATGTATGATGTACATGTACACATGACATACCATTGCAATCAATCCTGCAAATTTTAAATTTTTTTTGAAGTGTCTGAAATACTCCTTCACTCATAAAAGCCTGAAAAACAATGATTTAGATCAATCCAAATGTGTAATGGATGAATGGGTTCAGAAAACCAAAGAAGACTGTTGCAGATACATGTATAATGTACAGTCATGGGACATAAATACAAATGTATTCACCACTTATGTTATTTTCGTCTTTGTTTTATATAAAACCAACAATTTTCAAATGCTCACAGAATCCACTAATTTAAGCAATATTTCAAACATTTTATTTTCACATAAAGGAAACTGAATTCCTATTTTTAAAACTTTTTGAAATTTAGATACCGTATACTCTTTGTTTATTTTGAGAAAATAACTGATTTATGTTGAGGATAAAACCATTTTAGGTAAATTTTGATATATTTCATTAGATTGGAAGAATAATTACAGAACTTACAAAATTACTCTGTGAGAAAAATTCTGTCATTTTTGTAAATAAACATGATAATTAAAAAATGCATATATTTCAGAAATATGAAATTATCCTTCTATAAATTTGTACCATTTTTGTGTCAAATTCTGGTATGATTTGTGGATTTTACCAACATTTAAAAATTGTTGGTTTTATATAAAACAAAGAAGAAAATAACATAAGTGGCGAATATTTATGTCCCATGACTGTAAATGTACAATGTGTTACTCTAAATCTTGGTTTTACATGTACAGTAAAACCTGTATATAGGGGCCACCCAAGGGACCAGAAAATACTGGCCCTTATATGCAGGTGACCCTTATACACAGGTTCAATTTAGTTTAACTATGCAGTCAAGGGACTTGAAAAAACTGGCCCTTATAAACAGGTAATCCTTATATAGAGGTGGCCACTATAGCAGGTTTTACTGTAGTTCATTTGTACTCTTACAGTTTCTTGGTCTAGTACAATTTAGTTTTCAAGCAATCTTATTAGAAACCGACCTCTAATCGCTTATATTTTCAGATATGTCGGATATAGGATCTAATGCAATCCGCTATGGGGTCACCTGCGGATGACCTTGTTATGTGTGTCATTTTCGACCAATGAAAATAAGACTTACACACTTGTAAGTGATCAAATGGCAAAGAGATTAAACATTTTAATCAACACTGAGCACATAAAATCAGAAAGTGAAGAATTATTTTCATAACCCTAAGATAGGTTCAAATCACCAAAGATATTTCGATGGAATTTTGCAGACTGACCATTTTCTTTATATATATTATAATAAATAACATCTCTTTCCCATTCCTTTTTGTTAGTCGCATTTTCATTGGTTGAACATCTGACACACCTACAAGAGGTCATCCAAACATGACCCCATAGGGGATTGCGTTAGATCCTTTACAAGACATATCAGAGAATGGGAGTGGTGAGGGATCAGTTTTTAATTAGACTGGTTTTCAAGATACCTAGGCCTGTATCTGACAAAAAACTGAAAAATTATGGTTAACACTGAAATATACAATTTCTTGCTGACAAGCTAAAATGTTCCGTTACAATACATGTAGATAACAATTTATAGCATGTTAATTCTAGTTACATGTATCTACATGTATTTACTTAAGTTTTCGTCAATTTCATTCACAACAGATCGTAAATTTCCAACTGTTAAATGTAAAAAGTTCTTCAATGGAAGGTTTCCTTTCTAAATTTTATGTAGTAAAAGCATTTAGAAAGACATAAATCCTTCTACTGTTACAAATGTATGTACAGCATGATGCCAACACAGCAAGCAATTCACATCAACATTTTTTTTCTTTAAACTAATATATCAAGGATTGCTTGATCTTTTAAGTTAAGTGCGGATGCACTTAGATAATACTGCAGATGAAATTGGTTATATATCTACAATGCACATGTACATGTATAAAGATATACGGTGTAGATCAATATGAATACATGGGATTCATTGTACATGTACACGTATATAAGGGATTAATATCAACATGTGTACATGTACACATATATAAGGGATTAATATCAACATGTGTACATGTACACATATAGGTCTGGAAAAATGCCCAATTTCCAAATCAAAATTTACAATTTTTACCCCCAATTTTGAGCAAAATTTTCAAAAAATGTTCTCTACACAGCTTATATTCTGTAGCCAAACAAAGGAGATTCTCACAATTTTAAGTACACTGTACCATTCAATCAAAACTTCCATATATTCAAATTAAAAACATGTTAACATGTTAGTTAAAAAAAAGAAGTTGAAATTATCATTTTTTTGTGTCTTTATTGTTATAAGTAAAATAACCAAACATCGGCAGTTACTTTTCCCCCAATTTGGTCCCTTTGGTTATTGCAAAACGTATTGTATACCATATATAATATACATGTACAATTTACACACATGTGTACAATGTAGATGTATATTATATATGGTACAGTAATACATGTACATGTATATACATGTACATGTACATGTAGATGTATCATCAGTAGTTGCCTAACGTTGCCTTAAAAGGAGCTCGAGGAAAGTATTGCTTGTTTGTTTATTGTTGTTTAATGTCCCACTCAAGAATATTTCACTCATATGGAGACGTCACCAAATGCTGGTGAAGGGCTTCAAATTTTAGCCAATGCTCGGCACTTACAGCCATTGAGCAGTGAGGGTTCTTTAACGTGCTGACACCTACTGTGACACGGGACCTTGGTTTTTACTGTCTCATCCAAAAGACAGGAAACCAACCTGCCACCAGCTGGACTCGAACTCACGATGTCACAATCAAGAGTCGAGGGCACTACCGACTGAGCCAAGCCGGCTCAGGAAAGTATTGCTAAATAACGCAAGCATGTTTAACAAGATGATACATTTCTAAAAATTGTATTGAAAAAAAAAAATGCCAGCAAATTACGTATCTATTGGTGAGCAGCCACAAAATTTTTTGGGATGTCAGGATTCTTAATCTTAAGAGAAAAGTGAAGAGTTACGAAGAGTTGATTGATTGTAATGTTAGGTATGGTACATGTACAGCTGCTACTGAAATGGCTGACAAGATAACACATTCACAAAGTTTAATGTAAAAGTTCAGATCAATCAAGCAGTAACTAGACCTGTAGTTTGAAGAACAACAACAACCCTGTAACAAAGCAATTAACTCATCAATCCCTGAAATACAATTGATGCTTCAGTAAATCAATTACTTAGACTAGTCCAAATGTGTTTTGGGAGGAGGGGGGGAGGGTTGAATGAGTTAATTCTCTATATACAATGTTTACACTATCAAACTTTGCTTATCTGTGAGTTTCAAGGCGTTGGTCACATCTTCTTCCTCAGAGTCAGACAGAAACAGGGTACTGGATTTACATGTGTACATGTATGTACGTCATGTAAATATGTACAATATTGTTCAATTATAAATGTAAGTTTTTCTACTAATGAATTACATGTACTCTGTACCAAGTCATTGCTGAACTTGTTAATTAGGTTTCCAGAAAAATCAGAGACATTGCTCATGTACATGTACATGTAGGTCTCCTTCATCCATATATAAAACAAAGACTGCCTATATAGCTATCAATGGGGGATAATCACACATATACATGTATATATGTACATATACTATGTACATGTATGCCCCTTTATATACCACAGCTGTGAACAAGTCTGGTGTGTACATTTGTAGATAATCCTCTTCAGGCAATATAGTTTGAAATTAAAATTGCCCTTATCGGTAATTTTCATGATAATTGCAGTCCTTTAATAAAAAGGGCATTAGCTGTTTTTTGGGTTTTTTTTCAAATTTTTTGTTCCCTTTTTTAACTCTTTAGATTCATATACAATAACAAAATAAAGATATTTACAGGCATAAAAATTCTTAAATTCCTATATATTTTGTGAAAATTGCTTGAGAAACCCTGGTTTGGCACTTTTCATTTGCAATTGATTAACCCAACCTAAATACTACTCGTATATGAATACCACATTGAACCTGGCCTTATTTTCACAAAATACATGTACCGGTACATGTATATAGGAATATAAAATTTTTATGCCTGTGTATAGCTCTTTTATGTTACACCAAGTACAAGAAGTAAAAGTAGAAAAAAAAAAACAACAAATATTTTTTGGTAAAGTAACACAGCTACATGTACATGTATTGATGTAATGCCTTTTTAGGTTTAACTTTTGATGGCAAAATGATAATAATTCTGGTCCTGGAGTGCTAAACTTTAATGGGACATACAAAATAAAATGTATCATGAAACCAAAACACCAAAAATATTAATGATACTAATTTTCAGTCTTGAAATATCCATAGAACCTGACAAAAGATTGACTTTTGGTTAATTGCTTCTCAACAAGTTGGTTGATACACAACTGTATATATTTCCATTCCCTCTTTCTTACATTGTATTTCTTTTCTATGACTGTGACAGTCCATTAAACCTGTACTTATTCTGATAATGATGTCCAGCTGGACAAACAATAGCATTCTGTGGTTTATGCATGTACATACAGTTTGTATGTAGACATAAACAAACATTGTCAAATAGTAAAAATACTCTACAAATGTACGGTTTTACCTTATGCAGGATTTCCGCATTTCTGACCAATGACATCTTTTCCGGATGCACAAAATGAATAAAAGAATGTTCCTAAGGACAAACCATGACTCTCTTCTATTAAATCGATTTTGAATCCGAGAATACATATAAAAATTGGTGTCAGTGTTGCCATATACTGTATGTGTATTCAAATTAGCGCACTCATATTAAAGGGTATTGCTTATTAGCACAGTCTTGAAATTGTGCAATTGCGGTAATTTCATTAGCTTTGTCGTGTACATGTATACAGAATGACAGGGTGAAGAAATTTTAGCGCTGTCCTAGGATTAGCGCAATGATTTAAGCCTGAAAATAAGTACACGTATAGTAATAAAATATGGCAACAGTGACACCTATTTTTACTCTCGGATTCAAAATCTTTGACTTTCAAGTTTGAATCATAATGATAATCTAATCACAGAGTTTGAAATTAGCAGTAGTCTGCCAGCTCGAGACTAGTACATGTAACTTTTGCAGCGGACTAGTCAAAGTTGTGCTATAGCTAGTCCGGTTGACTAGTAGAAAATCTGTGTAAACATTACAGTATAAACATGAGCAATGATTAATAAAAGGGCTCGATGTTAACGGTTGACCACTTACATAAGATATGTTAATACATGTGTATATGAATCCAGCAACAAAACTGCAATAATCAAACCAATTACCAAATTGTGGAGCGGGCCTGGCTTAGTTGGTAGCACGCTCAACTCTTGGTCGTGAGTTCGAGTCCACTCGGCGACAGGTTGGTTTCCTGTCCTGCGGATGAGACAGTAAAAACCGAGGTCCCGTGTCACAGTAGGTGTCAGCATGTTAAAGAACCCTCAGTGCTCAATAGTCATAAGTGCCAAGCATAGGCTAAAATTTGAAGCCCTTTACCGGCATTGGTGACGTCTCCATGTGAGTTAAAGATTCTTGAGTGGGACGTTAAACAACAACAAACCAAATTGTGTAATCCTTGTATAAATTTGGTAATTATAAATGATTGTCAATTCAAAATTTCGTTGTACCACTTTTGGGCTAGTAAATATAAAATGTAGTGTACTGTACATGTACGTGTATTGTGGTATGTATTTCATGTGTTAGGTCTTTTTCATAGCTCACAATTTTTATGCTAATTTTAAAGAAAACATTTTCAACTTTGTTTAAAATTAGCATAAAATTGTCATCCATTTTAACAAGGAATAAAAGGGATGATCTAGAAAGTATAAACCGTATGGTACATCAATTCTTGTCATTAATCATGGTAAAAAAATGTGTTAAAAATAAGTCATATTTTCAACAGGTAAAAAATTCCAATTAACACTAACAGAACTGTAATTAAATGATATGTGTACACTGTACATACTGATACATGTACTGTACATACATGTAATTATACATGTACACTGCATAATGATACATGTACATTGCATATATCATGGTACATGTACACTGCATAATGATACATGTACACTGCATAATGATACATGTACACTGCATAATGATACATGTACACTGCATAATGTACATGTACACTGCATATATGGTACATGTAAATAATAACACCTACATGTACATGTACTGGTAACTGATGTAGATTGAATTTCCTCTTCATCAGTGTTTCCTTTGATCTATGTAATTATTATCATATGCATAATATATTGGAAATAGCAGTAAAATATGCACCATAGTAATACATGTATAATTTATATACGGTACATTGAAAATTAGCAAGTTGTAAATGAATGGTGAAAAATCAAAAGAAATATCTAGTCTAGTCTAGTACATGTCCATGCATGCACATGTATGAAAGACATACAAAATGAAATGTACATGTGCAATTGAGCATGTAATTGTGCATTTTGTATGGTTTTTCATTTATTTTTTATTTTGATTTATGTTTAACACCGCACTCAACAATTTTTTTTAGTAGTACCCGGTCGATGTACCTGGAAAGTAAACTGGCAAACTTTCTCACCAAAATCAGCTTGGGTTCTGACGGGGCTGGAGTGTAGTAACATGTACATGCACTTGTCATTTGGTATCCCTTTACTTTAGAACTCTTACAAATACCAGTACAAGTATACATTTACACACATGTATATACATATACATGTACATGTACATCAGGCAACAAAATAACAGAAATTGTCGTAACCCATTTACAGGCTAGGGTTACATGTAGAAAGAATTACTGTAACCTGCAGGTTAATCAATGTAAATAATCCTTATTTAATCGCTTGGGGCAAACATTTAGGCCGGAATTCAGAATAGGCGCTGAAGATACAGAATACACAATATATTTTACATATAGGGAAATAAGTTGGAATTAGCAAACAGTCACCGGATTAGACAAGAATCCGGAATACTCAAGGTCCGAAATAGACAGATTATACTGTGTATGTATAATACGTACTGTCTACTGAATGATACAGTCTATACTCCATGTACATTGTGTATGTACATTAATAAAAAAAATGTATGTACATGTACAAGAGCATGTAATTTACTGGCAATGGCTTGAAATTCAGTCGGTCATTGACCTGCTCGTTTCACAAAATGGTCTAGTCCACTGTCAGAATTCAGGGGTGTATGATCTTGAATCAAAATTTTATAAAAATTTTACATGCAATATGAACTTTTTCACTCCTGAATTATGACAGCAGATGTAGACAATACTATGTATTGATCTGGGCGAGTCTAAATGTGACTACAGGGCTTGATGAGTTAACACAAGTTTACATGTACATGTACAATCACTACAATGTATTGAGACAGAGTTACTTTGACATCCTTTCCCTATAATTAAAAAGCAATTTAAATAGCTTTTTGCAATAAAATAGTCATAACTTTACCCAGAACTGGTTGTGAAAACACACTGACCTACATTATACATGTACATGTACAAATGTTAAACATCGATAGTGTTCCAGCCAGGATTTGAAAAGGGCCGGGTGCTAATTTTAAAAAAGGCATTTTTTGCACGTAAATCAACTGGCATCGGGTGCCACATAAGAAAGGGCAGGCACTGTGCCCCGAGAAAATGTTCCAGCTGGAACACTGATCGATATAATTCAAAAGAAAATTCAATTTCATTTTCAGGCTGGTGATATAGCTATACACGTTTGTCTCACAACACAGATTTTGTCTAAAAAGTAGGTACGTGTACATGTAATGTTCAACATCATTGTGAATCAAAATGTACTACCAGTACAGAAGGCAGAGAATCTGAGATTTTAATGTCTGACACTCTATAACTAGCTGATACTAGCGATAGTAAAACAGTGGAACCTGTCTCGAGAGACCACTCTCATGAAAGATCACCTGCCTTATGAGACCACATTATAAAAACCATTTTGTTAAATAATCCTTTATATAAAACCTCCTTTGAGAGACATTTCTGTGGCAACAAGGGTGGTTCTCCAGAAAGGTTCTACATGTACTGTATTCTACAATGTACATGTATTGTACATGTACAACCATATAGTACAGTGTACAATGTACATGTACATGTATGTGTGAAATGAGAGTCTTGTCATAGATAGACTGCAAGGATTTTCATGTCCACAAGATGCACCCATATACATGTAGTTGTATATACAATAGGATGCCAAAAGTGAGTATAATTTTTATTTTTATCTATATATTTCATATAAAACCACATTTTCTAAAAAAAAAAAACTATTTCATAGTCATTTCCTGTTCAATTTCAATAAAATCTACACAATTAATTACTGATGCTTTGAAGATCCAAATTTCCATTGTTTCATTTTCAAGTACTGAAGAGTTTCAAAGGATACAAAATTTTAATGTCTCTTTTCAATACATGTATGTATAAATAAGGAATTATGAAATATAGAATTTAATCTTCTGTTAAAATTTCTGAATTTTGAAAACAATTACTTTGAACATTACATGTATGATCTTATACACAAAGAAACTGTTAAATATATTTAGTATTATGGTATGAGATATATCAAAATTGATTTTGAAATGACTTAATTTGAATGTTTTGAAAATTTACAGACTTATATGAAATATATAGAGAAAACTGAAAATTACACTCACTTTTGTCACTATACTGTATACACATGTACATGTACAACTGTTCATGTGCATATGAAAACATTTCTGATGTACAAATGTACATGTAAATGTAACTTGAAATCCAGACATGTAAAGATTCCTATGCTAAATTGATATCACCATCCCAGGGTTGGTGCTACATATTTAGAATGGTACATTGTACATTTCAACAAGTTTTATAAGGGGGGGGGGGGGGGGGGGGAGGGGTGGATGGCAAATCTTTTTCTATGATTTATTCACCACTTACAATTCTTCTATAAAACAAGCAGCTAATCTTTTCAAACATACATGTACTTGTAGGTTATGTATAATTTAACTTCTTACATGTATGTTATATTCATGTTTTTCATTCAATTACCGAAGTACAATGTACATGTAGCCTGATCCAACTGCTTTTGCCTTCGATAGTACATGTACATTGCGCACAATGTACATGCATATATACATACCTCTTGAAAAATATTGGGGGAGAAACAAGGGTTTTTAAAGAATGATTGAGATGTTAGGATTAATAGGAAACAGGGCCAACATCGAGAGCTTCTCTAAGAAATTGAGAACGGAAAGTCTGAGGATACAACTACATGTACAAGTAGCTTAGTTGCTAAGAGCATCCTGCTAGTGTTTTGAAAGTCCTGGGTTTGATTCCGAGTCTGGCTGCATATTTTTCCCTGTCTGCTGCACATATACATGTATGTAAATCAGTATGTTACGTACGCTGACCTAACTGTCTGCAATGTCATTTCAAATACTAATTGGCATCATGTTAGTTTAAACTTTATTTATATTACAATGATTGACAAACAAGTAATGTCAACTTATATTAATGTCTCTCGTTTAGTCCTTGGTCCTGATGTTGGTGTGCTTGCTGTGGGAGGAAACCAGAGTACCTGTGTCCAACTTGGCAACCACCATATCATCTCACATACTCCCCCGTCAAATCCAAGGATCGAACTCGGGTTGCACTGGTGAGAAACGCCAATGCGCTCCTCGGACACCCATTGGCATCGTGTTTGTAAGCATACATTTTATCTTTGTATATGTACACTACATCAGTACATGTATACATGTACTAAATGTAAGAGTATTTTTCAATCAAACATAAAATTACATTTGATGGGTGCGAGTCAGCTACATTGTAAAATGAGAACATAACAATAAAAGATTTATTCATATCCACACTGGTTAGATTGCATCTATTGTTAATCTCTCAGATAATTATGTATTGTTTAGACCTAATCCAGGTTTGCTGGGACACACAAAAAGTGTTAGATAAAATTTAGGAATTACTGTTACAGTCACTCCTATTTGGCTATAAAAATAATTGTAAAGACTAAAGTAGGCCTATACACCATACAGTAAATAATAAATGGGTTATTTAATTTAAAGTAAACAATTTAAAACTTTTGATTTTCTATCCGAACATCAGACGTTAACTTACCAGGCAAATTTTTCTCGATCCTGAATTCATCAGCAAAGAACCATTCACAATTATCTGAAGTAGCGGACGCTGCAGCTCCTCCCCTGCAGTTAAGCCACAGCCCACAGTCGCAATCCCCCGAGTTGCAGTCACATATTGGACTTTGTGGGGGATAATTACGAAAACTCAACCAATTTGGCGTCGCAAAAGAAACAATGGTGGCGACTGTTGTGATTAGTACACAAATTATCGCCGTTATAACTAAACAATTCGCCATAATGAAGTTTAAATGTCCAAAACACTTGTAATTTTCTCAACACTTTGTTTTGTTCTTTCTCAATTCGACTTCCGTTCCAAATGTAACTCCAACTGTTTCGACTTCCGGTTTCAACTTTCCTCCAAAGTCGTAAATATGTTACTGAATACTGGAACAAAATATACACCCAATGTTAATATATATTGTTGTAAGGTTTGCTTAATTAAAAATTAATTAAAAACAAAGGAAAATAAATCCATATCTTCTGTTCTCACGCCAAACACCTGAGTAATATAATCGGAGTAATTAGATTAGCATTGCTCGGGGGTATTTGAAGGGTTGGAAAGACGGTCGATAGATCTACTGATAGATGCTATTTTGTGATGTAGGCCTAAAATTGATTTAGATCTAGGACTTATATAACTTTACTAACTAATGATTAAATCTTAACCTTTAACTTGCAGTCTAGATCTAGGTAAACTAAAACTTTTTTTACTTGACAGACAGAAACAGTCCCGCTCAGTCGACCTGAAAACTGGATTGCTTCAGGCTATTTTCCAGTAGTCACTACATTTGTAGTTCTAATTCATGCTTTGTCGTTGTGGTCTGCTTAACACATGTATGTAGTTTCGTTGGGTCTAGTGAGCATAATTTCTTTAATTTTCTTTCACATTTTACTCAATGGGGTTGTCTTTCTGGTCGACAAGTTCCAATGTATATCCCCACACGCCCCCTAAAATTGACATATTTGAAAAGAAAAGAGAAAATAGTAAATCGAATTTTAGTGTCTGTAAGCCAGGAAATGGCCACTCAGAGATTTTGAAATAAAAAAATTCCTTGACAGTTTCTGGGAAGCATTCCCTGTACCACGGGATAAACGTAGCCCTATAACACAGAAACTCTTGTGGCG
Organism: Atrina japonica; assembly: GCA_030159075.1. NCBI lineage: Eukaryota > Metazoa > Mollusca > Bivalvia > Pterioida > Pinnidae > Atrina > Atrina japonica. Next base: position 1,283,434 of record BROG01000088.1, on the reverse strand, counting down.
ACATTTAGATTTTTCTGTTAGTTATATTTTTTTCAAGTTACTATTAAGCTATCGTAGACAATGAAAATAAGAAATGAAAATATCAGCATAAAAATCAGGAAATAATGAATTTTTTTTCTGAAAATTGCGTAAAAACTCGATCCCATTACAAAATTTTGCCTCAACATTTATAGTCATCATGTGATATTATAAATGTGCCCCCTAGCCTTTAGTTGGTATAAAATCTTTAATTTTTTTTTATAAAAAGCAGGAAAATTAATAACAAATTTTGCGAAATTTTGCGTCTCGCTCTGATCGGCGACGAATATAATCTCCAAGCATTGAACTTGTCATTAGATCGTGTCTGGGAGCTTCAGAAATTCAAAAATTATATTTTGAAAAAAAATAAAATAAAAAGCGCGTGTCCCCTTAGTCTCAGATCAGTTATTGCTTCACAATTTGTCTAACAAAAAAAGTTCAGTGAGGCTTGTACTGTATAGCAGTCTAAACTAGTATATAATTGTGTAACTCTAGCCCCGCCCTTGATTAATCCTCGATCCGCATCCTATGAGGATCAAAAGCACCGCACCCCTCTAACCTAAAATCCTACATCCGTCTTGATCCCGGTAGAAAAAATTGGTCCATTCCACTAAAGTAGCCTATGTAGACCACTATGCGCAAAATTGCAAGTATGACTCAGGTACCCCACTTGCGCCATTTTCGAAGTCCCAACTCTTATGAGCAGAAACCCTATAATAACCTACTAGGCCTACTCCTACGTAGGCTACTTAAAACGAAATTTCATTTTTCACCTTTTATGATAATAGTCACCATATATAGGCTTAATGCATCCAAACATTTTATTGCAAAACATACTTCGAACAGCTTTGCAGTGCTTTGCGGATTTTTCAAATGTTCACTTGCGAAAAATACATTGTTTTAAACAATTTATTTCGAATTATCCCATCCGTAAACCTGTAAAATTGAGTTCCAATTGAGAAAAGATTGATTAAGAAATCATATTTCAAATTTATGTCCTGTCTGATAAACATGTATATGCGTCTTATTTTGTCAAATAAAGGACAGTTACAATCCATTGAATTGGACGCATTCATTTAAAATACTTTGCCTAAACATTTCGATATACTTACATGAAAGATGCGCTTAACAACAATAAACTTCCGGTATTAATTGAGTTTTGGAGTTACTTTCTGTCGAACGAAATTCCGATTTGATTTAAATGATTTCTCCATAAACTTAAACAAAGTAATGACATTGCGTAATTAACACTTACCTGAAATTTACTGCACCTGTAAAACTACGTGTAAATGATTTACGGAATGAAGTACTCTGTAAGTTTTAAAAATAATCAAAGTCGTGTCTAGAAACTGTTCGACGAAGATTTATGAATGGCGATCTTTCTTTAACAAGACTAGAGAGAATGTATATACACGACAACTTACGTCAACCAGGAAGTATTTTTTAGAGTATAGAAATAGTGTTCAACAAAGAAAGAAAAACATACGAAGACATTAATAGGGGAAAATTATAACGATCTTTTTTTTTCTACCAGACAAAAGGTTTTTGAGTATACATGTTCGAGTCACGCTTTATCTTAAAATAAATTTCTTAAATATAAGTGGAAATTCTGAACTACTTCCTTTCTTGGAATATAATATGACATAGGCTATATATTATAGCAAAAAGACGAGTTTAAGTTACATTGCTGATACAGCACTTTATAAAGATTTCTATGCCATTATCTGATATCTCGTGTGAAACAAAGGTTTAACAAAACGAACTACACATTTGGAATTACCGGCGAACTTAGATGATTTTTCCTGACACACTTAACAGTCATTATGTTATCCTAAATTGAAAAAAAGAAAAACGTACAGAGAATTACAATTTACACATTAAACGACTGAAAGCCAACCTTAACGAAACCCCCACAACTTGATACACAAGCAGACATATACACAATTAAAGGACGAGATTTAACGGCAAAATAAACATAAAATGCTGAAACTGGATATACATGTATTTATTTATTGGTGACATACAGATGTATTAACATTATTGCTCATTTGAAGAGAACTTCAGAAATTTCAAAATATTGAGTACATACTCAAATTTTGAGAACCGTGCTAAAAGTAGGCTCTTTTTCATTTGTTTTTACTGGAAAATTATAAGTTTGACCTAATTCTATGAATCCGCAACCGAGACTAAATCCAAAGCATTAAGTATAGAAGCCTAAATATTCGGACTCAATCGGTAGGCGTCAATACAGCAACTATTACTAGTATAACATTTTTGTTTTTGTTCTGCCTTTCATTTGCCCAGAGACGGTCGCATGTTTTGCAGTTTAAAATGAAATCGCATTATAAACCGGATTTATAATTTATCATTTTGCATTGCTACGACGTTACGAAACTGTTTCAGTTGAATTTCATTCGGCGTCAACTTCTCTGACTGCATGGAAAAGTGAGATAAACCAGAGGGATTGATAGAATTTGCCACATCTCTTTCAATGGTCGATGGTTTGTTAAATTAAAATGTAATAAAACTAGAAATAGTTCAATAGTATATCATCGAACAGGTAACTCAATATTTCTGAACAAGTTGTCATGCAGCTGCAAAGGAAGTCATCGCAGTGACAGGAAAATGTCGACTTTAAATATCCTTATGACAACAGATCAGTTATTTGTTGGGCAGGCGCTAGCATATTGAAAAGTTGGCGTCAGGAACGTTTAACCCATAGCAAAGTAGTCTATTTGCTGCCTTTATTTATATTTATTTAAATTGATCACTGAAGTATGATTTACTTGAACTTGATTTCTTGGTATCTTTAATTTGATCTCTAGTTCGCTAGGATAGTCCTCGTTCACTTAGGTAAGAAAAATGATATTTCTAATTTTCATTTACATATTCGATATACTTAAATGTCATATAAAAGGCCACAATTAGTTCTTCCTTCTTTTAAATTAGGATCTGCTAAATGGAGTCTGCTTCATATTAATAATGGACAACAAAGGGGCGCAGTTAATGACCATAGGAGTGCCGGTGGTTTGCCGACTGACTTGGACCCAAATTCTGTTATGAGAAATATACGTGTATATACAATCAGTAATTCAAGCATCTTTTTAGCCCACCATCAACAGATGGTGGGCTATTCAAATCGCCCTGCCTCTGCCCGTCCGTCCTGAACAATTCTTGTTACCGCTCAGAAAATATTGAAGAGATCTCCTTGAACTTTGCCATCAAGGTTCCTCTTGAGGTCTAGTTGTGCATATTGCATTTGCAAAGAGATCGGAATTCAATATGGTCGAGAAGGGGCAATCTTGGGATTTTAACCAAACGAAGTTTGTTAACGCTGTTTTATCAGAAAGACTGAAGGGATCTCCATGGAATTTGACATGAAGGTTCCTCTTGAGGACTAATTGTGCATATGACATTTTCAGAGAGGTTGGAGGCGGCCATCTTGGATTTTGACAATGGAAGTATGTTACCCCTATTTCTCAGTAAGTACTAAAAGGATCTTGTTTAAATTTGATATAAAAGTTTCCATTTGCAGTCTACATATAGTTGGACATATATTTTCAGAGAGATCAGAATCCAACATGGCTGACAGGCTTCCATTTTTGACCAAAGAAAGTTTGTTACCATATATATTTCTCAAAAAGTACTGTAGGGATCTCATTGAAATGCCTTTGAAGTTTGAGGTCTAGATGTGCATATTACATTTTCAGAAGGACCATAATCCAACAATGCTGGCAGGCGGCTATGTTGAATTCCATTCTCTTTGAAAATGTAATATGTTCAGTTCTAGTTCAGTTTCGCCATAATCTTATGAAAAAAAGTATTTCACAGAAATATGGATTTTAATTCAAATTCAATGTTGAGACACAAAATAAGAGAAAAGAACAGTCTGCCATAGATCAGACATAGAACATTCCATGGTGGGCGCCAAGATCCCTCTGGGATCTCTTATTGATGTCCATATTAGTATGATTGTATTAAGAGCCACAGTGATGTTGGACAAAATAGAAAAAATCTACGTATCTAGATGACGAATAACAAAGTACATGTATTTATACTCGCGAGGGCTACATCTAGTGAAAAGCAGTTGTCAACGACGAATGTCAATTAAAAAAATGTTTGAGGAATAATTTTATACACATGTGTATATGTTTTGATATTATAAAGTTTAGAAAAAACTTGCGTTTTGATAATTTTCGATGCTAAAATTTTCAGTGTCCACTTCTGGCGTACGATGCTATGAAGTTTAGTATCCAAAACATATATGGTAGCTCAAAGTCATACTTTGAAGGTGAAGTTTTTTTTTGTATCATGGTGTTTTAAAATTTAATATATATATATATGTATATATACATATATATATATATATATATATATATATAGATATATATATATATATATATATATATATATATATATATATATATAAAGCCGCCCCGCAAGTGAATTTAAAATGCACCTCCGTAAAAAGCCACTAACTTTACACTAAACATAAACGTATTTGACTTTCATCCTAGTGCCATTTTTTATTGAAGAATCAGGTATTTTCTGAGCTCAATACGCTATACTAGGAAGGAAGACGCAACCACTTTCGTTCGCCAGACTACCTTTCAATAAATTGCTTCACGATAGACGTCTGGATTTGTTCAGTGGATGAGAAAGGAAGGATTTCATCAAAATATCGAAAATTGAAATTCAACCTAAATGGGAAGATTTGGAAAAAAAATGTAATGGAAAGCAAAAAATGACAAACAAAAGTGCTTACATTTATTTTATTTGTGTTCAGGGAAACTTTAAGTATATCTAACATTGTAAAGTACTATCGCAATTATTGAATAGACATAATGAAAAAAAAAAACCTTTTACCCACAAAAATGGTGAAGTACAGTATATGTAATATGAAAAATGTGAAAAAATATTTTTATTCTGAAAGAGAGTTAACACTTATTCGCCATCAGAATATATACAAAATGAGAAGATAATTGGCACCACTGTCGATAATCTCCTGGTCTCCCAGTGGTCGTGACATGATTTACAAAATTGCACTTGCACAAGGTCATATTTTAGGCAATTCAATTCCTTGTACGTCACATAAGTTAGCGTACGTCTAAAAAAAAGGCATTAGTTGTGTTTACCAAAACATTTTCACTTTTACGATTACTTTCTTACTACTTAATGCAGAATAACAAATAAGACTTATAGACAGACATAAACAGTCTTATATTCCTAATTTTGTGAAAAAAAGGTCAGGTCCTTTCAAGTGGATAATTGTCACCCGGGTTTCAGAAGCAATTTTCACAAAATATATCTACATGTTTTAGGAATTTAAGATTTTTTTTATGCCTGTGTATGTTTATTTTTATTTGTTATCGTATTTCAATGTAAGTAGTAGGTAAACAGGAAAGATTTAAATCCTACAGCTAATGCCCCCTTTGATATGCAAGAAAATATTCTTTACATGACAAAACAATTATGAAAGAAATTGGCAGGTTTTAATACTAAAATGCAATGAACGATCGCTTTTCTCCAGTAACACAGGAGTTGTCTCTCTTTACATATATTACCAGAAGTCAATCATTTTTACACGAATGTAAGTCATTTCCACGACATTTTTAAAAAATGACAATTCAATGGTATGAAAGATCACGAATACATGCACATGTATATAAAACACAGACTTCAGAAAAATAAGTGGTGTGTTGATCAAGATGATTAAATTCACCCGACATACTTATGAACAAAAATAATCCTTCAAGTTTTTCTTAAACAGGTATATGTACTAAATATTAATGTAGATCGATGGAAATTCAATGAGCATGTGGTGTGACAACTTTAACCAGAATTTGATAATGTCGATAGAATAAGCACTTACGAAATCTTCACAAGATGGTGATAAAATACGAAACTGATTGATATTTGAACATGAAATTGATTTAAACCGCTGGGTGGTATGTAAATACGTCACACATAACTCGATATACATGTTCACGAATGTTTGTAGGAATATAACAAAGAACAATGGTTAAATGGTATCGAACTAAATACATTGGATGCAGTATCTGATCACTTTCCCGAGAAAAATGCTCTAAAACATCAACAACAACTACTGGAAAACCTTATCACTTTCAGTCTTCATAATCAATTATCATCTTTTAATCCAGTGTCTAAAACTTGAAATGTGATGAAAAATGAATGTGATTAACATATATTTCGCGTACTCATCTCTAGGACCTACATTTATATATTCGCAAATAAATGAATTTATGATTTTTAGATCCAAAATACTTTAACTTCGAGTTGATATTATTTTGTATAATCATCTCCTCATATATACATTCACGGATACATGAATTTGTGACTTTTAAGCTTCAAAATACTTTAACTTTGCGAGATCCAAGTGACGATATCACACAAGTATATTATATATAAAATCCACAGATTCCAAAGTATTTAAACAATTGTGTATTTACCGTAAGGAGGTTCAGGAGACAATATTATACTTATCCGGTGAACATTAAACAAACACGGACCATTCGAAATACAGAGGTGGGATCCGGTGTATTGGGGTAATAAGCATCCTCTGTTGACCAGGCACCCTTGCCACGGTTCCACAGCCAGATACAAATGAAATAAGGGAGACATGCATGCCTTCGGTTTTCCTAAATCATTTTTATATATCAATAGTAGGTAATGATCGCTTTTTTTCATAGAAATTAATTTGTTGAAATATATAATGTTTTTCATAATGATGCGCAACGTTTTTGTAGAAGCAATTCGACAACACTACAAAATTTTGCGTGAAATATTCATGGACCTAAGTGGTGTCATGTTGTGAATTTTGAATTTACTGGGTGGGTGTAAATACAAAATTTACAACATGACAACAACGGTATAAACAAATGATTGAACGAATATTTGTAAGATGCTTGAATCGCGAATTTATATGAAAGCTAATCTCTAGCGAAATAAATGAAATTTACATACGTAAATTTCCCCAAAACATCAATCATATTTTAATAATGAAAACGAAAAAAATGTAGTATAAAAACGAACGGACGAATATTCGTTTATAATTCGTCGATAATGTGACATCAAACAGAATCAGTTGCACTGATCTGAAGCACTGATATATATATATATATATATATATATATATATATATATATATATATATATATATATATATATAGTGGAACCTCGCCTAAAGACCACCTCGCTTAGGAGACCACCTCACAATTAAGACCATGAATTTCCAGTTTCTTCATTAAAACTGTATCACTACAGAACCTCACTTAAGAGACCACCTCACTAATAAGGCCACTCTGACTCAGTCATTTAGGTGGTCTTAATAGTGAGGTTCCACTGTATATATATATATATATATATATATATATATATATATATATATATATATATATATATATATATATATATATATATATATATATATATATATATATATATATATATATCTAATGCACGGATATCAACAAATTAAATACTAATTCGAAAACAAATACAATAGGTCTACCAAGGTAAATTGGCACATGTTTACAAGCACAACGAGTCTGAATGAAATCATAACAGGGGTGACAATCTATTTGTCGTCACAAAAGTATTAGAAATTCAGTAATGCATGGAAGTCCGTGCAAGGCAATATGTTTTACCTGTACAACCTATTTTTGGAAAGTAGACCTATTATTTTGGTTTCTGGCTGAACCAGGATGTACCTTGGTAAACCTATATAGTACATGTTGTTTCTCTGTCTACATAAAAAAGCGCTGTTGATTGATATTTTGGTGCAAAAATGTTCAAATTGATATATGAATATGTGGGGAGGAGATAGTGTAAAACATTTTATGCAAGTAAAATCCCAAACCAGGAATGGGCGTGTCAAATGTATAATTAATATACGTGGTAGCAAAGTGATTAAAACTGGAATGCACATTTAGATTTTCAAGTAATAACTTTACTTATTATAAAAATGAAACAGTTAAATTATGATAACTAATTTTGTAATAAGTTATCACTGCAATTGATCTATCTACTAGTAGCTATCTATCTATCTATCTGTCTGTCTGTCTGTCTGTCTGTCTGTCTGCCTATCTATCTATCTGTCTGTCTGTCTATCGGTCTGTCGGTCGGTCGGTCGGTCGGTCTATCGGTCGGTCGGTCTATCTATCTATCTATCTATTTATCTATCTATCTATCTATCACATTGATTACTTTCGTTTTGTTTCATACCCGTTTATATGTTAGAACAAAATATTTACATAATCCTTAATTTTTGAAAATTACGTTAAATGTTTTTTTAACGTCTTTCTTTATTTCATCAAGTTATACTAATCCATAATCTTATACTAAAGAAAGAAACGTTGCAAATATATTATACATTTGGGTTAAAATATTATTCACTTCCGTGCTAATACTGAGTTCACATATATCGATGTATTTTCGATTTTGTTTTTGTTTGAAAATATATAACAAGTATTGAATATCACAAGATGCATAAATTCAATCGATGTCTTCATCCAGATCAGATGCGGGATCGGAGTGTATGGAACTATCTTCAACATCTTGTACTTTGCTTCTACATGGTAGTCTTTCATATGTAGAAGATTCAGTTTCATATGTAGAAATGGTTTTCAGTGACGACATTTCTGGTCTTTTAGGGAAGTGTCTTGGTTCCTCCGTAAGTAAAGTTATTCTTGGTCTTTCACTGGCACCAATATCCGTGTATTTCCTTGTCCTTGAAAATGAGGATAAAATCATCATGAAAACGGTTATATGTTTAGGAAAATTCAGAGATAGAGATTGTTCGCGCCTGAGTATTTTCGCCATTTACCACAGAAAACATATTAACCCGTCTAAAATTCGTCACAGTCTCATGTATGTTCTTGCTTACGTCTTTAAACATGGGCATTTCGCATTCATGATTAAATCCGCAATCTCATCTAAGGACGAAAATGTTGAAAATTAAACGGGAGCAAACAGTTTTAGGTATACAATTATCTTGAAAATAATTCAATACTGTGACATTTTTAGCTCTAAAATGTATTTCAACTTTCTGATGATCTTGCAAATATAAACGCAATACCCCAAAATGCAGGTTTGAAAAGACTGTCTGAAATAAATGCTCAAGACGATCTTTTATTTTTAAATTAAAATTTCACCTATAGAGTTCAAATTTTGAATAAAGGAATACGTCCGAAAGAAAAAAGGTAGTTTGAGACAAAACCTACTGAATCAGTGACCTAAAAGTAGTTACGTTGTACAGCGAGGGAAGTAGCTGTTAACAATTTAAAGTGTCTTTCAATAAATCTAGTACCGGTAAATGTATCACAGAGACAATTTCTTGACAAACAACTGAATTAAGACTTGTTTTTTTCGCAAAAGACCGTTACAACTGGACTTTAAAAATATTCCATTGTTGTATTCGTTTGATATGTAATTGTGATAAATCTTCAGTCAGTGTCATTTCAATAAGTAACTTTCATTTACATTTTGTACCAATTGACTCTTTGTACTTCTTACATAGTATACAAATATTTTGTAAAATCTCGTGTTTAAATGTTCCAATTTTGGGTTATGGGTGTAAAAATGTAACTTTGCATTTGAAGAGTTCACCTAACCGACCTATACAATAAAATGACATGAGCATTTTTATCGTTAAAAACCCATACAAATTTTTGCAGTGATACATATTTTGTCCTGACCATTTGATAATTCTGATTTTATCAAGTAAACTAATATTTAGATACATTAAAATTTGTAAGATTAAATTAATCCCCTTTATCTAGAAATACGATATCTTTGCCCTCTCCTTCGACCTAAAGCTTTGTATATTCTTATATATCAGTATTAGTTTTTCTAAAATTCAAATATGAGAGAGAATTGCATCACAGACAAATTACCGAATAGCGTTGTAAAGATTAACGTTTACTCCAAACTCCATTTTTAATGTGAAACAGCAACAATCTCCCATGCAGTATTTGATTATCAGAAACCACGAAAAATTAAACTGAATCCATGAATAAAAATTATACGAAAAACTTACGTTTCTTTGTGTTCTCTCCTCAAATGGTCAAGACTGTTAATGTCAGCTGAAGATCAAACAAATGAGATCATTGTTAAAAACGCAAAAGCATTAAGATGTAATTAAAACCTTAAGAAAGCAAAAATCACCATTTCGGTTAAACGAAAGTTATAGAAAGTTTGAGAGCCTATAGGTGTTATCACAATCGTGTTAGATTTTGATTAGTATTTGAGGTAGAACGTCACCTGTATTGTTATAATCTAGAGTAAAATATGTATTTGGAAAATGTACAATGGAAATATTCTATTTTGATTTAGTTTGTGATTTTCCACTATACCGTGGTCGAGGAAAAGTCAATCTAGTATACGTGACATATAAAAAAAAACGGGAGCGGCAAGAGATAGATTTTTAATTAGTTTGAGGAAAAGTAAAACTTTTTCAAATCGGCAACTGATACGGGTATATTTTATTATTTGAAATGAAGTAATGATATTTTATATTTTGTGGCCGATATATATTTCAAATAATAGTTAGTCATTTATGTCACTGAAAAACTTAATAATTATTTGTTCAGGAAATTTGGGGTAGGTATTATGATGGTGTATGCAAACAAGAGCAGAAACACACGAGAAAAAACATGCAAATTCATTAATATTATTTCAAGATTGTGTAGATGTACTTACGTGCATAGTTATAATTCTTTTTCTTTCCACAACACTTGTACACTCCACAAACAACGATGATCAAAACAACTACGCCACTTCCTGTCAAAATGGCGATCAGCATGGTTTGGGATATTGTTACTGCAGTTTCTAGAGAAAGAAAATAAAAAAATAACCCAGTATTCTTCCCCTTTTGTAACTTTCCATCCTATTATATTTCTATTTCCCAAATAATAAGCCATAAAAGCAAATAATTTAATAGGCAAAGGTGAAATAAAATCGTATACATGTATATGAAAGTCAAATATTAGACTCTCATAAATTTGAAAAATTTGAAAGATTTTATTCCTGACCATTGTACCCTTGCTCTGTAATCATTTTTACTTTTTTCTTGGCTTGTTCATCATACATTTTTATTTCATTGCATTTCGTGTCAAATTTGGAATCGGTATTATAGATTTGAGTGAAATACTAGTGTCCTATGACATTTGTGTATTTTTTTTTGTAAGAAATTACTATATGCATCATGAATACTAGCTATTTATTCACCATGCAACAGAAAACAAGTCTACACAGAGTACTTATTTACCTTTCACATCAACTCTTAGTTCGGATTTAACAGATTGGAAATTATCAGATAATGCTGTACACGAGTATTCTCCGGCCTCTTTCGACGTAACATCAAAAACTACCAACTGCCCATTGTCTAGTCCATCATAAGGAAGAAATGTAATTCTTGATTTACTCTCGGAAATACTCTTCCCGTTTTTCAGCCAAACTATATTCGGTTTAGGATACCCAGTTGTTTTGCAGTAAACATGCAAGGAATCTCCGGCATTAATGGTTTTCTGTCCTTCAATTGACGCATTCGGTGGTGCTGAAAAAGAGAAGATTTTAATGCACTAGGAATATAGAGTGGTTAAAGACCAGATAATATTACTGGGACTCACCCCTACCATAGGGGGTTCCCAATGCAAAAAATATAATACATATTATAAACATAATACCAAAGTTATAATGCTCAAGACGATATCGTTTCTGTCAATGAGACTTCATCAGTTGAGCTCCAATTTGAAAATTATGTGTATTTTCTAAAGATAAAGTGGTATCATACAAGGCCAAATAATATCTCTAAAAGTATAGCCGAAATCCGTCTAAGAGTAACCACTGTAAAAAAAAAATGACTATCTTAGCTTTAGAAATTTTCGAATTTAAATGGTGTTAACAGTGCCAAATATTACTTTAGTATAAGATGAACAGCTGGTACCGAAATACCAGATACTAGGTTTGTGTATACCCTCGGAGACTCAAACGGTCCACCAGCAGTGGCAACGACATAGTGGTTATAAATATTATAAACATTATACCAAAGTTATAATGCTCAAGACGATATCGTTTCTGTCAATGAGACTTCATCAGTTGAGCTCCAATTTGAAAATTATGTGTTTTTTCTAAAGATAAAGTCGTATCATACAAGGCCAAATAATATCTCTAAAAGTATAGCCGAAATCCGTCTAAGAGTAACCACTGTAAAAAAAAATGACTATCTTAGCTTTAGAAATTTTCGAAACATACCAAAGTATAAATCTTTAGGATGTCCAGGACACGGATACAAATCCGGCAAAAATGGACAAACACGGACCTCTGGAAACCAAGAGGTGGGATCAAGTGCCATGGAGGAGTAAGCATCCCCTGTCGACCGGTCACACAATTTGCAGTAAAATGTCACAAATTTCAGTAAAAAAAACAGTGAATTTGAAAAGATTCTTTCATTTTCAAACAGTTTTCTGTATTTTTAGATTTCCAATTTCAATAAAATGTTGCTGAAATTCCAAATTCAAAAGGCCCAGGCCCCATTCCCCAAAAGAGAGTGGACAATACCTGTATTTAATGCAACTAAGAATTAAATTTCTCTTTCTGTTCCTTTGTTAAGATAAATTTCATTATAACGATTCTGATAAAAATTATTTAAGTACAGTGCATTTACCAGAGATGAACAGAAACATAAACATCGCCATCGAAACATGCAAAATCAAATTTGTTTAGAAAGAATCTATAGACAGTATGCAACTGTTGTTGGGGTTTCAACAAATCTATTTGGTTAATTTTGCGAAGGACTACATCAGTTCTATCCCACAGCTATCCTACCTACAGTAGAAATATCTTGATAGAAAGATATTATAAAATAAGGGAACAAGTATACCGATAGTGACATTGCCATAATAATATAGTAATATTTAGAACTTGACAACACAATCGTCCATTCATCTAGAAAATTTGATTTTTACACGTGGCTATTTCTGTTACGCCGATTATTACCGATTTGGATTGGCTCGGGTGTAATTATAGTCTTAAATATTATACCCTGTGATGACATTTTTGAGTTAAACGTAATAATGGAAAGTCTGAATATCAGATACAAATGTCTCATATGTGAGACAGTATTTTATCGTATATTCAAGGGTTTGAGATATCAATGTCTCGCACTTGGTGACATGACGTCATGTAAATGTATAGCTTACTACCCAGTTAAAGGTGTGAGAAAATAATCAATTGCTATTTATGATGCGGAATGTATGAAATCCACAGCACTCAGGTTTATATTTTCAGTTCATGTATCGGTAAGACTCGTGCTGGATTGAATATCTTAACCTTAGCAATATATTCTTCCAACTTTTAAATTAATTGCTATTTTAATACGATTTTTCTAGGTTCTTTAGGGTTTACACCAGACATGATTGTCGGAATACTCTTACCATGGATTTCTTTAATGAAGGTGACTTGTTGTTGCTGCGGTGTTCCAACTTCTAACAGAATATTACATTCATACTGCCCGGCGTCCGACAGTTCTACAACATAATATTTAAATAATACAATGTACATTGTATATTATCATTTTCAGTCATGGACAATTCATTAATAAATCAGAGAGAGAGAGAGAGAGAGAGAGAGAGAGAGAGAGAGAGAGAGAGAGAGAGAGAGAGAGAGAGAGAGAGAGAGAGAGAGAGAGAGAGAGAGAGAGAGAGAGAGAGAGAGAGGGGGGGCAGACATCAACACACATACACATGCACTCACGCGTACACGCGCTAGAATTTACTTTTATTTCTGGGGTCTGGAAGAGATGTTTTAGAAATATGTTTGTTTTTATTTCTATCTATTATCCTTCTTTGGTATATAAAATTGCTATATCATGCACTTATCAGTTTAAATATTGTCACTGTCATTGTCCATTGCTTTGCCTTTCCCCATTGTCATTGTCCATTGCTTTGCCTTTCCCCATTGTCATTGTCCATTGCTTTGCCTTTCCCCATTTGATTTCAATGTCTTGATATTAATCTACTATAACGTATCGGATTTGTTACTCTTGACGAAACACGGACTGCATGCATTGAAGGTTCGTTCATAGCAGAACAAAAAGGGCCAAAACATTTTATATACAGTAAAACCTCTTTATAATGTCACTCGTTTCATTTGACACCTCGCTTAACTCCACTTTTCTATATTTTTTATATTTTCCCTATACTTTCACTTAAGGCTTCCCTCAACCTATATCCAAACCTATTTATAATACAAAATTTTATCTAAACAAACAGTGTCAGTATCACGAAGTTTTACTGTACATTGGATTTTTTATTGCTCTAGATATAGAACTTTTCTGCAGTATTCAACAACAGTATTTTTCAACCTATGGGTTGACGTGTGTGGTTATTCGAAACTCCAAGTCCATTAGAATACGACAAATTGGATATGATAACGGTTTCAACATGAAGAGCAATTACGGATCCAAACGGGATGGGACCAACTGTCGGCGTCCCCTATTAGCATGTAACACTCGTGCTCCAGTTTTTGTGAGAGGGACCAGGAATTGTTTAACAAGATTCACGTATCCCGCTTTCGAACATTAAAGGGGCCAACTTGTTTTTGGTGATCATTAATGAATATATGTACATACCTGTATTAATTATCTGAAGGGTCTTGGAATTTGGAAAATAATTAATGCGATCTTTTGCTTCCGTTTGACTGATTGGTACCCCATTTTTCGTCCAGAATATTTCATGCATAACATCGTCTGTTAAACCGGTGAAGTTACAATTCAGGTACATTGGTTTGTGCAGTTGTATTGGTTGTGCTGTGCCATTACCAGTCCCTGTTTTAAAAAAAGACAATGTTGTTCAACCAAATACAAATTATTGACATATTTTGAATTTTATGATAGCTATAGTATTTGTTTTAATAAAAAAGGTAGATCTACTTTGATTTCATTAAGACTTGTAATGCTAGTAAGTACTTATTGCTTTATGACACGAAATGTTGCTTTGTTGTATAATATGAATTATGTCGTTCATTCATCAGCAGTGACTTCCTGCAAAATTAAAATTTTAAACGGTAAAATTCGTAGTTGTTATTTTTCAGACAAAACAAAAAACTATAGGTATAGACTGAAATATGAGATAAATTCGAAAATTAGTGACAAAAAAATGAATCGATGCCCACCGTCATTAATTCTAAGAATTACTAAAATCTTGGAATTTTACTTAACGGTAACTAATGTTGATATTTGATTGGCCAAGCAGACCTGATAAGAATATTCAAAGACTAAGTAAAATTTTTATGTTTTATTGTACCGGGTGTAGAACGTACCTGTTAAGATATGTATATCCCAAGAGCGGGACATTCCTCCAATTAAACACCTGTATTCTCCGCGGTTCTCTAGAGTGATGTGGGCGGTAGAAATTGATGACTCTACAACCAATCCATCATCTGTGTACTGGGTCTTATAGTTGATGTAAAACTTTTGGTGATCTATTCGACGACGTTCATAGGTCCACGCGAAGTTTCGTCTGTCACGTGACTTGTACTGACAAATAAGTTTAACTGGATTTGATTCTACTACCCAGTAACGATTTATACTAGGTAGTTTATCAAGTTTCACTGAAATTTTAGGAAAATATGTAATCTATGGTTATGATGAATATATACATGAATTTATTAATATTGAACATTTCTCGGTAAAATACAACTGCTGTAAAACATTGACAAGATTTTAATTTCTCTCAGAAAAATATCCAAATTGACGAAATATCCATATACAATAGATTGAATTATACTGATCATTCTGATGACCACTAATGCATCAAATTAGCATATTATAACCAATACGATGATACCTAATGCCTGCTATACAATGTTCTCTCCCTATGGCCTATATTTGGGATTTTAAACAACATACGATAAAAGCCACCAAAAGTGGATATTAGTTTATAAAGGTACCTTTCTTGCTATCATACATATGTGTATAATGAAAATTACATACGATTCAATCATAGAATATAAAAATCTCATATACCAGAGTATAAATCTATAGGATGTCCAGGATATAGGTACAAATTTGGTAAAAAAACACGGACCTCTGGAAATCAAGAAGTGGGATCAGGTGCCATAGAGGAGTAAACAGCCCCTGTCAACCGGTCACACCTGCCGTGAGTCCACAGTTAAATTCAAATAAAAAAACCGAAGAATGAATCGGTAAAGAAGATTTAACAACCGTTATCTAACAGGCAATTTAACATTACAATCAGTACAACACTGTAATAGAGACATAGAAATGACACGTATAATCTTTGTGCCCCTTGCGATTTATCACTGTTAGAATACATTGCATATAGTTACAAACCGGCGTAAATGAAGACCGAACGGTTGAAGGAGGTCCCAGGAATATAACAGGTGTAGTTTCCAGAGTCGGAATACTTCGCTCTCTCACGCACGATGCTTGAAGTCACGGTCATCCGCCCACTGTTCAGTTCCGCTATGGTCTCACGGACAAATTCCATATCCGTTGTTATATTTATGTTGTCTTTCATCCAGTATATCTCCATTTTTTGCGGTCCAGTGTATTCACATGAGAGTTTAAGAGTGTTCGG
The DNA here is from genome assembly GCA_030159075.1 of Atrina japonica. Taxonomy (NCBI): domain Eukaryota; kingdom Metazoa; phylum Mollusca; class Bivalvia; order Pterioida; family Pinnidae; genus Atrina; species Atrina japonica. The sequence continues at coordinate 1,266,797 of BROG01000088.1, read as the reverse complement.
TACTTTAAGATTTACGGACGAATCTGTTGGCTGTATCATCCGTAAGTCTGGGAGTACAAAATACACTTTCAGTTAGAATTTTTTTTATGAATTGTGTTTGTTTATACAGTTGAACCCACTTACGTTTAACCCTGTTGCATTGAAATCTCGATTTATTTAAAATAATTTTGATTCGCCGGCCAAATGTCTTTATTTGCATTATAACCCGGTTATTTCGAAAATTCTGTTTATTTGAAAAATAGAATTCATTCCCCTTCGAGCTCAATATATCAAGGTTCTGTTGTATATGATATTAACCCTTTCACCCCTGGGTATCTATATGGTGTGCTCTTTTATATTGTCTTAGACTAGTCTAATGTGGTCTGTAGGGTTGAAAGGGTTAATAATAAAAGTATAAAGAAGAAAAACCCATTCATAATACAAAATTTTATCTGAACATTCTGTGACAGTATTACGAAGTGTTACTGTACATTGGATTTTTTATTGCTCTAGATATATAGAACTTTTCTGCAGTATTCAACAACAGTATTTTTAACCTATGGGTTGACGTGTGTGGTTATTCGAAACTCCAAGTTCATAGAATACGACAAATAAGATATAACATCGGTGTTCTTGCGATTTACCGTTTATCATCCACATAACGAAGTATAGACAGGTAAATTAACCGAAACGTGAAACCGATTGTTAAATATTCTAATCAAACTTACTTTGTAGAATGAAGCAACCATTAACATCAAATCTCATAGATATGCGCTCATTCCAGGTGGATGGCAGTATCCGTAGATACTTCGCGGTGACGGGTGTTCGAAGTGTGTTTGTGACGTATGTATCGTGGTCGTTATTAGCCCGGAAATACTGAAAGAGAGACACACATATCCATGTACAATAGAACACTTACATATGGTGCAGTCATATCATGATCGAAATATAAATGTGGTCATTTAAGTCAGATTTCAGGCATAAAATAACATGCTACAAAGAAATGAGCTTAATTAGGAGGCGTTAGGGTGTCTTCCATCCTGGGTCCAATGTACACGTATATATAAAATCGACATTCATTGTGATTTTTTTATTATTATTATTATTATTTTTACAAAGCATTTTAAACAATTCAAAACACAAAATGGAACATGAAACATAGACCTAAGCACGTATAAACAAAGGTACCGATGTACAAGTGGAAAAACGTTTTTGCTTTTGTAACAAGAATTAAGTGTATTCACTTTTCTGTTGACATGGAAATGTTTGCTTACCCCCACGAAGTACCAATGGATAACTGAAATTCCAAGTTCATTAAAATACAACAAATTGGATATTAAAAACAGTTACAACACGAAGAAGAATTGCGGATCCCAAACGGGATGGGACCAGGTGTCCAGAAAGAGTTATCGTCCCCTGTAAGCATGTCACACCCGTCGCAAATATTACTTGGAAACTCTCGAGGTCGTTAAAAGGTAAAGCTCGGTGAAAAGGTCATCAGTTAGTTTTAGATCTGACTGATGAAAAGGAGTCACGGTATCTGGGCGTGCCCCAGAACACTATCTAACTTTCTTGAGAGGGTGACTTCATGACAATATGAAAGCAAACTTTTCAAGTGGAATACGTGAAGCATGACCATACATAACATCTATGGCACTACGACACACATGTATAGTGATTTCGGGCGAATGTTAGGCGAGTGAATACGTTTTCTGTAGTAAAATGACGAAAATAAACAGGGTCTGCATGATCCATGTGTAAACTATGTTATTGGCAATCTAAAACAGTAATAATTCTTATTTTCATGTATTATGATAGATTTTGAATATGTTTTGGCTTAAAATATAAAACATGAAGAATAATGATCCTCCTTGCAAAATTCATAAAAACTTCAACGAGGTTGTGATATCGGATTTTGGAGCATTACATTAAAGGCATATTGGCTGTGTTTTTCCAAAAACAAATTATTTCGTTTTTCACTGCTTAAACTGATGTACGATAACAAATAAGAGATATACATAGGCATACAAAATCTGATATTCCTATATATTTTGTGAAAAAGGTCAGGTCCAGTGTGGTATGTATATACAAATAGTAAGGTCGAATTAATCTTTTGCAAACAAATAATTGCCAAACTGGGTTTCTCAAGCACTTTTCACAAAGTATATATGAATTTTAAAATCTTTAAAATATTTATATCTTTTTTTGTTATTGTACACCAATCTAAGTAGTAAAGTAAGAAAGAAAACATTTCGGACAAAAACTGCTAATCCGGCTTTAATAATATGAATTTTCATGTAAGTTGTAAAGTTAGTACATTAAAATAATTTAAAATGTATATAAACATATATTATTCAGGTTACACAATAAAGATAAAACCTTCATTTGATATTCTGTTAATCATAAAGAAAATATTATATATATATATATATTATATATTATATATACACAGTCTTTATACATATATTATATAACATATGCCAAGTATATTTTTTCTGAGCCCCGAGAAATCATTTAGATATTGAAAAAAATTAATCATTAATTGAAATTTAATATTCTTTAGAATTCACACCCAGAAAGCGTCGAGTACCTTTGCATAAAGTAATTAAAAAAGCCATATTTACTCCAAAACCTTTATAGCTATTTGTACAAAGCTATCCTATATTTACCTTTATTTTCAAGATATATGTCTGTAATATGTTTGATTAAATGTGTAACAGTAAAATTATTGATATCTGATCCGTTTTTTATTTTAATGAAAGGGCATCTTTATCAAGCTAAAAATCAATTATAAATTCATTTACGAGATAATTCAATTGATATCTAAATGTACCCTCTGTAAAAAGAGGGTACGTTACATTGATTTGCATGCAGTCAATTTTCACATATACTGTAGTATATATATATATACTGTAGTATATATATATATATATATATATATATATATATATATATATATATATATATATATATATATATATATATATATATATATACACATATACATATAGATAGATATTAAGTGTTCAGTTACACATTGGTTTTTATATACTACAGTAAAAAATACTTTGTATCTTTATAAATATAACAAAGATTAAATATTCACTAAAAGACGATCGTGTCTGTCTGACTTCAACAGATGAGCTCCAACTTTAAATAAATTTTCTAAAGAGAAAGTAGTATCAGACAAGGTCAAATAATAAATCTGAACGTATAACCAAACTCAGTCTAGGAGTAACCACTGTTCAAAGATATCTGCTTTAGAAGAAATAATGAATTATTGTAGTGAAAAATCGTTGATATTCCTATTAACATTAAATATTGGTGTTCATCTTGGTTTGGAGCGTAACTGACTTTACAAATATGGTTAAAATAAATAAATGAATAAATAAATAAATAAATAAAATACATAGAAGAAGAAAATATTTAGTGAACTTAAATAAAAGAATCCAAAGTGAAAACAAACTATTATTACGTATAATCCTATTGCAATGCATTATGACAAAATTTCCTACCAACGTTTTCCCAGACAAGTCTTTGTACTTCTCCCAAGTAATTCCGTTTTGACTGTACATAATTTTATAATGCGTTACCCACTGTGATTGATTACAGCAGTCTTCAGAGGATCGACCTTGAGTTATAACCTGCCTAACAATACTCTGAGTACGGAACTTCACCTGTAATATTGTCAAAGGTAGCAAGTTGAACATTTTGAAATCATCTTACACACAAACATAGATGAATAAAATCTGAAATAGTCTGAAACGCCGTATGATACAGTTCCTCTTTGTCAGACTAAAGGCAAAAGTTCTATTCATCCAAAGTGATATCTATCCAAAAACTGTGTAGCTCTTTGAAAACAATATAAACATAATACCAAAGTTATACTTTTGCAAAGAAGTCCAAAAGCAATTAAATGTTCAATATGATCATTTCCGTCAATAAGACGTCATCAGTTGAGAGTGTTTTTACCAAACTGAAAATGAATTAATACATCAATAATCTATATATTTCAGTATTCGTTTTGAAATTTCGAAAGTATGTTCTGTTTTTTTTGTTTTTGTTTTGTTTTGTTTTGTTTTTTTGTTTTGTTTTTTTTTTCTGTTTTTTTTTATTTGCGTATTTGTGAAGTTCACCTGTATCCATTGCTTTTTATCTACTACTCCGGATGACCATCCACCGGACAAGAATTCATTTCTATCAATAGTCTCTTGCTGAAGGTCTAGACGGGCTCGATAGGGTGCGTCCGTGTATAGAATATCTTGATAGTAAGAAGACGCTGTTATATGACTATCAGGAACGCCCATTGGTCCGGTTACCAAGCGATCGTTACACTGCCCTGAAATAATGATATGAAATTATTGAGAGAGAGAGAGAGAGAGAGAGAGAGAGAGAGAGAGAGAGAGAGAGAGAGAGAGAGAGAGAGAGAGAGAGAGAGAGAGAGAGAGAGAGAGAGACTAATATCTATTTTGAGAGGTTCATGTTCAGAGAGATGAGAGAGAGAGAGAGAGAGAGAGAGAGAGAGAGAGAGAGAGACAGAGACAGAGACAGAGAGAGAGAGAGAGAGAGAGAAAGAGAGAGAGACTGACTAATATTTATTTTGCATGTTCTATTACTAATATCAATAATAGGTTCATGTTCAATTATTTAAAATATGTTCAATTGTGTCGGAACTTGTACATTCACAGAATATCTTAAATATGTGTAGAACTATCATAAAAATCAATTACCCCACACGCAATTTGACAAAAGACTGAGTTTCCTTTGTAAATGTCTAAAGACCGTGCAGTGTTAAACTACTGATTGACTTGTTGATTGTTTTTTGTTTTCTTTTAAAGGAAGAAAATTGAAAAGTATAACCATCAAATTTATAAACCATGAATTTAAGACCCCACGAGAGAATACAAAATGTTTTACATTGCTCATCAATCCTTGCGCTTAAATGCTAGAAATGAAATTAATTTACGCAAGCCGTCAATTACTTATGGACCAAACATGAAATATTGTTCAACTTAATTAATTTCCTGTCCATCTGTAGAACTTTGTTTTCAACCGTATTCGAGTGGAAATTAGAAATTACACACTTTAGATAGTTTGTAGAGATAAACAATGATAAATCAGTTTTTAAACATCTGCCCACAATTTAAGGATTTTTTTTGCTAAATACAAACAGGAAATTGACAGCTGAAATGTATGACAAAAGTTTATGACTTTTGTTTTTCAAAATGTTGTATCCCATAATTTCATGTACTGTGAAAACTCATAAGAGGTGATCCCTTAAGTCAGGGTCTCAACTCTTTTCACATCTAAGTGACTGAATAATTGTGGTCTTAAATGCTAGATGGTCTCCTAATCGAGGTGGGTCTTTGGATGAGGTTTCACTGTGTATTGAATTCCTGTATGCCGGCCGACAGGGATTCCCCACTCCTAATCTATGATATCTGATTCATCCTTTTGATTGATACAGATGTCCATTTCAATTGACGTCATTTTGTACGAAACATGTCAATTGATTAATAATATATTTCCCGTATGAAAAATTGAATACACCACTTGGTTACGTTAAAATACTTTTGTTATATCTCCTTGTTCTATTTCAAAAGACGTAATAAATACTTTAAAATCCTTATCATAAAAAGGTAAAAAATATATATACCGGTATTAATAAATTTATACATGTACTTAATTTCAACCAACAGTTGTTTTGAATTAATTTGCATATATATATACAACAGCTGTTTGGTATTTTTTTCTCAAAACATGTGTATAAAATTTGTCGATATGTGATACTTAACATTTCATTTTAATACTATACGTAATGTATGTGAATATGTGTGTGTGTGTGTGTGTGTGTGTATAATTTCAAAAATTTTGGATGCCTTTTAATTGACACCGTACTTGCACTTTGTAAAGGAGAATCCGTATTTTCGAACACAACCTAATTGATGTTCTATGAAAGAATAAAGGAACGTGTTTACTTGAAAGTTAGAGATGAAATCAATTCTTATGCGCACCCATATATATATATATATATATATATATATATATAGAGAGAGAGAGAGAGAGAGAGAGAGAGAGAGGAGAGAGAGAGAGAGAGAGAGAGAGAGAGAGAGAGAGAGAGAGAGAGAGAGGTAGAGGTCTGATATAGGACGGTTCTGTGTCACGATTATGAGAAAAAAAATATATACATACCATCATATACTTCCAGTATAACTGTTTTTGTATACGGTCCGGCGGTACATGTGTACTGGTCGGAGTCTGATGGTTCTATGTATCTTTTGGTTATGTATACTGTCGTCATTACTATGTCATTATTGATTATTGATCGTCTGCTTGTCCTAAACCCATACTGCTTTACGGGGTTGCCATTTCCTTTCTTCCACGTGACATTTACTCGTTCATTTCCCTCAAAATCACAAGTCAGCGTGGTCTCCTCTGAGGTGAACGTTATCATCCTGTCTGTTTTCGGATAAATCTTCAATTTACCTGAAATTACCAGAATAGTTATTGTTAACAAAACCAAAGTTATAGTTTTACAAAAGAGGCCAAAAACAAGTGCTCAAGACGATCATTTCTGTCAATAAGAAGTTGTACGGAGATGTTGACGACCTACAGAGGACCACAACGTTCATCGTGGATGCTGGCGTGGTCGTGTAGAGCGAACGCCAGTAAGTAAGTAAGTACGTCAATAAGAAGTCGTCAGTTGAGCTGGAATGTCATATAGATATATATATTTCCGAACGAAAAAAAGTCATTATACAAGGCCAAATAATATATCTAAATGTTTTGTCAGAATGAGTAAATGAAAGTAGAAATATAAAACAATCTGTCACAGTGATCACTACTATAATGTCAGTTTTAAAGTTTTGCATGCTTAGAGTTTGTAAAACCTCCAATTATTTCCTAATCAATATGCGATTTATTTCTAGCTGCAACTGAGTGTAGGCAAAAGTGTATTCAAACACTCCATAATAAATGTAACCTAGAAATTGTGCCGAACAATTTATGGTAAAAAATGCGAGTGTAAATTATCGTACGTGAAAAAGAATGAAACTTTGTTAACTAAACCTGGTTAAGACAGCATTAAAATTTGTCTTAAAAGATAACACTTCTTATAACATAGAAAAAATACCAAGGTAGTGTTATCAGTCAAGGCGTTTACATTGGACAGACAAGAAAATCAGGGGTAGGGAACAGGAGAAGAAAGCTACCCATATCAATTGATGACATCCTTCATGAGCCTATTATTGAATTAAAAAGCCAAAAACAATTGTGTAATGACTCGGTATAGATAATTCAACATACATAATCGAACGGATAATTCAAGATATCGGTTAATATTATATTATGTACATCCAAAAGGGTAAATTATTAAAGTTTGGATTCAGTTGCAGTTGGCAGTTGCAAACAAGGTCATTTATTATGTCAATCGTAAAATTTGCACACTTGTTTACTTTATTCTTGTTTTTTCCTTGTGACAACAACGTTTACTAAGTAGTGTCATTTGTATATGAAATAATTGTGCACTGAATAGACGCTGATATATCGGATAATTGGGATCTATTATCAAAATTTATAGGCGATAAAGTGTATATACTATATAAACTTGGGCAGTTGACCAAAGAACAAAAAACGTAAGGGAACAGTTTGATCGTTATAGTTGAGTTATCAATCTATCGTCTATAGTATTATAAAAAGGCTCAGATACCAAGGTATAAATCATTAGGATGTCCAGGATATAGGTAGAAATCTGGTAAAAAATGGACTAACACAGACCTCTTGAAATCAAGAGGTGGGATCAGGTGCCATAGAGGAGTAAGCATCATCTGTCGACCGGTCACAGCCGCCGTGAGTCCACTGTCAAATTAAAATGAAATATGTGAGGAACGAATCCTCGTCATAATTGGTACAGACGTCTCAAGTGAAACGTCCAAATAGACAACATTACTACTTGATTCTGTGGTGCCTTATTTTTTTTCAGTCGTTCACACGGCTCACATGTCTTTAATAGGCTAAATCACACAATCTTTGGTACGACCTTGTACCAGGAATCAAACCCAGGGGCCCGTTTTACGAAAGGTACTAAGTCCTAGATTTGGTCTTAGGACCACACTTACGACTTGCGACTGTTTTACAAAGACTTAGGACCAGCGACTTACGACCAAATCAGGTCAGATCTTTATGACTACCCAGAGGCTGTGCGTAGATCTAACTTAATTTTGTATGTGGCATATTTTATCTTTATAAATGTAGCAGGTAAAAATACTCTTAAACTATGAAGATCGTATTTGAAAACATGAAAAATACCTTTCGACTTGAGTTAGGGTAATTTGGTAAAACGGTTAAAATTTGTTTTAATATTAAATAACTTACGACTTACAACTTCTTGATAAAACGGGCCCCAGTACCTCCCACCTGCGAGTTCTACCGCTAGATCATCGAAAGACACTGTGATTTTTTATATCAACAATATAAAACAATACAAAATACCAAATTATATGTTTGACTGTTTATGAGTCGCTGTAAATCAATGTCGAAATGATCACTTCGTCAAGTAATTACCATAATCATAGGTGTACATGAAAATAAACTTTGACCTTTGACCTTACTACCTGATAGACTGTGAAAGAGTATTTTAATGAGTAACATTTTAAAAAAGGGGAGAAAAGTCTTAGAATATCTCTATTAAACAGCTGCGATAAATATCTCAATTTCACCCTTTATCTAATCATACATGTTTGTTTGTTTATTGTTGTTTAACGTCTCACTCAAGAATCTTTCACTCATATGGAGACGTCACCAAAGGCCGGTGAAGGGCTTCAAAATTTGACCTATGCTCGACACTTACGGCCATTGAGCAGTGAGGGTTCTTTAACGTGCTTACACTTACTGTGACACGGGACCTCGGCTTTTACTGTCTCAGTCCGAAGGACCGTCTAATCTTACATACATACATACATACATTATATATATATATAAATATATATATATATATATATATATATATATATATATATATATATATATATATATATATATATATATATATATATATATATATATATATATTATATTTATATATATATATATATTTATATATATATATAATGTATGTATGTATGTATGTAAGATTATATATCTCCTTTGGACAGATGTCGCAAACAAATGTGTGTATATTTAGATATCCGTTTTGTTACCTGATACTTTTAGACATTCACAAAGGGGACACATTGGAACACATTGACGTGAAAACTTGGTTTATAATGAACAACAAATGCGAATCTGGAATATTGGAACACAAATATTTAGCTTAACCACGTTGTACTTCAATTTCCTTCTGCACATGGAATCATATTTCTGTAACTACAAACTGATATGCCTTTTTTCTTATTTTCTTGTAAATTGCAAAATCGGTATGCAATATTATTCCAATTCATCAAACATTGTTAACAAAACCTACTAATCTATGGTTTACAAAGGCATGTTGTACAACGTATTTATTTATTGATTTGAAATGAGGTTTAAATTTTACACTTTAATCATTTTAAAACGATTGAAAAGCAGGTTATGTCAACTTATTATTGTCTCTCGTTGACCCTGATGTTGGCGTGTGGGGGTCCTTTCAGTGGGAGGAAACAATACCAGGACAAAACCCACGTGTCTGACCACCATACCATCTCACATACTCCCTTGTCTAATCCAAGGATCGAACCGGGTTACATTGGTTAGAAGCGAAGGTCCTAACCACTGCGCTACCCGGACACCTTCAATTGGGGTAAAAATATGGAAATCTAATTTGATTCCTCTGAATACATTCAAAGTTTTAAGACATTTCCACACAAAAGAATTGTCCTGGAATTTGACATGAACAGAATTTTCTAATACTGGTCTCTACAATATGATAATTATATAAAACTCTCTAGATAGCATTCGGTAACAGTTTTAATGAATGGGTCGTGTCAGACAGACGCCCGGAGTGCGTGAGAACATATTTAATTGTCTCATCTGTAAGACTAATTATGTTGATTTCCCGTGGTGGACAAATCATTTCAGAATACCATAATGATTGCAAACGTTGTAAAATGATAATCTATTTAGGATATGATCTAAATGATCAATGGATAGAGAGAAGGATGTTAAAAGCTATTCTATTAAGATTTCTTGTCCTTGTGGCTTTTAATAAAAATTGTGTAAAGTATAATTACAATCGAAACGTCTAAAGACGATGATCATGATGACGAAGACGACGGGGGTTATGGATTTTTTAAATATAAGACTAAAAAGTTTTTAAAGGAGCATTGGCATTGTGTTTTGAAAAATATTTTTTTTTCTACTTTTATAAGTACAAAAAATAAATATGAACTATACACAGGCGTAAAAAATCTTATATTCTTATATTTTTTTATGAAAATAAGGTCAGGTCCAGTGTGATATTCATATACAAATAGTAAGGTTGAGTTAATCAAAAGACCATTTTCGAGTTGTCTTGTTACGTCACGATTCGTCATAATAGAGTGCAGTTTCATAGAGTAAAGTAGGATATCTCTATATTCCTGATAACCAGTTTATCGCCCTCAATGACCAGGGAAATAAATATCATGAAGTAATAGGTGCCAGATTTTAAAATTTGATTACAGGAAAATGATGACACTTGCATCTTTACAAGAGGGATAATTTAACTAAAATTAATTCCTCGCAGATAAAGTGAAATAAGACATCGCCGAATATTGTCAATGGAAATATTACATAACCAGCTGAATCAACTTTGCCCAACTTTCAGATGACGTCACGTAGTCTAAGTACAAACTATTGTGACGAAACTGAACGGATTCGGACAACTCGAAAATGGTCTATTGCAATTGAAAAAGTGCCAGACCTGGGTTTCTCAAGGAATTATTACAAAATATAAAAGAATATCATGCCTGTATATATATTTTTCTTATTGAATATCAATCTAAGTACATACTAAAAAAGGAAAATTATTATTATTAAAAAAAACCAGCTAATGTCCCTTTAAACAGATTAATAAGAATTCGTTCGGACGTTATTACACTTTGTATACATACAATTAATGAGGAATCAAATAACAAACAGAAAAATAAAAAGACAAATAACAACATATATGATACCTCGAAGAACTCTAATTTCTATTGTTCTAGAAACTCTCCCTGTTTTACATGTGTAATTTCCGGCATCGTCGAAGTTAATTTTCGATTTGTAAAATTTCAAACTCGATTTAAATTTTCCCTCCTTGAACACGTTTTCGACAGTGAGGATGATGTTTTTGCTGATCTCTAACGCCGTGCCATTCATATACCACGAAGGGACGACATTTTGTTCGCTAGAGAAGTCACATGATAAGTTAAATGATTTTCCATAACGCAGCCATATGTTTGTTGTATTTGGAGTAATCTCAATCGATTCGCCTGCAAAATAATAATAATAATAATAATAATAATAATAATAATAATAATAATAAATATAATAATATTAATAAACAATAAATACACACACACACACACACACACACACACACACACATATATATATATATATATATATATATATATATATATATATATATATATATATATATATATATACCCGTTTTCGATTTTGGCATTATTAGCGAGTGTGTTCAGATCATTAAAATTGTATATCGCTAACAAATCAGACTAGTTTTTTAAAATAGAAGAAATTCATGAGTGTTATTCAGTACAGATAGAGGACTGTATTTCCGACGAAAATGACTGCTTAAACGTTGATTTAAACCTGAATAAAGCAGAATGAAGTCATTTCGTGCGAAATGGCCTGTGAATCTGTAAGATTATCTGAAGAGCAAAGCAGACATCATTAAAAAAAAATTCAAATAGAGTAAACTTTATTTGTAAATAGTCACCAGAGGTCACGTAGCTGCGACATTCAACATTGTTGAAATGTAGTTTCAATTTACTGTTCTCACTGTAATGCTATGTTATACAACCAGCTGTTGAAATAAATTAGGTTGTATAGCCAGCTACATATTAATTTCATAATTATTTTGTTTGGAATTATCAAAATCGCTAAAATTACTGCTTGCTAAAATGAAATACCATTTTAAGGACAAAACGGTAAATTTTTGTCTAGTTAAAATTTCCACTTATACGATATTCTAGAGCTGTAGTTAATTGTTTTTATCATTAAGGTAATTTCAGGGATTTCTCGTATTAAACATGAGATGAATAGTTCGGTTCTAAGGTTGTAATGTTGCTTTGAGTTCAAATAGGAAATATTCGGCATACAAAAATCAGATTGTATCACTTAGAGTCATGTGTTGTAATGAGGTTTGAAATTAAGACACATAAAACTTCAAAGTCTCGAGTTCCATATTCTGATAGGCCAAACCTATTTATCATGTGTATCTTAATATTTAGCAGATGTTAAACATATTAGAACTATTGGCATTAGAAATGCACTCAAAGAAATTATATTAGTTTATGTTTCTGTTGCCAATGTTAAATGAATAAACTTGAAATTGACATGATATTAGGAAATGTTACCGTCAATGACTCTAATTTGAGAAACTCGTTTATTAAAACTCTTTCAATCATACAGACCATAATAGACCGGTTAAATATACATATATAGAAGAAAAGACCATACCATTTAAATATTTAGGGGTGAAAGGAATAACTATTATCAGCATTAGATAGTGTTGAAATTCCAAATATTACATAAAATGTAAAATCTAATGGTCAGAGAATGGTACCCAGTGTCGCGAAAAACTGTAACACCACGTTTAAATCATTTGCAGTGTCGGGGGGAGGGCGGGTGTTGGCCAAAGAAAAGGACTGATATCGAATCCTGATCGGTTATTCTTTTGCAACGTGCAACATAAACCGAGGTTCTTGTCAACCTTAATATGTGATATTTCATCCATTGTTTTTAACGTCTTTTATAGGGGAAATTTTATTTAAGAACAGTTAAACTGTAACAAAAATATGTAACAGTTACAAGTGTGTACCATTAATTATTATTTACAATATAAAAAGTTTCAGATACCAAGGATGTCCAGAATATATGTACAAATCTGGTAAAAATGGACAAACACTGAATCAAGAGGTGGGATCAGGTGCCATGGGGGAGTAAGCATCCCCTGTCGACCGGTCACACCCGTCGTGAGTCCACAGTCAAGTCCAATGAAATACGTGAGGAACGAATCATAATTGGTACAGACGTCTCAACAACCACCATCGAACAGGTGGGATAAGAGAATTCTTTTTATAACCTTGGATAGGATAGAATCACCAAAGATTCTCCGAATAAATCATGGGGACTGATGATTTCTTTATAGAAATTAATGAAATATTTTTGACTTTTAATAAACTTTCAAGATATTGTAAGTCGCGTAATCATTGGCCGAACATAACAACCACGTCACCAAGATCACACTCATGTCTAACTGTCAATAAGTCGTGAGAGACCAAATCATTTAGCAAAGCGTGTGACTTTTAGAGCCAACCTTCTTCTTTATTTATATGAAGATTTATTTTTCGCCCATAAGAAAAAGACCATGACCTTTAATTTGATATCAAGAGATCGACGATCTTGATTCAACTATTAATTTTTCATACTTGTTCATATAGACCCTAGCACATGTACTTCATATTTAGGCATTTTGCATAATTTAAACATGGGCGGCATATTGACAACTAAACTGTACTACAAACATGTCGATTTCGATTTTCCTATTGTCATCTATCGGTATTTTAGGAAGAATTCATCATTATCACCTGTTAATTGTCTTTATCCAAATCATGAAAAACATGACTCAGCATGTTCAACTTACATTCATTTCATATACAGAGAAAAACTGCTTAGTGATAAATCTTTGTCAGAAGAATATCTCATTTCGCGAATGAAGTCAACATTTCACTAATTTTAGAGTCGATATAATGACCTTGTTCGCAATAACCACGTTTTACCAAAAATCTTAAGTACATTAAGTACAGATTCTGACAAAAATCTTTGTCAGAAGAATATCTCATTTCGCAAATGAAGTCAACATTTCACTAATTTTAGAGTCGATATAATGACCTTGTTCGCAATAACCACGTTTTACCAAAAATTTTAAGTACATTAAGTACAGATTCTGACAAAAATATATTCACATATTATTTTGATTTAGGTGTTGACTCAAGGTGAGTGTGCCCGACGGCAGAGAATGCCTACTCCTACTCCGAAACCACCTAATGTTTTTAAAGGGGTCCGTTTTTTGCTCCATGCAAACCATAATTGTATATTCCTGGACTTCCCAGATGTCCAGGAATATACATTTCATGTCATGTGTCATGTGTATTCTTTTATAGCCATATATTGAAGTGTTAATATCATTTCGTAAATGTAACGATATTCAGCATATCTGAATTCTTATCACATAATGTAAGTTAATAAATTGGTTAACCTATTACAGTTACATGATAAACGCCAATATATAATTTGTTTGTTCTTATTCCGTATAATTCGCACAGCTATAATAACTAGCACATGTTGAAAATGGCACTTGCTGATACTGATAATTTTGCCGGGCAACTCATTGTATTCCATGTATTATATATTTATGAATGAATTAGCGTATGAGAGAGAGAGAGAGAGAGAGAGAGAGAGAGAGAGAGAGAGAGAGAGAGAGAGAGAGAGGAGGATGAGAGAGAGAGAGAGAGAGAGGAGGAGAGGTGGGAGAGAGAGAGAGAAGAGGAGAGGAGGTGAAGAGAGAGGTGGGGAGGAGGAGAGAGGGTAGGAGGGAGGACGAGAGAGAGAGAGAGAGAGAGAGAGAGAGAGAGAGAGAGAGAGAGAGAGAGAGAGAGAGAGAGAGAGAGAGAGAGAGAGAGAGAGAGAGAGAGAGAGAGAGAGAGAGAGAGAGAGAGAGAGAGAGATTGGCGTAGGATGAGCAGAGGACAGAGGAGGGAGGAGGGAGAGAGGGGAGACGGAGAAGAGAGAGATGAAGAGGAGAGGAGAGAGTGAAGGGAGGAGAGGGTGTGAGAGATTGAGGAGAGAGGGGGAGAGGGGCGAGAGAGAGAGTGAGGAGGAAGAGACCGAGACGAAAGATGCGAAGGAGAGAGACGAGAGAGAGAGGGAGAGAGAGAGAGAGAGAGAGAGAGAGAGAGAGAGAGAGAGAGAGAGAGAGAGGGAGAGAGAGAGAGAGGATAGAGAGGAGAGAGAGAGAGAGTAGAAGAGAGTGAAGAGGGGGTGGAGGGATAGAGAGAGAGAAGGTGGATGAGGGGAGAGAGGAGAGAGGAGAGTGAGGAGAGGGACGAGGAGGGAGAGAGGAGGGGAGAAGGAGAGAGAGGAGATGCAGGTAGAGAGAGAGAGAGAGAGAGAGAGAGAGAGAGAGAGAGAGATGAGAGAGAGAGAGAGAGAGAGAGAGAGAGAGAGAGAGAGAGAGATTCGCAGTCTGGAAGTATTGATAAAAAAGTCACGCTCATAATTTTTGGTCTGTATAATTTCTTGAAAATATAGAATTGAAAAATACTTAAAAAGTTAGTGCATTCGCACTGAAAAATATATATATTAATATAGTCATATTTATAATTCAATAACTTGTTGCTCAACATAAAATGAAGTACACGTATCTGACAAGTCAGGGTAGAAAACGAAAAAATATTCAACCCCGAAAGTATGTATTCTTTTTGCATACTTACAGAGCTATAAAATATGTTATCTGTCAAAGCAGTTTGTTACTTACCTCCTATTCGTACGGCGAAACATATTAGAAACCATGTCAAGAACTCCGTATACATATTCACAAACTACTTAAATTAACAGAATTTTCCCATAGAAAGTCACATTTTCTTCATCTGCAATCTGTGGCTGTCTATTAACATCCAACTTAATCAGTTCTGCAATTCACCAATATGGCGACGCTTTTCACTGACATTAATAAGGTTGGACGGAGAATAAAAATACAAGCAGAGGTTGAAAACTACGGTAGGTCAAATAGTATTAATTTACAGTATATTTGAAGTCAGTGTGTATACAATAGCTCTCGTAACGCTGATGCCTTCAATACACCCATCAAAATCAGATTTCAAAGTTTCGCATAAGTAATTTCTTTTGATGTTTCATGAATTGAAACAATGACTGCTATACAAAGCAATAAGTGTGGATATAAGGTGTAAATGCGCAAACGGTAGGACAACTTGAATTATGTAGGTTTAAATTAAAATGTTGAAATAATATTTTTGTGTAGGTCAAATGATCCGTTTGCCGTGAAAAATAAACTAAAGTATTCATTTAAACAATGGAGTAAAGGGAGATAAAAAAGATTGCAGCTAAAATAATGAACACCTATTATCTTGTCTTTTTGATTGCTAATATATATAATGGTATTTATTAGGATCAGTTGAGTGCAGTTAAAACCCTCTCCTAAGGTAGCTTATATCAGATGAAAACCATACGTGAGCTTGTAAGTTAAAACGAGGCTGACCGAGAGCTACCTTAACTCTCGTTAATGTTGTCACATAATACACTCTCACTCTCTCACTCTCTCTCTATATATATATATATAATTTCTCATTGAATATTTCAATTTAATAAAACAGTATTAATATATTATTCTTAAGTTGTACTTTTACCAAAAATTGCGCATCAAATTCAGAGTCACACGGATGAAAAAAGAGTTATGTCGTCTGAGATGATTTGTGAGTTCTACTTATGCCAGCAAATTTTCGCTCCCGTTTAATATTCGTCTTTTTTCGCCCTTAGATGAGTGGGTGACTTTTAGTTAAGGCGAAACTTTCAAGGTATAGTAAAATCCATATAACCTGACTGGGTGGATAATCAGGAACCATTTACCGACCCGGAAGAGTTTAAAATTTAGGTAATAAAGCATAACGAATTAACAATTTCGCTGGTAAGAGTGCTCAGTCCTACTTGTCACCATCCATACTTGTATCCAGTGAGGAATAAAACAGTTTCTCCTGAAGCTTGTCATAACAAAATATTGAGTAGAATCAAATCGAAATGTTACTCCGTCCCGCCAAGTTATTGAATCGTACAATAATTAATTGAAGCACAGTGATGTATACCATCCATAAGATTACCGTAAATTTGTATATTTTGGTGTCGCTAAAATTTGGCCACTTTGGTCATAAAATGAAGGGTTATGTATTGGTCAGTTAAATTTTGGGCATTTATATTTATACCATTTGACATGTTTAAATTTGGCCTACCATCAAACGTTGCTCTTACCGTATCAAACATTTCAGGAGGTTGAAATATTAAACAGTACCGAGTGTTATTGTAAAAATATCCCTTGTTTGTTCATCAAAAACACTCAAATATATTTAAAAAGCATCGACAGAAACATTGTGAACATCTTTTGTATGGTTTAATTTGGCCATTTAAAGCGATATGAGCTGTCGTAGGTGAAAAATTTTACATGCCCATTTTAAGTGATATTCTCTCATATATGTTCCAAAGAGACCATCTAGTGAGAATAACAAATGCATGTGTAAAATTGTAACAATCTTGCCAGACGTAACCTGTAATATCAGTAATTTTTTTTCGCCATACATTGAGCATTGCAAACTAACTTTCGGTAATTCTTTTACGAAGATTACCGAGTGACCAATAAACACGTGCTATTTGCAGTTAATATACATTCTTTTCTTATCATCCTTTGCATTTATTTTCATACATCATTTCATACCTAAATCAGGCAAAATTTGTCTTTTTCGTCGTTTCAAAACATTCGTTTCTGAAATTGTCCACGTGCCGAGTATATCGGGTGATCTCGAACCATTTTAACTCGTCCCATCGCATTCTCGGCTTTATCATTCTTGACACATATGATCATAAACTGCCCAACTCCACCAGACATGGCAACACAATTGTAAAGCATGGGGTACGCATGCTTTTCACAGTTATATTGTTTTGATTTTGTCAACTTCGGCATTCAGGGTAACATTAAAGATCGGGAAAATTTCTTTTAGTAACATGATATATTTATTCATATATTCATCCGATTTTCTTCAGGATTTAAAATAGCGTTGAAAAGCATATATTTTACATAATACATGCACTTTCCAATAAAAATCACGTCCTGTATTTTAAAATCGGCCGACTTTAACATAGTCCGAGCGCGTAAAGGACCGAGATCCCCTGACCGAATTCGAAGTATATTTGATATAGCGAAAGGGTTTATCTGAAAGTTCATTTTATACGGAAATACATCTGGATTTTTTATGGTACGGGAAAACTTAAATTCTAATAAAATAAATAACTTCGAAAAGAAGATCTTTTACGTGTTTGATAATGTATTTGAACGCACATTTTATCATATTCTCGACTATATGTCAGGGGACAAAAATAATCATTGTGACAGCTTATATCGCTTTATATAGTGTGGCCAAATTTGCCAAATTTAAGCAATGGCCAAGATATTGCAAATTACGATATGCTGATTTAGCGCACATTGTAGACATCGTAAATATGTTATCTGTTATAAGATGGTAAAACTGACCAGGGTCCGAAAATATTGCAGGAATACAGTATATAGATATACCCTGTAATGTCACCGAACTATACGCATTTTAGTTATATATTTATATAAGTCGATATTGTCATGTAAATGTCACCCAATCATTACCAAAAATACGTGTAAAAGTACACGTGTCACAATCTTTGCTCATATGCTTTAATGAAAAGAAACGATTGTCAGGTATTTGAAAACATCAGAGAGATATGACATTAATATATCTGGAATTCTAGTATGGGATCTTCTCTTCATTAGATTTCTAATAAATCTTTAAGAGTTGTCTTTCTTCTCGGAGCCTATTCTTGGTATGACGAAATGGGTTAACAATAATAGTAAGGTAGAGATGTTTGATCTATATTGTTTGTTTGTTTGTTTGTTGTTGTTTAAAGTCCCACTCAAGAATATTTCACTCATATGGGGACGTCACCATATGACGGTGAAGGGCTTCAAATTTTGGCCTTTGCTCGGCACTTACGGCCATTGAGCAGTCAGGGTTCTTTAATGTGCAGACACCTATTGTGACACGGGACCTCGGTTTTGACTGTCTCATCCGCAGGACAGGAAACCAACCTGTCGCCGGCTGGACTCGAACTCACTACCTCACGATCAAGAGTCGAGCGCGCTACCGACTGAGCCAGGCCGGCTCTTGATCTATATCTTACCTTCTATTTACAGATGGAAATAAATTCATTAGTTATTTAGAAAGTATATAAAATCAACTTATTATTTATCTGCAAAAAGAAGAAGGTTGATTCCCCCCAAATGTAGCTTTTCTTTCCTTACAGGTATAAAATGTACTTATATCGAAATCGTATGGAAGTCCGTGAGATGATATGTCGATATTGTGAACATTGAATTAATAGGAACTCTTAGATCTTTAGAGGACGGGTCAGGTACCACGGAGGAATTAGCATCCCTTGCTCCCGTTCTCACCATCAATGAGTATACAGTCAAATGTAATAAAGATGTTTTTTTTTAATTCTTGTATAGAAATACTTTTTACATAGACAATGATTACATCCTTCACATTGTCACGTTAACACATAGTCACAATCTATGTGTGTAACAAGTGTTATAGATAGTATTTTTAAAACCATGTAAAACCGCAAAATATGAAAACTATAGACACGATTCCATCTGTTATAGAATTATCCCGAAGTAGGTTTCATCTCTAAAGAGAGCCGACCTGGCTCAGTCGGTAGCGCGCTCGACTTTTGATCGTGAGGTCGTGAATCCAGCCGGCGGCAGGTCGGTTTCCTGTCCTTCGGACTGAGACAGTAAAAACCGGGGTCCCGTGTCACAGTAGGTGTCTGCACGTTAAAGAACCCTCACTGCTCAATGGCCGTAAGTACTGAGCTCTAGCATAGGTCAAAATTTGAAGACCGGCATTTGGTGACGTCTCCAGATGAGTGAAAGATTCTTGAGTGGGACGCTAAACAACAATAAACAAACAAACAAATCATCTCTAAAGATATAAAATAACATGCAGACAATCTAACAAGTTTAACCATGATTTGATATGTAAGTACAGGTCTACCAAGGTGAATTGTTTACATGTTTATAAACACAACGGGTCCAAATCAAATCATAAAAGGGGTGACAAGCTACTTGTCGTCACAAAAGTATTAAAGATTCAGCAATGCATGGAGTCCGTGTAAAGCAATATGTTTTACTTGTACAACCAATTTTCTTTTTTAAGAAAGTTGACCTTTTGTTTCGGTTTCTGACTGAACCAGGATGTGCCACTTAACCTTGGTAGACATTTTTTATAGCCACAGCACTGAAAATTCTATACAAGAATGTTCTAAGTATTGCTATGTAAGTTCTGTAGCTTTTATGTCCGTGGGGATAAAGAGGCGTCAGCTGTGTTTAGCAAAACCATTTTTTCGATTTGTTCCATCTTTACAACTTGTACTTGATGTACAGTCAAATAAGAGCTATACACAAGCAATAAAAATATTATATTCCTATATATTTTGTGAAAATATGATCAGATCCAGCGTAGTATGCATATACATAAAGAAGAGTTGAATTAATTAATTGCAATTGAGTAATTGCCAAACTGGTTTCTGAAGCACTTTTCGCAAAATATATATGAGTGTTTATGCCTCAGTATATCACTTTTTGTCATTGTATATCGACTGAACTTGTAAAAAAGGAAAACAAATTTAATACACCACTTTCCCTATAAAAAATATATTTAAAATTGGAGTTCAACTGATGAAGTCTAATTGACAGAAACGATCGTCTTGAGCAGTATAACTTTGAAATTATGTTTATAAGTTGACCTCCCAATAGTACGAAGGTCATCCAGTCCATAGGCCAACTAGTCCGAAAACTAGAGAATGTAAAGAAGCCATAAAAAGTAAACATTCATTATCCGATTTCAACGAACTGTACAGACTTGACAAACACATCCTTCTTAATCACTTGCATGGCGTTAGTTTTTCGATCTATGAACATGCTCTGGAGAAGCTGATTTTCAAAGAGGGGTACTGTCTCGGACATTTTTACTACGCCCTAGGACCGAAATGACTACTCTTGTTAGAGGACCTGTAATATTTTACGTACAAGTGCACCAAGTTTCATCAAATCCGAGCGATCTTTGAGAAGTTGAAAATGTCAAAAGTATACGACAGACAGGCAGGGACGAAAGGCTATGACAATAGCTCACTGGAGTCTCAACCTCATGTGAGTTTTAAAAAAATTAAAAAAAAATTACTGTTTACTTTACTACAGTAAAGCCAGGAAAATATTTTAACGTATTAATTAACTAATATTAAAGCCAATTAATAAAAATAAGAAAATAAAATTTTCTCGTATTTTCGCCTTGGCGATTTTAATCATACTTGTGAAAATCAGCGGACATACATATATGTATATTTCTTGAAAGACACAAGATGTGTTTGTGAAACACCGACGCCCCTGCGAGGGACAGCATGGTCTCATAAAGCTAAATTGTTTGTGGTAAATCTACACAGTGTTAGGTCCTTGAACCTAACGTCCGGACATTTGGATCAATGATTATAAAACTTCCTTGGCAAGCAGAGGATCCCGGATTCACCTCCCGGTGCGGCCAAAACAATCTTATCAATTTGAGTTCCGTATTAAGGGTACTCAAAGATAGTCGGATTAGTGGGCCTTTCGTACCAGCTGATAATCTTATACTAAAGTAATATTTGGCACTGATAACACTATATACATTCTAAATTATTCGAACTATAAGACAGTCTTCTTATTACAGTTGTTGTTCTTAGACAGACTTATGAATTTTAATTTATTATTTGGCCTTGTATTATACCAT